>JAWDGP010000828.1:672500-697500 GCA_033675545.1 Elysia crispata | reverse complement strand
AAATTATTAAATTCACCCTCTTAATCCATTCTACGTGATCACAAACGATTTTGATCTTATCTGTGCAAATTCCAAAATATGTAAACAGTAACGAGAAATTTTTCATTCATAAAATAAAATGAACGTTTTGTTTTTATTTTTTTCATCTGCATCATCTGGCCGAGTGCCTTAACTACAAATTTGAAATGAATCAATAAAAAAAAAGGAAAGTAGTAATATCGATAAAGCCTCAGTTGTATGATTTGCTAGTGAACGCTTCTAACTGGGGCCTAATTCTTTGCGTTTGTAAGAATTGGAGCGGTTAAAATGAAGGAGCAATATTCATGTTTTCTTATTATCACGTTCTTTATGAGCCGTGCAGGCAGCCTCTTCAAATCATTCTCTCAAAATCCTCTGTTTAGCACCCAGACGTTTTTAAGCCATGCTAGTTGTCACAATTACTGAAGACATTTCAGAACAGACATCGGTGAGATATTCCAGACGTCTAAGTTGATCATATGTCACGAAGGTCTATGGTTGCAAAAGGGCTTTTATGCTTATTATTCGCCTATAATTGGGTATGTGCACAATTTTAACTTGATGTACACTGTGTTGATTAGTAATGCAGAAAACTGTGTAAATAACTTTCATACAGATAGACAATGACATTAAATTCAAAATATTAAAAAAAGTTCATTTTTTCTGTTGAAGATCTGCTGTTATTTTCTTCTTGTAAGCAACTTTTGTCATTAGTTCAAACTGGAAACTACAAGCATCTGCTAATTTTTGTTATGTATTAAATACATCTATTTTTTCAACATGACCTATACAATTCTTTTAAATCCGTTTAGTTAATATGACGCAAACAATGTGATGAATCTTATGAAATCTACATTTTTTTCAGCTTTTTTACTATTTTTTTTTTGCAATGATATAATGCCTACCATTTTAAAACCTGCACAGTTTACTTAATTATCAAATTTTAAGCTAGGAGAAAAAAAGCGCACATTTTACAATAATAATCCAAAGACCACTAAGTCTGATACCAGGCACTCGTTGATGTAATGCATTTTCAATCTCATAAATAAACAGTGTCAGGGAAAGAATGAGTACAAACATTTGATATAATAGATGCTAATAGACAAAATCCGATGGACGAGTTCTTACTGCTCATATACAGTGTTCAAAATTCGAAGGGTGATTTTATATTATTAGATTTAGGAAAAGGGAATTTTTTTTTGGTAAGCGAGCCTCCAACGAAATTTTCTCATTCGTTGTCTCTCTCGTTTGAAAAAAAAATTAATGAAATCTTGAACGATGCCTCTTTCGCTCTCTCTTTCTCTCTCAAACACCCTCTCTCTATAAATTGTACTCTCTTTCTATTCCTGTGTCAAACATAGACTGATCTTTTTCAGTATTTTCTATTTATCAGTGAGCACAGTTTATCTATAAACAATCAAAATTCTTGTACATATAATTTGTGTTTTTTTATGTTCTGATTAACAAAATATTACAGCTGCAAATGTAAAATTGAAGAACGAATTAAGACAAATTCCAAGCTGAAAAGAAAAATGTAAAAAAAATGGAGAGGAAATATGATTGTAAAGGTTACCGGGTCATATTAAGTAAAAAACGCAACAAGAGGCAAAAGCCAAATTGTACTTTTCCAGTATTTCTGTTTTAAGGGAAAACAAAGCCCGACAAGCAAATAATAAACATCAGCACTGTTAAAGATAGATTCTAAGTCATTCTGTATTTGGTCTTTGTGTTTGGCGTAACCCGACAAATAGCTGCCAGTACCTTAACAAAGAAGCTGATTCGGTGAACAGATAATGGGTCCACTATTAAAACTTCATTAACTTTCTTATTTTAGCGACACAAAATAGGACAATTGATTCTCATTGCTTTTTTATTCTGCCTTTCCGAGATAACAGACTTAGTATAATTTGTTTTCTGTTTTCTTAGAAGAGACATTATTGTCTTGGTTTTAAATTTTGTGCTTTTTGAAAAATAAGAGACGAGCCATGAAGATGCCTTAAAATATATTCAAATTTATCATAGATGAGACCTTAGTATAGTTATGTTTCCTTGGACATCATATATACATATATATATATATATATATATATATATATATATATATATATATATTAGCATTGAGAGGTTTTAATTGTACCAAACAATTTCATGGTCTGTACGACCACATTTCGAATATAAGGCATGTATGATAGGGGCCCTTTGTTATAACCATCATGATTACTTCCGAAGTACTAGAGTAATTAAACTAGCGGTAAAGTAAATAAAATATAAGAATAATGAAAAAGATTTGTCGATGTACTGCCCCCTCACCCAAGCCGACAGATCTTGTCAAAGAAAAGAAGCGAGAGTAACGCTGTAAGGACAAAGCCGAAGGCTAAGCTCATCTCAGTTCTTTAGTCACCATGAAGGTGGTAAAGTCTTTGCAAATTGACTGTAATCTTTTACATCTCAACAACAAGCTCAAAGCAGAGAGAGCGAAGGAGAGAGTGAAAGAGAAAGGGAGAGAAAGAGAGAGAGAGAGAGAGAGAGAGAGAGAGAGAGAGAGAGAGAGAGAGAGAGAGAGAGAGAGAGAGAGAAGAAGAAGAAGAAGCAGCGAGATGAGAGAAAGAGTGAAAAAATGAGTGAAGGGGGAAAGGAGAAGAAAGAGAAAAGAAAAGAAAGAGAGAGGAAGGGAGAGAAAGAGTGAAAGAGTGAAAGACAGAGAGAGAGAAAAAAAAAAGAAGAAGAAGAAGAAGAAGAAGAAGAAGAAGAAGAAGATGAGAGAAAGAGAGTGAAAAAACCGAGAGGGGGGGGGGGGAGAGGAGAAGAAAGAGAAAAAAAAAAGAAAGAGAGAGGGAGAGACAGCAAGAGAGAAAGAGAGAGAGAGAGAGAGAGAGAGAGAGAGAGAGAGAGAGAGAGAGAGAGAGAGAGAGAGTGAGAGAGTCTGCGATATTGATTGCTAGCTGAGGGTCGCAGCTCCTGGAGCAAGAACCAGAATCTTGCTCACTTGAAAGGGTAATGTCGCGGTCATAAACTCAGTGGAAACGCCCTGTAAAGACGGTCTCAGGACAGTTACCGACCCAACCCACAAATGAATACCCCAACCCCTGATTGGATGAGCAAAGATTATTTCAGATTCCACAGTCCGAAAACAATGAAGATAGAAGCTTATTATATCTGAAAAGGTCCTTGAAGTTGTCATCTGTGGCGATGATTGTTTACAAAAAAGAGAAGTTAAAGATCGAGGGCACATATTTTCCTGCATAGTCAAGTCAAAATCTGCCAAGATTCTGATGCACACAATGGTTAAGACTTTCTTTATTTCTTCTAAACTTATTAATCTGCTCCAAATATTTAAGAGAGGAAAAGGGTCGAACTGATGGATACATTTTTATGAAATTTTTACCAGAAAATTGTAATCATTTACTTTCGTCTTTCGTCATTGATAGATTGGTTTAATAGAAATTTCATTGATATAATTTGGCTGAGGATATACGTGGAAAGACACCACGAAAAGAAGTTATCTGCTCTTGGTTTGGCCAGCTCATAATACCAACTTTCCTTTCATGAATAAATATTGATCTGCAGAAATTCCGGCATAAATGGATAGTGCCCCTTTTAGTTGGCAGAAAACTGGGCTTTTCTTCTTCTAGGTGAATACCCCAGCCAATAATAAATAATGTTATGACGTGATTTTAACTAGGTTGGCTACATATTTTTTCATACATGAAGCGATGACTGAATACTAAACCACAACATTCTATTTGAGGCAGAATAATTATACTAATCTATTCAGATACTCAAAAGAGTCAGAAAGATAATGGTGTTTTCCCTTAAATCCCGTAAAATCTTTTAAAAGTTTAAGGACTTGTCTCACATTCATGTTTACACTATCAGTTAATTTTTGCGGGCCTTTTATTCGCTCTCAAAGTGTCTGCTGATTAACAAACTGTAAATGCCACATAAAAATGCAGATTGAATTAATATGCTCTTGAGAAATATATATATAATTTTATATAGAAAAATAATTATTTAGTATAACTCGCTTACTTCTAAGTTTGGTGTGATTCAATGCTTGATACACATTTATACAGATTCCACTTTACAAAAACAACAACAACAACAGGAGCTGCAGCAACAACAACAACAACAACAAAATAATAATAATAAGAAAAACCTCAAGGTTGACATTTTTCAATTAAAATAATGGTTCAGCGCAGAATACGTCATGAAACAGCGTCTTAAAGCACTTTTTGTTTCATATAAAGACTGGAATGAAAGTCATGGGCTTTCATGGAACGGTTCGGTGGGTGCACACAGCCCGGAGGCGAATAGATTCAACGTGAATCAACATGTGAACCACCGTTAAAAAACTCTATATATGCAAGTTCAATTATCCTCTCGCATTAACTTCCTATTCACATTGCGAGTGAGCTGTACATTCCAATCTACTCTTTTGTGTACCAGGTGCTGTTTTAAAACTTTCATGTTTTGTTTTTGCTCTTCCTTTTAACTAATGCCTTCAATAAAACGAATACGCCGTAGCAAAACCAATAAAATAAGCTATCATGATTAGCAAAACATTTTGCAAGGTTTAAAGTAAAAGAGTCCTCTCCCATTTAAGAGCGACGTTCTTTGAATCTTATTTTCTGTCTATCAAGAGTAACATTGCACGAGTCGTCTTCAATGTAAGGAAAATGGAGCGAATATTACTTTTGCTGAGCGTGCCCCACGCGATAATAATGACTGTATTAGAAACTCAGGAAACAGAATTTCCACCCCATTATTTCAGTGGCGTGAATGGAGGATGAGAAACTTCCAACTGAAAAGAAGGTTGATGACGCCAGCTTGTTTTGGTGTAGGGAAAGAATTTCAAATGTAATTAACGTCCTCTATCTCCTCAAAGTCTGAAGAAACTCCCTAGCTCCCTTTTGGATTTAATCTAAGGAGGGCCACGGAGCTATCTCCAATAAAGCGATGGAAAACTATTTCATCCCACAAAGGAATACTTTTAGAGATAGGCCTCTGACAATTCTTCCTTTC
Source organism: Elysia crispata (assembly GCA_033675545.1). Taxonomy (NCBI): domain Eukaryota; kingdom Metazoa; phylum Mollusca; class Gastropoda; family Plakobranchidae; genus Elysia; species Elysia crispata. The sequence goes on along the minus strand of JAWDGP010000828.1, from coordinate 692,460 downwards.
ATTCTCAACAAAGACCTCATTCGTTAAAAAAAAAAACAACAACAAATACCCTCGCCCTTGAAAAGCCTACAAAATCTACACATACTGGGAGAAATCGCAAAACACAGACACCAGTGGAGTAAAATGACAGCAAGAGTAAGAGAAGCAGACAAGACCCTCCTGTAGCACAACACAGACACCAGTGGAGCAAAATGACAGCAAGAGTAAGAGGAACAGCCGAGACGCTCCTGTAGCATAACACAGACATCAGTGGAGCAGAATGACAGCAAGAGTAAGGGGAGCAGACAAGACCCTCCTGTAGCATAACACAGACATCAGTGGAGCAGAATGACAGCAAGAGTAAAGGGAGCAGACAAGACCCTCCTGTAGCACAACACGGACACCAGTGGAGTATAATGACAACAAGAGAATTAGAGAAACAGCCGAGACGCTCCTGTAGCACAACACAGACACCAGTGGAGTAGAATGACAGCAAGAGTAAGGGGAGCAGACAAGACCCTCCTGTAGCACAACACAGACACCAGTGGAGCAGAATGACAGCAAGAGTAAGAGGAACAGCCGAGATGCTCCTGTAGCACAACACAGACACCAGTGGAGCAGAATGACAGCAAGAGTAAGAGGAACAGCCGAGATGCTCCTGTAGCACAACACAGACACCAGTGGAGCAAAATGACAGTAAGAGTAAGAGGAACAGCCGAGACGCTCCTAAAGCACACCACAAACAGCAGTGAAGCAAAATGATAGCAAGAGTAAGAGGAACAGCCGAGACGCTCCTGTAGCACAACACAGACACCAGTGGAGTAGAATGACAGCAAGAGTAAGAGGAACAGCCGAGACGCTCCTGTAGCACAACACAGACACCAGGGGAGCAAAATGACAGTAAGAGTAAGAGGAACAGCCGAGACGCTCCTGTAGCACAACACAGACACCAGTGGAGCAAAATGACAGTAAGAGTAAGAGGAACAGCCGAGACGCTTCTGTAGCACACCACAGACACCAGTGGAGTAGAAATGAATGACAGCAAGAGTAAGAAGAACAGCCGAGACGCTCCTGTAGCACACCACAGACACCAGTGGAGCAAAGTGACAGCAAGAGTAAGAGGAACAGCCGAGACGCTCCTGTAGCACAACACAGACACCAGTGGAGCAAAATGACAGCAAAGGTAAGAGGAACAGCCGAGACGCTCCTGTAGCACAACACAGACACCAGTGGAGTAGAATGACAGCAAAGGTAAGAGGAACAGCCGAGACGCTCCTGTAGCACAACACAGACACCAGTGGAGCAAAATGACAGTAAGAGTAAGAGGAACAGCCGAGACGCTCCTGTAGCACAACACAGACACCAGTGGAGCAAAATGACAGCAAAGGTAAGAGGAACAGCCGAGACGCTCCTGTAGCACAACAGAGACACCAGTGGAGTAGAAATGAATGACAGCAAGAGTAAGAGGAACAGCCGAGACGCTCCTGTAGCACACCACAGACACCAGTGGAGCAAAGTGACAGCAAGAGTAAGAGGAACAGCCGAGACGCTCCTGTAGCACAACACAGACACCAGTGGCGTAGAATGACAGCAAGAGTAAGAAGAACAGCCGAGACGCTCCTGTAGCACACCACAGACACCAGGGGAGCAAAATGACAGTAAGAGTAAGAGGAACAGCCGAGACGCTCCTGTAGCACAACACAGACACCAGTGGAGTAGAAATGAATGACAGCAAGAGTAAGAGGAACAGCCGAGACGCTCCTGTAACACAACACAGACACCAGTGGAGTAGAATGACAGCAAGAGTAAGAGGAACAGCCGAGACGCTCCTGTAGCACACCACAGACACCAGTGGAGCAAAGTGACAGCAAGAGTAAGAGGAACAGCCGAGACGCTCCTGTAGCACAACACAGACACCAGTGGAGTAGAATGACAGCAAGAGTAAGAGGAACAGCCGAGACGCTCCTGTAGCACAACACAGACACCAGGGGAGCAAAATGACAGCAAGAGTAAGAGGAACAGCCGAGATGCTCCTGTAGCACAACACAGACACCAGGGGAGCAAAATGACAGTAAGAGTAAGAGGAACAGCCGAGACGCTCCTGTAGCACAACACAGACACCAGTGGAGCAAAATGACAGTAAGAGTAAGAGGAACAGCCGAGACGCTTCTGTAGCACACCACAGACACCAGTGGAGTAGAAATGAATGACAGCAAGAGTAAGAAGAACAGCCGAGACGCTCCTGTAGCACACCACAGACACCAGTGGAGCAAAGTGACAGCAAGAGTAAGAGGAACAGCCGAGACGCTCCTGTAGCACAACACAGACACCAGTGGAGCAAAATGACAGCAAGAGTAAGAGGAACAGCCGAGACGCTCCTGTAGCACAACACAGACACCAGTGGAGCAGAATGACAGCAAGAGTAAGAGGAACAGCCGAGACGCTCCTGTAGCACAACACAGACACCAGTGGAGCAAAATGACAGTAAGAGTAAGAGGAACAGCCGAGACGCTCCTGTAGCACAACACAGACACCAGTGGAGCAAAATGACAGCAAGAGTAAGAGGAACAGCCGAGACGCTCCTGTAGCACAACACAGACACCAGTGGAGTAGAAATGAATGACAGCAAGAGTAAGAGGAACAGCCGAGACGCTCCTGTAGCACACCACAGACACCAGTGGAGCAAAATGACAGTAAGAGTAAGAGGAACAGCCGAGACGCTCCTGTAGCACAACACAGACACCGGTGGAGCAGAATGACAGTAAGATAGTTAGAGAAACAGCCGAGACGCTCCTGTAGCACAACACAGACACCAGTGAAGCAGAATGACAGCAAGAATAAGAGGAGCAGACGAAACTCTCTGAAGCACAACACTGACAGCAGTAGAGCAGAATTGCAGCAAGAGTAAGAGAAGCAGTAGAGTGGCTGTTATAGCACAACCAGGACACCAGAGGAATAGAATCACTAGAATGACAGCAAAAGTAAGAGAAGCAGCCGAGGCCCGCAAGGCGCTCTGCTGGAGGACAAACCGGAAGGCCTTAAACTGAGCAAGGAGGATTTCTGATACATTTGGCATAATTGAATGCTTATATTCTAGCAAATGAGCCAATGCCCATCGTTTCACATTATGTTAAATCAGTGGAAATCATGGAGAAATAAAAGACTGAGCATGCTCATTATAGGCTCTAAACTATGTAAGACCAGAACTAAGGCCAGGAGAACAGTTAGTTCAAGATAAAATACAGAGTTGGACAGATACTCTACCAGATATTTTACCAAAGTTCTAAGCCAGGGAGAATCGCCACTATGTTGTTAGAAGACTCTAGTAACATAGTTATGACCTCGTGACGGTTGTTTTTGAAGGAAAAGTAAATTAGTCACGACTAAAGATTTAGTCGATACCATTGACTCTGCATTGAGACGATATAGTAATAAAAAGTTATTGTTGCGTAAAGAGAATAATGATTACTTGCATCATGTGTTACGTTACTTAAATAAAACTGTTAACAGTGATAGGTAGGTTTGAAACAGAAAGACAAAATTCTATTATAGCTTCTTGTTGTGAACAATTACCTTATTTTCAAGCAATAATTTATTGTCATGCCAAGTTAAGTAAAAAAAAGGGCACCGGATTGATGTAGAGGCTATTCTCGTACATCCCATTTTTCTCCTACTCGCACCTCTTGAAAATAACTGTCACATTATACTACATTAGACTAGGACCAGGAATTTTGTATCTTGTCATTCTTCTAAACATCAGTCTTTTTTCAACCACGTTTCACTCTTTATAACACTCTCATAGAGTTTTAGGGGACTTCAACAATTTTACAACCACTATTGTCAAAAAATACAGAAGTATAGTTGAGATCGTACTAGTAACTTCGTGTTCTAGCGATTTGCTTTTGAGAAAAACCTTATTAAAGTTACAGTGGATGAAAAAATTGGAGACTTTGGGTCACTCCGAAGCTGTAGAAGTTGTTACGCTCAGATAGGGTTTGTTAAGACTGTGATGACAGAGACATTTTGAGTGAAACCGAAGAATTAAAATGATGATTTTGTAATGTTATCGAATATGTATGTATATATGTATGTATGTATATATATATATATATATATATATATATATATATATCATATACATATATATTATATTATTTTTAAGCCAATATTTCAAATAAGTATAGTTTACATGATAAAATGACAGCAAGAGTAAAGGGAACTCTTGAATTTCGCAGTGGACGGATGGGCTAAATTCTTGATACCAGCTGCCTTACCTCAGCATGGTGCTAAAAGTAGAGTTGATTTATTTGGAAAAAACAAAACAAAGCAAACCAAAAAAAAATTCTTTTTACCAAGTTTGAGAAAGAGCAAAAGCATTTCGCTGAGATTCGCATCCTCCAATCCCTGTATCCTTCACAATGGCTGTCTTATCGATCATAAAAAGAAACAGCGAATTAATCCGCAAAATGTAGTCAACCATCGATGTCAGGTTTTGTATTCCTCCTCAGTAAAGTAAGTATTCGATTTGACATATTCTCCACGGGCAAACAGTAATGCTAAATAATTATCCCTGCCTTCGTCACGCTACTCTATACTGTTCTTTATTGAGACAAAATAGACTCTAATTCCTCTACAACATACTTTCATTCGGGCTAAATAATCTGTTCTTTGATACACGCATTCGCGCAATTGTGTTTTCAAGAGACCGAACAGTCTGAACGTTTGTGTTTAAACATCCCATTATATGTGGAGATAATTGTAGTTTGTGAATTACGTTTTAATTTCTAAAGCTTAGCATAAACTATGTTTCCTGGTTTTTAAGGAGGAATAGGTTGAAAAAAAAGAATTAAAAATTCTCTTTGTGTCCACATGTTTCTTTCTTTCTCTCTCTGTCTCTGTCTCTATCTGTCTGTCTGTCTGCCTGTCTGTCTGTCTGTCTCTCTCTGTTTGTCGTCTATCTTTCACCGTATATATATATATATATATATATATATATATATATATATATCATATATATGTGCATATATAATAAATTATATATACATATAACATTTTATATTTTCATTTCATTTTACGCACAAATTCTTATTAAATGCAGCTTTCATGTGGAACACAGGACCACTTATCTGAAAAAGTGCAGATAATGTACTTGAAACATGCATGTAATGAGAATATGTGAGCAAAAAACTAAAATGTCGGAAAGCTCCTTTAGTTGAGCATTTTATACATTGAATCATTTTAATATTAATATGTGTGTGTTTGAGCGTGTGTGTGTGTATATATACGAGTATATATATATATACACACACACACACATATATATATATATATATACAATTATATCGATTTTGTCTCCATAAGTCAACATCGTCTAAGAAAATGAAGATACTCATTATGAACCTGATGACTCAATGTCATTATGCTCTCATCTTGGTTTATGACTCTTCACTTTTTTCCCTATTGCCTTTTTTCTTTTGATCCTTCGCCTTTAACAATTTATTGGCTGGGTAGACATGCACGTTCTCTCTCTCTGTGGGCCTGTTTGCTTGTGAGCTTGTCTTCCATCTCTCCTGTTTCCCCTTTTTTATCACATCTATCTCTATTGTCTAGACCAACATTTTGCTTTACGTATAGAAAATATAATCAGGTTTAGGATACTCCTGCTCTAAAGAACTGTATGTGCTGTGAATAGACATTACTGCTTGCATGCTGGATGTAACTGTTGGGATTGAGCAGAAGTTATGAAACCTGACCCGTATTTCATATGAGGTATCGAGAATAACAATAGATATCGCGCTGTTTCTATTATTGTAATTATCCTGCAAAGTAACAACGCTGCTAGGATATGCACAGTAGAATACAGGAATACAGGGAGTTTGGTGGTAAGAGTTAGAGAAAAAGAGGTGTGTGTGAGTAGGAGAAAGGAAGGGAGTTTATATCGTAATGGAAGTACTACTTGCTAAAAATTCATACATGAACTTCAATTCTGCTTCCGAGCATGCTTCAAGATGTATATAGACCTATAGTTTGACAATGAATACGCTAACCTACTCGCGGGTACAAAACTTTGAGCCATGCAACAATCAGTTTTGAGAATGATGCAAGCTTTCAAACATTTCACGCAGATAGTGTGGATTCTATTAATCTTGCACTTTCTTATGCATAAATTTAAATCATCTATGCGCAAAATCCTTTAAACTCCACTCTCCCCCCTCCTTTTTTTCTAATACTCTCTGATAGAAAGTTAAACGTTTAAACTTTATTTTAAACTACACTGATTTAATCCTCTTGAGTCTAGATGATTGCCCCTAGAGAGCGTATTTTGCACACAGCCAAACACACCCATTATTGCTTTCAGCCTGCCAGCGCCACAGGGAACCTTATCGCGTACACTTAGAGACACCTGTCGGAATCCGGGGGAACCCGGCGAGGTTGTAGGATATCGATCATTTTGTATGCACGATTACTGGAGCTGAGGAGATGACGGCCCAAAGTTGGCTCTAGTCATATTGCACCTCTGTTTACTTGCCCATGATTTCTTTCACAAATTTATATGAAATGAAAGATTAAAGACCTCTGGTCTTTTAAAGTTTTAAAAGTAATGGTGAGTCCTGTTCTGTTTATTAGGGATCTTTCTAATAGTGATCCCAGGAACATTATTAAAACAGTTCATTTTAAATGCTTTAAGGGTGCAACATGCAACATTGAAATTGTTAAAAAAAATTTCTTCAAAGGGATTGAGAGACTTAAAAAAATAAGAAGAGAGCTCTATAATTGAAATGGAGCTGACTCTGATAATCATTACAGTAAAATCTAGTTCTGTGATATTTATTTCTTTTCCGAAATGAAAAGTCCGGAATTTTCCGTTATATAATTTGCCATTTCTGAACATCTCTTTCATAACTCTACTCAAAGGGTGTAGAAAATTAGGAGTATGACCAACAAAACTGATACACCTCATGCCCTTTTACCTTCAAAATAATAATAATAAAAAAATATAAAACACCACCAACACTTGGACCTTAAGATAAAATCATCAATGTGGAAGCCTATGATTTTACTTAAATATAAACAGTGCTTTATTATTATAATAACTATGTAAAATAAATATACTAAAATTCTTATCAGAAATAATCTCTCCATTAAAAAAAAAGAAAGTAAGAAAACCATACGTTTTTTTAATAAGGAATAGTGTCTACTCTTGATCGATGTTACAGTGTTTTCTTTAAACCGTGCAAATCATCACCTTTCAAATTCTCAACGGGCTGGACGCGGCTGATGCGATTCGGCTGTTTTGACCTTTTCTGAAACTGGATAGACCTTGGTAAGAGCATTACAAGTAATGAATTTTAAAAGGTTCTAGCCTTGCAATCGTCTACCTGATCGAAGCAAATAAAATTTATGGAATAGATATAGAGGAGGAAGATCATCATCCCTTGTGCCATAACTTGTATAAATCATCATTAATTCCGTACCGGAAGCTAAAGTTAATTTAAATTTATTCAATAAATAACGAGGAAAAAAAAAAGAAAAAAGAAGACCTGAAATAAGATTAGTTAACTAATTTTGTAAAACCCAAACATATTTATATGTAGGTTTAAATAACAGCTTGTTAAGATTTCCCGCAAGGCAGTGCACTTTTATGTACTAATTCACTTTCTAATAAACGTTTAAAACAAATTGGGAAAATACAGAATTAGTCGATTTCCTTTATTAGCAAATGGTGTCGGAGATTAACGTCCAAATAACATGTTTTTCACTTTTCGTTCTAGATTTGGAATTTTCCGCTCTGCGTGGCATCTCTTGGTTATAGAAGTAATACTTAAGTTATAATAACTCAATATTGCAGAGGATAATTGAGATGTATAATTATGCCTGATTCAAAACTACATGTCTTTCTGTCAAAAAGCATTTTGCATTTTCAAATTATTTGAAATAAAATACCTAATCCTGTTTTCCCTCACATTCACTCCCATTGAAGGATCCATGCATTTAATGCCTGCACTATTGAGTCCTGCATTATTAAATACTTATTGAAGTAATAATTATTGTAGAAGGGCCTTAATTTTATTCTGTATCTTAATACATCCTATTGTTCTCTCTCTCTTCTCTACTTTGTTCTCTTCTCGCTCGCTCCTCTTCTTGTGCGCAGTTCTGATCCTGCAAAATAATATATCTCATTACTTATGCCAAGCCTCTTCCCTATATCAATTTGAGCAAATATGTCAAAAACGTTAATTTTCTTTTGTTTTGATGAGTCCTGTGGGATCTATGAAAAGCGCTAACGTAGACTCAATCTCTGGCGATCCCATAATATTAATAACTAAGCTAACGTGGCCCGTTCCCATAACTCCCTAAATAACAGGTAGCCCAGACTTCAGTTGCAATCCACGGTTAGCTGCCTACTACGCCTATCTCCCGCATTAATCTATAAACCAATGCATGCTGATTCCGGCGTTGTGTCTGGATCTTAATATGTACTGTGTGAAGAAATCACTTCTAGTTTGTCGTGTACGTCCTTTGTGTATATTATGTACGGTGGTAAAGTTGTAAATAAATTGGGAAAAATTAATCCTTCTGAATCATGTAGCAGATATTCGTTTCTTTGAAAGAAGATTGCTTACTCATCAGCGCACAGCAGACAGACAAATTTTGACAGTCTAGTTGGTAAAATCTCTTCCGGGCGGTTGCCTCTAACCAATCTACTTTCAAAATAGCAAACTTTGAGTCAGCATCCAAACCACGACAGAATTCCTTCCTTATAAGCATGCAAAATTCTTGAAGCTGAAACCGTTTCAAGCAGTTCCAGTGAAGATATTAAGAATCGATTGTTCATAAGAAAAGCTTCAAGCAATATGCGATTGACGAATCTGATTAAGTCAGGTTTATTTTTTTTTCGTTAGAAACATGGAATAAATGAATTTTAACAGATCTTTTCCTTTCAGAACTATATATTTCATACCGAAAAAAGTTGTGCGAATATCGAAGTTCGAGACACTCAGAAAATAGTACAAGCTAATGATTTGCACGATCTTTTTTTTTTTTGCCTCTCATAATATTACAGTTGCTATGAAGTATGGGCGTATGCCCGATTGCTGTATCTCTCAGTTTATTATATCGCAAAGAGACAGATTTTTCTTCAAGATTAAGTAGCAACAACGTTCGACTGCTTGGTTCGATCATGGTCTTTATACAATTGTAGTTTTAGCGTTAAACATATTGATACTATCTGAGTAATATTGTTAAATTTTTAATTAAAAAAATTGATTCTTTTTATAAAATAATCATCTTATCCTAATAAGTTCCCCTTTCGCAAATAGGATTTTCTTATCCTTCAAGTTATTGTTACCGATTTTCCATTCCATCCTCAGAAACTTTGCCAAAGCGTGGAAGGTGCTTTTGCCAGGTTAATTTAAGATTTCCGTTACAGCCTTTTTCTATGCATTTTAATAAAAAGATCAATTTTGATACCTCAGATATATTTTTTTCTCGATATTTTTCATAATTAATGCTGCTAATAAACATCGATAGCAGAGGAGGAACTCTTGACCCTAACCTACATAGGGCTGCAACTTCTTTTCCTTATACTTACGGCAAACAACTTGGTGATTCAAAGAACTGCTCAACAGCGTGAAGTGAGAAATAACATGTAATACAAGAACCCCTACTATCGCATAGTAAAATAGGAGTAAATGAAAGTTTTCCCAAATACAATATATCGCCACATAATTATAGGCCATTGTCTCTTCTGACCCATGGAGATAAGCAAACGTGAAGTCCACAGCTTCTCCATCTTGTTACTTAGACCAATCGATGTGGCGTGGATTGTATGCAAGATTATTTTATGAGCATTGGCTGTTAACAATTTTTCGCTGTTGGAGCTAGAACAATTAAGTGTTGACATAAATATGTAAATCAAAGTTGTTGCATATCGGAAATTTGACATTCAGGTACAATTTATGCGCTCTATGATTCCAATCAAACTTCCAAATACAGAACGCGACAAAAGGAAAAGGAAACATACTCTTCAATTTTCTTTGATTCAGTCGATAAAAAAATACCGTGATGCTGTTTATATAGAGAGGATCTATTGCAGACTATCTCTTTGATTGAACATTATTTTCCTACCCCATTTGAATCAAATGAACCATATCCATCACACGCGGGAAATTAAAAAAAGACTTAATTTTTTTCAATGTATAATCTTTAGAACTGTTTCCGCGCCAATCGTTACGTATCCAACTCCATTTCTACACAGATTATGATTCTGTGGAATCTTGAATGAGAATTAAAGAATCTAGATACAAATGCTTTCAATACAGATTTTTTATAAAAGCTTTAAAAATGTAAAAAAGCGCAAAACTATGAACCGGATTAGAAATGAATTTGATCGAGGAAATAATGATCTTGAAGGATCTTTATTTAGATTTGTTATTTGTTGTTTTTCTAAATCACTGGGTTGTATATATATATATATATATATATATATATATATATATAATTTGAAGATAAGTTGGAATAATTGATAAGAGTGCTCAACTGTGGGAGCATTTCATAGATCTTGTATATATATATATATATATATATATATATATATATATATATATATATATTATACAAAATTCTTTAGTTTAATTTTGACGTGACGGTACGAAAACAAATATGGAGGAGATGTCCATTAGGGTTTTCTTGCCAAAGTTTTTCACTCAATTATTTTTTCAAATGTTTTATCACAACCAACAAGCACAACGTGAGTAACCTATTCTTGTGAGCCAAGCCATTAGCCATTTGTTTGATTTCTGATCGACTAAGATATTCTAACGATTCCTCTTAGAAAGTTTTTCCTTGCCATGAACATGAGTCAACGAACTTTTCTTTTCAAGCTTTCTCGCAAACCAGTTATTTCTTTCTCTATTATAAATACTGTAGCTTCTGACTTGAACTTATTTACCTTTCTTGAACAAAGCCAGGTAATAAGAATGTCTTTCTCTTGCATTTCTCTTAACATAGTTGATAGATTGATCTAAAGTACAAAACATCTTAATGTAGAGCGTTAATTGGAACCATAGCTATAACAACTACGCACACATCCAATAGTCGTAAACCATTAAATATTCTCCAGAGTCAATGGCACGTTTAATCTCGTTTGGGGTAACACAGCTGCTTGTATCTATTGTATAACACGAATCAACAGTTCGTTACCTTTCCAATATTAGCTTAGACAAGTGTTAAAAACTCCTGATAGTTTGTGTAATATCACTCAATTTCTGACAACGAAATTTAAGCAATACAAGAAAAAAAAAATAGCCGTTTTATCTTTCATGTGTAATTTTGAAGCTCACAATATTAACGGATATCGATATTCTATACATATCTTACCATAACGTCATACCGGTATCTTTTACCTTCGCACTGCGATTCAATTTTTTTTCTATATTAAAAAAAATGTGCAAACAAACAAACAACAAAATAGAGAATGCAATGTAAAGACATAGATACTATAGTTTCTATACTAAACCAGTAATTACCACAAGACTTAAAAATATAACTGAATACAGCATCTATAAAAAAAATTTAAGCAAACAAGATATCATTTGTTTAAAAAATAGAGTGAATTGAGTTTAATTCAATGAAAGGGAAAAACTTGTCGAACTGAACACACCGGCAATAACCAGGGAAATAATAATGTATTGTGTACGTACTAAGTTACTCTCTCTCTCTCTCTCTCTCTCTCTCTCTATGTATGTCTCTATCTCTGCCTCTGCCTATCTGTCTGTCTCTCTTTCTGAAAACTTAATGCTGTACACAACAGACCAGGTTTATAGCGCCTTTAGCTGATCATCAAAGTATTTAACTGTCTTGAGATTAACAAAATGCTTTCGTAACTTTTAAAAGAAATCCAAACTAAGATTCAAACACTCCCAATTTTATGCTTCCCACAATTTTGCGATTTCTTACAAAATATTCTTTGATAATGTGGAAGAAAAAGTTGGATTGTTCTCGATGATACTGTTTTCAACCAACAATGTCGGGTCTTGTCGCCGGTTCATTAACCCAACTACGTGTATGACTTCTCGCTCGATCCAAATCTAAAGTTTCAAGTTTGAAGCTTTTATATCGCGTTACATTAGTTTGTCGTATGTATCACTCTTTTCTGAGTAATATTACCTTGGAAGCACCTCTCCAAAGGATAAAAAAGCATAAACTAATTTGTCTAGGTTGACGTATTTGAGATATTGTATACATAGGTCTATAGGCGTTGGAAAAAATTGTAAGTGTCTATGAGAGCTCTTACTTAACTGCGACCGTGATCGAACTATGGGTATTCATTTATTTACTATTTATTCTACTACACATTGTAGGTAATGGATAAAGAACATGTCTGGAAAAACAAAGCAGTTTCCCATTTAAGCTTAATAAATTTGACCAATTTTATTAAGTGGAAGAATCAGTATTCAGTAAAGTGCCTCTGACTCAGCATAAGTAGAGGTATCAAAACACCTAGTTCAGTGCTTGGCCTTGTAAGCTCTCTTAGGTGACGTTAACTGCTTATCATTTTAGGTGAAAAAAAAACTGACGCATGTAAAGATGTCTAGAAAATCAAATGCGTCAATTGGAACAAACTTTTTATTTTAACTAATTAGCTTATATTCTCGTATAAGTTAGTGTGTATTTTCTCAACAGCTCATGGATATGGCAGATAAACATTTTGCTTGCATATTGTATATTTGACTATCATAGCCATAATGACATGGTACATAATCAATCAATCAATCAGTCATTTTCATTTTATCCCATTACACGTAATGCCACAACACACTTGTCGTTTGAAGGAACGCTGTATTCTCTTGTGGTGTGCAGAATCTTGCTTCTTGGAGGTTTAAACTTTACTGTCGACTGCGGTTTGGTGGTTTTTTAATCCCTTCTTGTTACCTACATGCCAGATGATTGATCAGAATGCAAGCGAAACCTTCCGCAGGCATTACTCGCGAGTTCAAACATATCAGACTGAGCAAATCTTGATCCAAAGTTGGCAATGTCATCTGAGGCAATTGATGGCTGGATGGAGCAAAGTCATGATCGCGCCATACCTGTGTTATTGACCGCCGAGTGAGGTCACTATCCTTCAAAACCATCAATCATTTTCACGATGTTTATCACGATTATGATCTAGTTCATACTTTCTCTTGCCCTAGGGCTATATAAACTTTAATAAATCAGCGCTTCTAAAAGAGGAAACTTCGATCTTTCACTAAGGTTAATAATTATATTTAAGAGAATTTTCTTATCATAGTCTTTTCCTCAGCTTATACTTAAAAAAATTGTAGGAAGATGCTAAATACAACAACAATTTTAAAAACAAGGAGAGCAAATGAGTGAAAAGTAAAGTCCGGTGTCCTATCTATGAAGCCTCCATTAGTTTAATTTTTGAACATGTTGTGCTTCATATGATGGAAAAAACCATGCTACTTTTGAAAAGAATACAAGTGACGCAAACGGCAGCAGTGCAGCATTAAGTGAAGGATTTATGACAGATTTGTAGCCCACTGCTGCCAAACTAAACAATACTCTCAGAAACATAGTGAAAGCAGCTTGTTTTACATTTATAGCGAAGCGCACTCTTGAGCTGGTTATTGAAGCTAGCCATAACACATGAGGTATGTTTTTAATATCGGAGACAACATGCTATATTATGGTTCGATATGAGAGGAAGATTCCTTGTCTAGCGGGCGGGGGGAGGACGAAAAAGCAATGCCACCAACCATCCCGGCCTTCGAAATGTAATCTAGATAATTAGGTTGTCAAAGGTTTCATCTTCAACGCTTCAAGCTAGACGAAAATGTACTAAAAGCTTTGGGTCAATTTTCATAGTTTAAAGAAAAAAATCCAAAGCTTGCTGCGTCTTTCTGGAAAAAAAAATTGAAAGATCGCTCCATGGCTAGCAACTAGCACCAAACTCTTTTCACCGTCTGACACCTCCAGCTCTCTTACACTGTTCTTGGTACCCACTGTTCTAATAGCTCTCGTGGTGGTTCTCTGCCCCAAGTAATGGAAAGCTGACATGGATCAGCTTAGGACTCAGAACGCTCTCGTTTTATGAAAACAGTGTAACAGTATAAAAACCTAATGGATGATGCTCCTTAAGTGTAACAGAGAACTTTTTGTTGCTGTTCATCACCTCCTGCAATTCTTTTTTCTGTTTTTTTTTTCTCATCTGCAGTGCTGTTTCTTCCAGTATACTGATGGTATTTCATAAACAATTTTTAAAATCCAAAAATTTCCTAGAGTTATAAAAAAAAATTGTCTTTCCTCAATAGCCATTGGTGCCTTTAGTAACTTAATATAACACCACGACTGTTAATTCTCTCTCCTTACACACTTTCCAGGAAGCATATTTTTACCATACAGACTTTTCTATTTACTAATTCAGACTAGGGAATATATTAAGCCTACTAGATCTACTCTCCACTTGCCAATTTAAACTCTCTAGTTAACACTCAGTAAACCTGAATTAGGAGATATACGAGGTATCACCTCAACAGCTTATTGTCAAGATTAATAATCATGCAAAGCAGGCCTATGTTTATGTACATTTTCATTTTTAAGCTTTAATCTAAATTCAAATATAATTTCATTTTAATTGTTGAACAGTATGTAATGCTATCATCTAAAAAAGTAAACTTACATCGGCCTCAACAAACTGTCTTCAGTAAACAAATCAATTAAGGTAAAAATTTAAAAAAAAATTTAAACCTGAATAAAACCAGAGTTCAATGTTGAAACCAGGGTTGACATTCGCTTGAGAACATTTCAAACTGATCGGTTGAGATCATTGAATGATACTTCTTGTTAACAGCGAATCATCAATATCGATCATGATTTGATTTCATTGCATCAACCCCTTGACATGCTGCTTGTGTACGCGATATTGTCAAGAGAATAGGATTAAAAAACAAACGACGATAAGTATAACCATGATTCAACTGTGTCATGACGGATGGCTCTGAGATATTCACCGACAACCATTAAGGGCTCTTCATAATTTGCGTTTTCTTTTTTTTTTTATCAAAAACATCACACTTTTGCTCAGGTGTGACATGTGCTGAAAATGAACGATCTCAGCAATCACTTTTACCAGTCACAAAACTGCCCTCATAGACCCCATTTTCTTGCTATCGCAAAGACAACACCCATTGCAGTCACAATTCTGCTCTCGAAGAACCCTTCTCCTTACTATCGTAAATGCAGCGATCACTGTGGTCACAATGCGGCCTTAGAGGAAGCCATTCCAATAGAGGCAGTATTAAATTTTTTTTTATTCATTATCTAAAGTCCTCGCAGATCCTTTCTCTTTGTTATCGTATAAACAGCATTCAATAATGTTTCCAAAGATCTCATTCCTAAGTATCTTATAATCACCAAGCTCTGGTCTTTTTGTAAAGTAAATGCCATACAACAGCAGGAGATTCAGAAACTACCAGAACACCCAGGGGGACAAGCGCTCACAATCATTTCTTTTCTAGCGATGAATCGGGTCGAGCTTCTATAGAATAGCTCAAAATTGTCGAGATCCTATCACTTGGCACGAGCTTCTATAGAATAGCTCAAAATTGTCGAGATCCTATCACTTGGCACGAGCTTCTATAGAATAGCTCAAAATTGTCGAGATCCTATCACTTGGCACGAGCTTCTATAGAATAGCTCAAAATTGTCGAGATCCTATTACTTGGCACAGGCCTATTTTCGAAAAATTCTCGTTTTCAAGAGAAGTGGAACTGAATATTTGTGAAGAGGAAATAAAAGCCAGACATCATAATAAACATTATTGACAGAGTTTGAATTAACAGGAGAAAACGACTCGACTATCTGTGTATTGAAGTCAACAGTAACATTTGTTAATGGGCGTGTTTATAAAAGTATCATTTTGAAGAAAAAAAACCCCTGAAAATGTCAGGATATAGAGTGTCAAAATTCACTGTGCAGAACATTGACCCGAGCAGTCAATTTTTTGAGAAAACTTTAGAAAAAAATGACTTTTATACAAACAACGAACAACAACAACAACAACAACAACAACAACAACAACAACAACAACAACAACAACAACAACAACAACAACAAAGTGATCATACCTTCCGCATTCAATATCTTAACTTCTAACGTATAAAATGAAACACGAATTGAAGGATGGAAGTTAGAAACGAAAGTAACAGTTTAAGCCTCATTAAAAAAAATTCAGTCGGATATAAGGATATGTAAATGGTGACGTTTGGGATTTGGTAAATGAGACTAACCACTAAGTAAGTTAAAAACATATTAAGCTTCAGTCGGTGAAAGAGATAGCCTCAGGGTAAAAAGCGTAAAAGAAGAGAACTCACTTTTATTCTTATCCCGTGAATGATTTTGTGAGACATAAAATAAAACTAGGTCGCTCAATTTAGTCGGACCCTTGTGGCCATGGCTTTCACTTCCTGGTCAAGCACTGCTCAAAATGAAGAGGACTTAATTTCTTTATCGAACGTCTGATTTTTAATTCGATTCAACAAGTGCTACTGTCTGTTCAGATACATATAGCAGTCAGGGCTTTTATTAGAGGAAGACTCAGATAAATAGATAGATAGATAAGTTGATAGACTGGTAGGTGAGAGAGAGAGAGAGAGAGAGAGAGAGAGAGAGAGAGAGAGAGAGAGAAAGAGAGAGATAAGGAAAAGAAGAACAGCGGGAAAAAGCAGACAAATATTTAGAACTAAGAGCAGGTAGAAGATGCATCTGTAGGAGGGGAGAAGAGTGTATAAGTCTATGAATCATGCTCTTTTAATTGAGGACCACCCCTTTTCTATCCGTAAAATGATTGATTCCACAATCCCTATTCTGTTCTCAAAAATAGAGGAAAACAGTTGCACCTTTTTTTTTTTTTTTTACTTTTGATCCATTTAAAGATATCTCCAAACACCCATAATAAAGCTAGGCAGGAAGCACCTGAGGATGCACGGCCTTGAGGAAATTCATTGGGAAATGCCCATTTTTTCTTACGTACACGATAATGAGCGTTTAAAAGGATCTATGATTAAAACGAATTAGTAAACTATTCCTATGATATTATTGTTGGTCGCCAAGTAATAACTGCTTCTACTCAGTGCTTCAAGAACAAGCATCACTAACTAATAAGGCGCCGACGCTGAGGTCGAAATAAAAAAAATCAGTAAAACTGACAAAACTAAAAGGTCTTTTTCAATCGAACAAAGAGTCCATTCGTCTGGTTTGTGTGTAAAGGGCATAACACATTAATCAGAGTTCCCCCCCCCCTCTCTCTCTCTCTCTGTCTCTTTCTGTCTCTATATGTCTTTGTATCCGCCTCCGTAGTCTCTGTTTGTGTCTCTAGCTTCTTTCATCTCTTGCTTGAATAAGTGTATTTATATGGCATAAAACCATGACACAGATTTACTCTCTAAAAGTCTGTCTCTCTCCTTTTTCTAATGGTCTGTCTGTCTGTTGCCCTCTCAACCCCAAAATTCAACTTCGTCTGCTCCACTTTCTCTTTTGAGAAAAGTTTTTCTTTCTATTTTTTCTTTCTAATTTTTTTTCTATTTTATCTTTCTAGCTCTTGTCACTTGTTTTTTTTTTTCTTTCACAATTAAGATTTTAACAAACTGCTAAGATTCATAATTATAAAAGGAGATTTTTAAAATCAACTTTAGTTACATGTAATTACCATAAAATGATCAATTAGAATACATGAACAGGGATGTCCATTAAGTCTATATTCAAAGACGAACAAGAGATTTTATTGAGACCCGAAGCTATCTGTCGATTGAAGTAAAGATCTAGCTAGAAAATTATTTCTAAGATATTGAGCCTTTAATCCTAAAGAGTATGCATATAATCAGATCTAATTGACTCCAGTTTATTTCCTTTTCAAAAATCAATAAAATTGTGTAAGGATTAGTCTCTCACTATAATTATTGATAAAACCCCGATAAAACAGTTAAAGCGCAAGTCTGCATTGAGTAATCTTATGAATGGTACCGGTAATCACCGAGCATGAAAATTGCTACATTTAAAAGTTCAAAACTTGTTCCGTAGTAAGTGTTTCTAAATATACCTATTGAGCTCTCC
Source organism: Elysia crispata (assembly GCA_033675545.1). Taxonomy (NCBI): domain Eukaryota; kingdom Metazoa; phylum Mollusca; class Gastropoda; family Plakobranchidae; genus Elysia; species Elysia crispata. The sequence goes on along the minus strand of JAWDGP010000828.1, from coordinate 674,364 downwards.
TTGAGGGAACTACCTTTAACACTATGATCCACTACTATTCTAACAACCGAAGTAAGTGTTTCTAAATATACCTATTGAGTTCTCCTTGAGGGAACTACCTTTAACACTATGATCCACTACTATTCTAACAACCGAAGGAACCTGGACTCTTGCTCCCCAGATACCCGTGTGTAAAATTAATTATAGGAATTAACTCTCACATTATCTCTCAGCTGTTTACCTGTCACTATCTGCTCATTCTCTCTCTCTCTCTCTCTCTCTCTCTCTCTCTCTCTCTCTCTCTCTCTCTCTCTCTCTCTCTCTCTCTCTCTCTCTCTCTCTCTCTCTCTCTCTCTCTCTCTGTGTCTCGCTCTATTTCTTTGATATTTGTCTTTCACAATCTATATATCTAACTCTCTAGATACCTTGCTATCTAGCTAGCTATCTGTATACCTGCCTTTCTACCTGCCTCATACCCTGTCTCTTTTTTATGTTCTGTTTTATGTTCTTTTTTCTTCGGCCCCTGTTTCCTCCCAATTTTTCGGTATTTTCCTCTTTTACAACATGCCTGTGCAAAATATTAAGTAAGTCTTACAATCTTCCTCCCTTCTATCTCTATTTACTCTGTCTTTCATTCACTCTCGTCTTATACATAAATAAATAGGATTCTTGTCACTTGTTTCTTTGTGCTCTTTCAAGTTTAAATTTTATAGTAAAAACTGAAAAAAATCCACATCCGTTATCATAGTATGTGACAACCAGCAATTATTGTGAGATGGGCTCCATTTTAAGAACCACAAGGTTGATCAAAACGGGAAAAAACACCCATAGAATAATACAAACAAACTTTTCAACTGTTTCTCGAAAAAAAAACAACAACACAAAACCAAGAACTGAAAACATCTTTTTTTTTTACAGCTCCTGTGATGTCTGAAGCACTGACACTGGAAATCCTTTGAAAGCTGTGCATGAGAGAGAGAGAGAGAGAGAGAGAGAGAGAGAGAGAGAGAGAGAGAGAGAGAGAGAGAGAGAGAGAGAGAGAGAGAGAGAGAGAGAGAGAGAGAGAGAGAGAGAGAGAGAGAGTTCTACAGTTACCACGACAAGCAAGAACTAAGGATTTTAGACTGATCAAGTACTCCCACGGCTTAACTTAGCACAGGCGAGCGATAGCAGATCTCTCCATCATTTAGGTACTTTTATTTTAGATACTTTATAGCTTTTTAACTGACAATAAATTAGTTGAAACCCAACATGTCATGTAAGTCTTAGGTGGTTGGCTTCTTTCATCTTTTAAAACGTGGAGTAATCGTAGGACCATTCGCCTCCTCTCAACTTTGTCACTGTCAGGATGACGGGAAAAATAATACCATAATGGAATGGTGCATGTACCCTACATATGATATTGTAAAAATTTGAAGTGAATATTAATGCAAGTATGTTTAAACTTTCCAAATAATAGATAAAATCAATGCCTCACTATATCACATGATTTTATTACAGTATGTAACTAGATATTGTTTACGCGATTCTAAAATACCTGTTGAACTTTTCTTTCACGTTGAGACACCTGATATAATTACGGGGACATCATTGTTAACACACACTCACATACAGACACACTCACATACAGACAGTGAGAGAGAGACAAAGAGATAGAGGGAGAGGGATAACAGATCAATAGATAAATAGATAGTTAGATAGATAGATAGATAGATAGATAGATAGATAGATAGAGAGAGAGAAAGAGAGATAGAGAGAGAGAGAGAGAGAGAGAGAGAGAGAGAGAGAGAGAGAGAGAGAGAGAGAGAGAGAGAGAGAGAGAGGCAGTGATGAAGAAACTTCTCTTTGAAATGTTCAAATACTTGCAATTTAATTGAAGTGTTTT
>JAWDGP010000828.1:632500-667500 GCA_033675545.1 Elysia crispata | reverse complement strand
ATTTTAAGAAGCCATAGAAAAAATAGGAGTAAAGAAATAATTTTCACACTGATCTATTAAACACCAGACATGAGCTTACTATTATTTCGTACACAGAATATTACATAAAAAAATTCCATTAAATTTTGATCAGTTCACAGAATCAAGCTGTTGAGGATAGTTTAGATTCCTTTGAAACAAAACTCCTCATTGTGCCGGGACGGAGAAAATTTGGAGAAAGGAGTCAGGTTTGGAGCGGGAAAAGCTGGTCAAAAAAATAAAAAGATGGGAAAAAGCCAGAAACTAGAACATGATGTGGCGAAACCGAAAAGGTTTAAATTGAATTAAAGCATAGCGGTGCCAGCGTAGAGTAGCAGCCTTATTAAAAAAGGTGAATTCGTAGTCTAGAAAAACAGACTGCGCCCAAAATGATATACGAACTATCAGAATGAAATGGAGAAAACATACTGCACTCAAAATGATATACGAACTATCAGAATGAAATGGAGAAAACAGACTGCGCCCAAGATATACGAACTATCAGAATGAAATGGAGAAAACAGACTGCGCCCAAAATGATATGCGAACTATCAGAATGAAATGGAGAAACGCCTGGAAATGAATGTTAAAGTCTGTTCGAAACATTGGCAAAATTTTTTTTGTCGAAAGCGATATTTAGTCCACTGACGCTGTTATTACAGTATAAATCACAGGTTGCTCCTTGCATACATTCTCCCCCTCATTCAAATGACATTTAAATCATAGATGCAAGGGAGAAAAAGGGCATGGTAAAAAAATAGCCAAAAAATTGCAAATTTCTCTGAACTGATTTTTTAATGTTTTTCTTACACTCTCATAATTTGGTAAAAAATAGTAAAAGATTACACCGAATAAAACACAATCAGGTAAATAAACACAAAATTCTCGAAGAAATTTTACGAAAAACTTTCACTTACTTACAATTTTTCTCCTGTTACCCTCATATGAATTCTTTTCTTTTAATGCAAATATTGTTTCCGATGCAAATGAGTTTTGAATATTCGAATACTCTCCGTGCGAATATTGTGCCCGTTGCAAAATAAATGTATACCGATACCCTCCTTTCCTTACAAGTAATATTTTTCCTCGTGCAAATATTATGTAAAAACCGGAATATCTTTTTTTCTTTGTAAATATCATTCCTCGTGCAAATGTCATTCCTTTCTAGCACATGTCTTTACAGATGCTAATGCCGTTTCCATAACACAAATGCAAAAACATATTGCTGTAATCATATCCGAACTGCTGAGTGTGGCCAGGCATTTATAAGTGAATGCCTCATTCCAACCTATTTGCTAAAAAGACTTTGTTTATCTAACGATAACAGTACTCAGTATGATTCTTACACATAGCAAACTAAGTGGAACTTGGATATTTATCAATGATACGAAATGTTAACACCTGTATATCCTAAAAGCTTGGCAATGCCACAAATGGGTAAGACTTTACGTGTTCCTTCAACCCATTTATACAAAATGAAGATTTAGGCAACGCCAAAGTTTAATTTTTCCTTATAGCAATGATAATTAATTAATGCTTACAAAATCTTGGGTAGAGAAAGAGAAAAAGGAGAGAGATAGAAACAGATAGGTATATAGATAGAGGGAGAGTGAAAGAAGGAGAGAGAAAAGAGAGAGATATATATATATTGATAGATAGATAGAGAAAGAGAGAGAGAGAGAGAGAGAGAGAGAGAGAGAGAGAGAGAGAGAGAGAGAGAGAGAGAGAGAGAGAGAGAGAGAGAGAGAGAGGCAGACAAACAAAAAGACGGAAAAGAAGGAAGGAAGTTAAACGGCATTTGAAAATTTGAGAGAAAGGACTGGCAAGTCAAAATCGAGAGAAAAAAAAATAAGAATAGCACGAAAGTAGAAAATTGAACAGGCTGGGCAACACATTAAGATAAAGTACCTTATCTCAGGCAGAGAAACAAAATTCCGGCAGTAAAAGCAGGAGAGGTGCTCAGTATGTTTTCCATGGCTTCCAGCCATGATGATTTATCTCAAAACTCTCTCTTAGTTTATTTATCACTTGGATCTTAATGCTCATGCAAGGACTCCCGACTAGCAAATCTTGACGTGTTATAATATTCACATCTTCCTATTTCCTAAATAATCGTATATCCAAAAATGCGTTCTGAACATGCTATAAAAGATCAGCCCTAATGCTCTTGAAAAGGAATTGAAAAGACAGATGTGAGTAAGGATACCTGGACACTACCATTCCGCTGTAGGAGACCGGAGGAGTGTGATAGGAAAAACAAGCAGCGTTCTTAATCTCCTCTTTGACCTCGTTTACCACGAGTGCCCACCCCCACTCTAATTGTTCGCCATTTATCCTTAATCTATGAACACCAACAAATTTATCTCTAAATCAGTCCCACACTTCCCCATCTGTCTGTCTGTCACTGTTTTTTTCAGTCTGTCTGTCTGTTTGTCTGACTGTCTCATTTCATCTGCATTAACTTCAACTTCTTTCTCTTACCAACGATTTGACTTTGTTTCTCGATTTTATTTGATTACAACACCCTCTCCCTCTCCCCTTTCTCTCAACTTGTTTGGAGTTTCATCGTTTCACAAAATATTTCTGTTCAAGTATATCTTGTAATATTAATGTTCAACCGCCAAAAAACAAATGATTTAGAGAAGTCTAAATTGTCTGAGCTTTATGGAAATATGAAATACACATTCATACTTGCACATGAACCTCTTCATAAAATGAAAGAGAAAAAAAACTCAGTTAGCACTAGATTCAGGTATGCATTAAGTTTTGGGGAAAAACATTCGGAGACCAGTACTCTCGAAATACACATCTGTTCAAGCGACACGCCCACATCTGTCTAGGTCTAGGAACATTATCATGATGATTGTTTGTATTATGGTTCACATATCTATTTTTTTCATATACCGAACCAACTCATTTAGGGTCGAACATGGATATAAAACCAATGAAATCCAGCCGAATGAGAGATCTAAATACTGATTAAACCTTATCCAAATCAATATCTTACTCAGGAAATATTGCAACTGATACAAATATATGTACATAAAATTGATCTTAAGAGATGTGAATAGCATATTTTCATGCATGCCAATAACTAACCTGCATGTGAATAAACAGATGTCGCATGTTAAATCCCCATCAGCTGTATTTAAAAATAATAGAGTAATAGAATGTTTTTAAATATCTCCCTTTCTTAAAGTTGTCGATTGAAAATCTTTTTATTTACAATCACTTGCTTAGTGACAAAAATTTCATAAAAAAGAGTAAATCCTGCTTGGATTCAGTAAGTAGATTTATGAGACGCCACGTTTATCTATAGACAGATTTAATGTCGATACAGACCCATTCTAAAGTAACCGCAATCAGATCTAACGGTCCAGTGAAGACTAGGAAAGTGCAGCTTACACAAGGGATACGTTTTTAAAAACAACAATAACAGTTTTAGCCGAGCGTTTCACAAACGCATACTCTGCTCAAGGCAAATCTTACTAGATACAACTCTTCTCGCAATATTCGAATCTGCCCTGCAGCAGTTGGACAACAGATGCGGAACTATAGTTCAAGGCTATAGATATTGCTGTTACAAAATTTTAAAAGTTGAGAAACAATTAAAATTTTGCATTGTTAGAAAATCGGACTTGGTGTCAACCTTAACATACCTAAGAATTTTTGTTTGCCGTCGATATAATTCGCTTTACACCTGTTATCATTTTTCAAAGATAGCACATGATTATTTATTTTGCTGAAAGGTAATTTTTCAAGACGAACTAAAATGGGAAAACATCAATTCATAGAATCAGTTGTCACAAAAAGATAACAAAATCAGATTTTCCCTTTCACCTATTGCGACTCAGACAAAAAAAATCTTTTTATCTGTAAGGATAAAATATACTTAAAGACAGGTCATTCATAGTGATGAAGTGATTCATGTCTGATCCATTTTGTCAGAAAATATTCGATAAATAGTAACAACTTGCACAAAAATCATTAAAGTCAAGTAAACCAGATTGAGACTAAATATGATTGAAGACTTTCATTCAACTAGAGAAACTGGAAAGAACCCTAAACACCTCCGCATCATGAATCGGGTAGACTAATAACTCATATCGAATAAGCGTACAGGAAAAAAAAAGGATCTACAATCGTGCTGCTTTCCAAAATGGTTTGATATCCTCAGTCTACTTTAGAAAGCCTCCACAAACTTCTTCTGAGGAAAATCCGACTAGTGATAATTGTGGGTTTTGATTCACGACAGAAGAAATATCGAATTTTAAACTTGAAAAATAACAGCATTTATAACTAAATAAATTTCCCTCAATCTTTCTATTTGCAAAGCTCAAAAAATTTAAATCTGTTCATTGAAATCTGGTGATTTATCACCAATTAGAAACTAAGAACGCATTGTTGCAAGTATAAACATTTTTAAATAGGATATGCAAGCAATTTTGTCTGGTAATCAGACAACTGTTTATAGGACATGTGAGGGGCAAGCCAAATGATAACTGGGCGACCTTGTTTTTTCCTTATCGATGAAATTTTCGAGAAAAGAATTTTATTTCTATTAGGATTGAGCTTTGGTATTGTCCATATAATTTATCCGTTGAAAAAGTCATAAAAGGAAAGAAAAATTGAAATTGTTATAAAAGCTAAAATATTTACAAATGCATTTTTGATAGCTGTTTTCATAATAAAGTACTACACAGTTTCAATAACAATATCAATACAAGAGTGCACGGCATTTAAATTCCTTTCATCTTTTTATGAAAAAAAAAAAAACCCAGCAACCACAAAAGCAAAAAACCAACAAATCTTTTTTTTTCGTGTATAATACCGTTGGATGCTATTCTCATTGTGATAATAATTATCTACCAAACGCTTATGTTAACATATTTATGCATATCTTTATAAGCGAGTATCATAACAGAACAAAGAATAATTATTTACCTATTATGTTAACGCTTTCATACTGTACAGCACCATCAAAGCCTGTTTCGTTACGCGTTTGTCTTGTGGAAATTATTTTTTTGTGATTATTATTCATATGCGAAAACGATTGAAAAAGATAGATTTGAATGATTTAAAACAACATTACCTAAACAAAACAAAAATAAGTTTAAATCAGATATTTTATGACATCAACGTAGATGTAGACTGATAGGCGTTTGAATAATTTAAATAGAAACTTTGAAGAAAAAAGCTGCAAAACGAAATAGAAGTGGATTATTTTAAATGAAATTGGAGAAGAAAAGCAAACGAAGCAAAGTTATAATATTATTTAATTTTTTGATTGTTATTTTGAAACACAAGTAAGAATAGCATATGTGTTAAGGAGGATGTAATATTAAACTCACCTTAAAATAAAAGAAAACGTTCACCAGCTGTTTTGTTTCCGATGCTCTTGCAACAAGAGGATTATTTCTACTTGTTTTACCCAAAAGGCACTTCACTCATTAAAAATATCTAAATTTTGTCTTTGAGAAAATGTTAGTCGTCTTCAGGCTTTTACTGTTTCCTTATCTTTTTTGGGGAACAAAACATTTTTGCAAACTAAAAATGCATTACTAGGATTTTTATTTAACTGCAGTCCAAGAAAGCCCATAGTGGGTAAATAATGTCAATCGCAATGGACACAGAAAATCAACATAACCATGTTTAATTAGTGCAGTTCACAAGACTTTGTCAGCAGTAACGTCTATAAACAGCATAAAAATATCCTACTATTTCTTTCGCGCTTTCACATCGCTTGTCACATATTTTCTAAGTTTATCAAACTTTATTATATAATTTAAAACATGTCACAAAACAAAGCACAGTGTAAAACCATCATTTGCGAAACGCACAGAAAGCTGCGCTGGCGGCTCTGATTATTTGTAGAGGATAACTGTAAAGTCGGCGCGCATAACAAGCTCGGCCGCACGTGCGTTCATCAGTGAGGCAGTGCTCACTGTACTAGCGACCGCAGGACGGACGTGCGGTGGAATGGTAGGGTGGGGGTGGGGGTGGGGGGTAGAGGGGGGATGTAAAGCTGGAACATCTGTCTTGGAGGAAAGGGACGCGGGCCTGGGACGACCTTACACATTTCTTCTCAAACTCATATAAAATAGTAGGGTGCCTAGAAACCTGTTTCCCTGTATGACATCTATGCTCCTTGTGTGCTCAATTCCACGTGTCATCAGACTGTTTTCTAGCGATTTGAATTTTAAAAAAGTTAACGTTTCAATAAACTTAGTTCAACTTTATGCCCAAATGACTTATCTTGTCTGCCTATTTCTGTTTGTCAGTGTGTTTGTATACGTATGTGTCTTCTATCTGACTATCTTTCTGCCTGACAGACTGTCCGTGTGTCTATTTGTCTGTCTGTCTGGCCCTGTCTCTGTCTATGTCTCTGTATCTCTCTGCCCGTCTGTCTGCTGTCTGTCTGTCTGTCTGTCTGTCTCTATCTCTCTCTCTCTTTTTCTCTCTTCTTTTTTGCATTTCCCATTGCTTTCATTTGATGGAGCATCCCTCTTCTTTCATTTCTCTATGCCTACATAAAACCATCCATGTCTCTGACTGCTTGCGTCTCTGCCAGCAGGCTTGGTTCACTCTTGTTTATTCAAATTACATACCTCACATCAATGCTAAAGAACTTGCACTTCTTAGTAGAATTGAAATCTCATATAGCATATGAGATATATTATACATATATTATTATGTAGGCTTAAATAATATTAATGCGCAGCTATGGATTCCCGAAAGGCAATGCACAATAAGTCACTTTTTGCAGAAATCCTAGCCTTTTATTAAGAGCTTAAAAGTAGCTTTATATAGATTAGGAAAGTGTGGTATTAGCTGATTTTCCATATTCCAAAACGCCGTATAGCGCGTCACTGATGTTTAGGATATTTGAACCCTATGTACGTCAACCTTCCATTATTTAATGGCCACCTGTGGAGTCGTTCAGAAAGTCGTTAATTGCATACTCTATAACCCCAGCATTCACAAAAAAGAGACTCCTCATGTTTCGCGGTGTAACGAGCAAAGCTTCCGCATCTCGTCCCTATTAAAGGGAAAAGAATTAAATGGCAGGGCATACTGCCTTTACATTCATTAATCTTTGAATAGACTTCGTCTGGGCAAGTAGCTAGATTGCAGATTTTTTTTGTAACTTGAGAACACCAGGAATAAAGGCCATTCTAGTAAGATTTCATAACCATGCTCGGCGATTTACGAATAGATGTCATAACTTATCTTTGTCTTCTTTCGTTTATTAAGACTTAGCTTGTTGGGTAATTTCAACATTGTACAGTTGACGGAAGCTCAAAGATTTAAAGTGACAGTGAGGGAAAAGTGTGCGTGTGAGAGGTATGAAGTATGTGCATATGTGAGCGAGAAAGAAATAGAGAGAGAAAGAGAGAGAGAGAGAGAGAGAGAGAGAGAGAGAGAGAGAGAGAGAGAGAGAGAGAGAGAAAGAGAAACCGAGAGAGAAAAAGAGAGAGAGAAACAGAAAGAGAAAGAGAGAGGGGAAGAGAAAGAGAGAGAGAGAAAGAGAGAGAGAGAGAGAGAGAGAGAGAGAGAGAGAGAGAGAGAGAGAGAGAGAGAGAGAGAGAGAGAGAGAGAGAGAGAGAGAGAGAGAGAGAAATTATTGATTCACAATTTACCACTCATCGGCAGGGTGCAAGCTTTTGTAGGTAAAAAAAATTAAAAGATGGTGAAATAATTTTTCTATCTTGGTCTTTTTTTTTAGTTTCATATTTGTTAACAAACGCCCTTATATTACGGGATCTATTCCTATATAAACACCAGTTTCACTCGAGAACCATAATCTGTCTATGTTTGTGGTCTTTATGGTCGATGTTAAAGCCTGGGACGAGACTGTCTAAGTAATGGCCCAACACCAGAATGTGAGCACCGTTCGCCCAACGTGAGCACATGATAGTGTCTTAGAGTATCGGTAGTAAGAAATGGTACGAGGATTTTGCGCCCAGTGGCCGTCGCTAAGTTCAAGCCTGAACTAACTCAGAAAGTTTTCTCTCACTTCACTTTTTTCTATGATCATTCAGCTTAAAGAGCTACATAATATGGGATCATTTAAAGCTTTCTGGCCTATGACTAGATCTCCTTGGCCTCAATCCGTCAGTTTTGTTCCTCAGAATCTCTGGTAACAATCATGCTAAAACTGTTAGCTGTACCTGTGTGCTAAAGGCACGAAATAGTGGTGTACTCTTTCTCGCTTTTTAAAGATTTTGGTTGGTTATTAGATAAACAGATTCCAAGGTTAAAAGATATTTTCCCTTGTTTATCATTGCGTAAGCTGTCAGTTTTGATAGATGATAAATTTTTTGATTGTTGTAATAACCATTTCCGTAAATTTATATAATATAAAATTTTGATATTTATTTTTCTTGAAAAAGACCAAATTCACGGAATCGACACACACACACAAAGATTTATCTTCTGTTATTTTATTGATTTATACAACCAAGAATGCCGTGCTGCCTTTATATACGAAACTGGAAATCTTAGAAAGGAAACTATGCTTTTTGGAATGACATACGACCTCAGACATCTGTACCCACTAATTTAAAACAAAAGTCGTGCTTACATTTTTTTCAAATCCATTTAAGATGTAGAAAAACGCTTACATGATTAGACTGATTTTAGCTACTCTATTTTCTTTTCTTTTTTTTTTCTATTTTATTAGGTTTCTCTTTTTTCGCTGAATACGTCACATTACTGGAAATCCAACCTCCTAAGAAATCGCGTCTGGGGATCTTCCCTTGTAAAAACAAGCATTACTTCTGGCACACTGTGCCAGTCACGACTTCCCTGGACCCAGCTTAGTTTAATAGTTTGTTTTCCCACTGGACTGGCTGATGTGTCTGGCGACCAAGCTTCTTTCATCACCCGCTTTGTAGTAACGTTTAACTTGAACTCCTTTTCCTGTAATTTATATTCAGATCAATATCTTCCGACAAAATCGCTTTGTATTTTACTAAAACACTTTTTAGATTTGTAAAGAAATAAGGATCAAAACAAAGAAATCTTTCAATACTCCAAGGTAAAATACAATGTATAATTCAGAGGAATGCAAAAGTAACAAATGATTTACATATTGTGTTTTAAACACATTAATATTTAACGATCTATCTGTCTCCTTGTGCATAAATATAAATATATATGTGTGTACATATACATTATATATAATTTATACATATAATATATATAAATATATATATATATATATATATATATATATATGTATATATATGAAAAATGGGAAGTGTTTAGATGAACCAATCAATATTTCCTCTTTATTGATCGTTGATCGCTATGGTAGGCGAACAAAGGATAAAGTAAAATCACTCTCAACTTAGTTAAAGAGAGGTTTGTAAAAAAAAAATATGTTATTTAAATCAAAACCAAAGAAGATAACACAAGTGGGTGTAAAACTACCGCTTAGGCTGATTGTGAACTACAATGCAAACAAATACTGTTATTTATTTATTGCTATTGATTAAATATATATATTTTTTTCAATTACCGGTATTGTCATGGACACGTCTCTGGTGCGGAAACTGTAAGGAAAGGCCTTAATCTCCAGATGCCTGGCTTGATTTTACAGCGGACCGGTAATTTTGAAGACTTTTTTTTTAAAGTTTCAGCGTTGTTTTGCTGTGCAGAGGTTTGTATTATGACCCTTAATCAGTGATGAAAGTAGGGATCAAAGCTATTGAAAAACAAAACAAAACAGACATTGAGATAAAAGATGAAAAATTCGCCGCGATAGGATTCAAACTACAGATGAATCCTGCTGTTTACTGAATCACGAAAACTACATATTTTCTCCAGTAATTATTCAAGGGGCCTAACTCTAGGGGACTAGATGTGTTAAACATTTATTTGGTTATTAATTTTCTACACATTATTTTGATCTAAGCAAAATATAGAATGATCTACGCCAAAACTTATAAAAGGATTATACTTATCTTTCAAATTAGGAGGTTTCTTTATAAACTGAAGCATAACATATACCGCGATCTTGGATTAATAGTGAAATCCCATCAGATCCAGGTTCTTGATATCGAGATTTTGATATCTCGCACTGAATAAATCAAATAACGGCAACAGCTTGTTAATGTTTTTACTAAATTTATTGACGAACAAGCTAGCAGTCTCTCACTTTGTAAGATATGGTGTGGAAACTCTTTCTTTGTTTAGCGTGAATGTACCAGTATGTAGGCAATTGTTTACAGAATTCCTTGCTGTGTTTGTTGGGATATTTGATCGCCAGAGTCACAGCTTCATCAGTCTGGTCTGCACTGTCCTTTTTCATGATTTTACAAAGTTCAAATAAAACAAATGCTAAAAATCAAGCTTAGTTAAAAATTGTGTGATTCGTCTCAACAACAAGCTTATAACTATTAACTTTATTAACGACTACTGCCATGTAATAGAATCAGAGGTTGCTTTCCACTGTGTAAATGTTATAACCCAAAGTTAAACCACTCGAGAAGATTAGCATGAAAAATAGTACTGTTGTCGTAAAGGTGAAAAAAAAAAAAAAAACAACAATAAACAAAAATCAAACAAAAAACAAAAAACTGCGTTTTATAGCCGAGCTATCATCTTACAGCTTTTTCAAGATGCTAACTCAGCTCATAACTTCTCAGTGTAATGAAAAACTAAGAGCTGTTCAGGCCAGAAAATATAGCAAGAAAATGTTTGCTCATTGGGGCACTGTTTTGCAGCCAAACATAATTTTTCAAAAAATGAGACAGTGCTGGTCTAGTGCTTTGGCATGTGGCCCGCAGAGGTTGATGATAATTATGCTTAATAAATTATGTTTTCTTCACTCTCTCTCTCTCTCTCTATCTCTCTCTCTTTCTCTCCCTCTCTCTGTCTCTTTCTGTCTCTCTCTCTCCCTCTGTCTCTGACTCTCTCTGACTCTCTTTCCCTCTCTTTGTCTGTGAGTAAGCCTCTCTCTTTCTGATTTCCTATTTCAATTTTCAAATAAAACTCGAAAATGCAGGGAAAAGCGAGTCAATTTAAGGTCAGTTTGGAGGGAATCAGGTAAATATGCATATTTTATATACCTTACTTTTATATTTACTGTGAATACTTTACTTTTAATTATACTGTTTCGACGTTATATCTTTCCTCTCTTTATTCCAAAGTTTAGTCTACATTACCAGAATAAGATCACCTAGTCCAATAATGTGAGATGTAATCTATAATCCTTATAGTACAACAGTCAAAGGAGAAAAAGAGTGAGAGAGAGAGATAGATAGATAGATAGAGAGAGAAACAGATAGACAGACATACTGCACTGAGGGAGAGAGAGAAAGAGAGAGAAAAAGAGAAAGAGAGAGAGAGAGAGAGAGAGAGAGAGAGAGAGAGAGGAAGAGAGAGAAATACAGAGAGAGAGAGAGGGAAAGAGAGACAGACAGACAGACACAGAGACGGAGAGATAGAGAAACAGATAGACAGACATACTATACTGAGGAAGAGAGAGAAAGAGAGAGAGGAAGTCACAGAGGGAGAGGGAGAGAGAGACAGACAGAAGGAAAAAGGGAGAGAGAGATTAAGAAACAGATGGACAGACATACTGCACTGAGGGAGAGAGAGAAAGAGAGAGAGGAAGACACAGAGAGAGAGAGGAAGAGAGAGAAACAGACAGGGGGGGGGAGAAAGGGAGAGAGGTATAAAGAAACAGATAGACAGATATACTGCACTGAGGGAGAGAGAGAAAGAGAGAGAGAGAGGGAGAGATACAGAGAGAGAGAGAGGAACAGAGACAGAGAGAGAGGAACAGATAGGCAGACATACTGCACTGAGGGAGAGAAAAAAAGAGAGAGAGAGAAAGAGAGAGAGAGAGAGAGAGAGAGAGAGAGAGAGAGAGAGAGAGAGAGAGGGAGAGAGAGAGAGACTGCGACCCAAATGAAGTCTGATGTAAAAACAAGCAAAAACAAATGTTTCTTAAGCTCAGACCCACGTCGAAAAAGACATTTATACCGACCCTTTTAGTGCCACCTCCCATTACCTGTAATTTTGTTTCTCTATAACTTTTTTGTCTTTCAGATTTTTCCCAGATACCTTCATTTATCAAGTATTTATAAGAATAATTATCGTATTTTAATTTATATCCAAACATAAATCTGGGGTAAGGTGGAGGCAAAAAATCACAAAAGTAATTGCTGATTAAATAAAACCTATGTCTGCAACATTAAAAATGAAAAAGTTTTTAAAAATAAATACCTATAACAAAATGATCACTATTGATCAATCTCCATAAAAAAAAAAAAAAAAAAAAAAAAAAAAAAAAAATACTCAAGAGAGACACATCAAGTTAAGGAAAAGAAGTTTTAAAACCTTCATTCTTATGAACTTAAATTTCAAGACATTTGCCGTTGAAGACATAAAATGATAAATATCTATCTGATGCAAGCTTGTGTAGACCCCTTAAAATCTAGCCATTACAACCCATTTACACTTTATCCATAGGTTTATTTTAATACGAAATATTATTACGATTTTCTAGAACGGTAATGTAATGACGCAAACTTCGTTTTTGCAAATTAACATAATCACTGGGCCAAAAGTAAATGCTTCATCTTTCTATTTGAAGATATGCTGATTAAAGAAATGCATTTCATAGGAAAGTTAATGGTTTTCAGAAGCAAACAGACTTAACTTTGAGCACGTCCACTTTTGTTAACGCTATCATAGTAAACAAAGTTGTGTAGTTATTTTTGCAGCTTATAATCATCAACTGCACTGAAGACGTTTTTACTACTACATCTTTGTGCGAATGTTAAGACGTTGTGTTTCATCCATTGTCTCTAACTCTTTGATCCTGTTTTTTTATTTTATTTCTTTTTTATTCTTTTTCTTATCTTAGTTTGCTTTCGTTTTTTTTTGGTTGCTTTATTCATTTTGACTTAAGGACTAGAAATGCCTCGACCAGTAAGTTATTAAAGCAAATTAAAAAAAAAAAAAAAGTTAGTAAGTCCCTTTATTTTCAATAAATTATATATTGACATATTTTAGATCACATAGAAATTGAGAAACGAGCCTGACAAAGTAATATTTGAAGCTTTCTAATTTTAATTTGGCCTGCAGTGTTTTCGCAGATCACAATTTATTTTGAAACAAAAACATACAAAAAAACAAAGGCGAACTAAATTTCTTTCCATACATTTACTGCCAAGTGCCAACATGTTTCGAAACGAGAGGAGTGCCTCACATTTTGTTCGGATCGCAGTAACACTTAATATATAGACCTATAGTCCTAATAAATATGTTGCTGGTCATTCATTGCGATGAGTTTTCCTCGTTTTTTTTTAAATGGATATTCATAAATCATTACTGTTTTATCTATATGAAGGATCAATTTAAATTCCTTTGGTAATAGATCTAGATCATAGCCCTCAACTTAAGAAAGGCATGACCTACATCACTACCTTGAAGTTTCAACAGCTGGTAGGTTTTTTTTATTCATTACACGGGACAATAAATACTTTGCTCATACAGCGGTTCAAAATCTCCTGTGTTAAACCATAATCTTCTTTTATTATGTTTAATTAGTTTTTGGGTAATTATCGACAATATCGATTTGCGACCTTAAACAATGGAGACACTTGTAATAAATTGTCTATTCGTAAACTGGTTCAAATACCATATTTAGATAAACTGACTTTTCCCTCTCGATTGAAACAAAACAGATTAAGTAGAAAATGGATCAGCATGCATTTCGATGTTAAATAACTACATTAAGAGAGAGAAAGGGACAGAGACAGAGAGAGAGAGAGAGAGAGAGAGAGAGAGAGAGAGAGGAAGAGGAAGAGAGATAGAAAGAGAGAAGGGCATTGGTTTAGGGAATTATAGAAACAAAGAAGTGAGGGGATATAGAGACAAAAGAGAGAGTATGAGGGGCGGAAGATATAAGTAAAAAAGAGTGAGAATTAGAAAAAGAATAATGTACAGAGAGAGAAAGAGAGAGAGAGCAAGAGAGAGAGAAAGCGAGAGAGAGAGAGAGAGAGAGAGAGAGAGAGAGAGAGAGAGAGAGAGAGAGAGAGAGAGAGAGAGAGAGAGAGAGAGAGAAGACAAAGGAAACGAAAAAATGGAGCAGAAATTGATAAACTTGAGGTAAACGAAATAGGCGAATGGAAACAAGGAAGCAGACAAGTGGCAGTCTCAAACTGTCGAATCGTCCAAATTACTCCAATTTATCATTCTTTGTTTTCCCATTGTAAAAAGCACAAGAGTGAAGTGAAAGAGCATTTTTGTCAAACAATTTGAGCTACTTTTTTATTATAAAAATGCGGGCAATAGGGATTGTGTATGGCGAGAAAAGACATGAAATTTTGCTGAAAATAGTTCTTTGTCAAAAGAGTGCCATTAATTTAATTTCCCCAATCAGTCACTTCCCAATTAGTCATTCATTCATGAAAAAAAAAAAACCCACCGATTCACGATACCATCGGCTCCTTTGTGGTACAGCTCCGAATTATGCTCAATAATTATACTTCTGAAATTCGAAATTATTATTGGATTCTTTTACTTTGAGTTTGAAATGAGGATATTAAATGGGCATTAAATTACTTCTTTCAATCTTGTGTTACAATTTCGAGAAGCTTTAAAAAAGTTCATCACCAACATTATGACGATGATAATCATCATCGTTAATCCCCAATCAAGCATTTTGTGCATTTGATTATTTTTTTTTATTACCTCACCTAAAGTGGTCTATAAACTTATCTATGAGATACAACTAAATATTAAAACATCCAAACGCTTTCATGATTCAGGTGAAAGTTAATTTTTAGCAGAAACTTCATTATTTCTTATCTATTGCTACTTTCTTTTAATTTTATAAGACCATCCTATTCCATCAATTACTGATGTTGAAGACAAGTGGATGTGTTAGTTTACAATTAATTGGTATGGACTGGTACATATTTAATGCGAAAAAGCTTCATAAATTTCAGAACAATCTTATTTTGCTTTGTATTTATCGCAATTCATTATTCAAAACTTTATCAACATCTAGCATCCATTTTGGGTTGCTTGTGTAATCATGAATTTTAAATTAGCTGGGCCAGAGGATAGCAAATAAAGTGGTCATGACTATATTCGTCCCTTTGATCATTGCAAATATAAATAAATATTTAGATCCCATCAAGCCTTTGTGATTACAACAAACCCACGGTTGTCGTCCTTCGTCAATTGAGACACTATGGCATTGGCCTAATGTAACTCGATTATAGATCAAACGTAACGAATATCCCTTATTTTCGTAGAACCATTACGATGTTTATCATTTCTTGTATACATATAATTACACAGACTTTCCTCTTTATTTGCACGGTACAGTTATTTGAGCTGGGATATTATTTCGACATTGTCAAAGTTTTTGCCTCATTTTTCCAATTGCCAATAATTATGCTTAACGTAGGGTCTCAAAAACCAGAAGTATATTGCTGAAGCCTTCTACACGCGCCTCCTAAATTTGTACTGTATTCATGTAGCATAATTTCATCCCCAAACCTCTTTTCCTTTGAAAAATATTATCAATGTTATATTTATTTTCCTACACCACGTTGATTGACTAGCTAAACAAATTTAATCGATGAAAACATTTTTTGCTTCAAAGCTACAATTCTGATAATTACACGAACTCTATAAAATTGATTATTTTCCAATGTAAAACCGAAATAAGGGCTGAATTTAAAAATAATTGAAGCAATATGTGATTATGAAAGTGAGTAAAGTTAGCAGAAGCATTGACAACTTCTCTGTTTTCTTCCATCTGTTTGTGAATATAGGTGTTTTGTGAGTCAATATTACCAAACATATGGACGTTTTTTAAAGAAACACATCTGGGGTCAAAGGGTATCGGCCACGAAACATGTTCCCCATAAATGCATCCTTTGTCATGAAGTTTCTAAGGCAACTAGACGGATAGTTCGTTTTATGAGTCATTTACTTCTCACTTTCCCTAGATATAATAAGACATGAGAGTGTTAATATCTTTCAATACTTCTTTTTTTTTCGCTGAACTCAAGGTTAATATTTAACCTTCTATTCATGTTAATTGAATCTCTTCCGTAATTATGAAGATAATTCTAATTTAATATCCATGATGTTCATTTGAGACACAAAATAAAGATCACTGTAACATCACTGACGCCATCATACTGGAACAACGTCATTCTGTCATCATGACATAACTAGGCGTTTTCCATACAAATAAGTATAGATGTACTGGAAAATTGTTAAAATGTTTATATAATATTATGATCATTACTGGCGTGAACAGCGTAGGAGTTAGCAAAAAAAGAAGAAAAAAGTTGGAATGATGACGAAAAGTAACAATCACCCTCAAACACTATAGATACATGTACCACCTGATACTCTTTAAAACCTTTGCCTTGTTTGAAAGTTGTCGAAAAACATTGCAGAAAGAATTTGTACATAAAATTATTGAGGGCAAGAGCAATGGATCACAAAACTGACAGATATAAAGCACACGCAACATTATTCACCCACGAGTTCAACAGATATGGAAACGTTAGCAGTTAGTCCTGTTGCACTGACATACATTTAGGGATAAGCGAAAGAAAACACGGTGAATACCAAGATGACTACCATTGAGCAGACATAATTATATTGTGAGTCACAGCGTCAGAAAAAATCGGAAAGAACAAAGCTGAAAATAGCAATTTTTGCTGATTCCCTCTCTGCGACGCAAATTCTGCAAACTTCTCTCAGATCCCACGCATGACTATAACTCACCTTCAAAATTCTCCAAAAAAAAGCACAATGTCCGAAAGTAGCAAATGTCACAGTTTGCAGAATCCCGGACTATTCTGGTATGAACGAGAGACAGAGAGAGAGAGAGAGAGAGAGAGAGAGAGAGAGAGAGAGAGAGAGAGAGAGAGAGACAGACAGACAGACAGACAGACAGACAAACAGAGAGAGAGAGAGAGAGAGAGAGAGAGAGAGAGAGAGAGAGAGAGAGAGAGAGAGAGAGAGAGAGAGAGACAACAGACACACAAGCTTGACTAGGTTTAGAGAAAGAGACTACGATCCGATCGGCTTGAAGAAAAAATAAGATTACAGCATTATAAACAAAACAAAATTGATCAAAAAGTGGCTACAAAGATAGGTCAATGAAAAAAAAGGCCAGCGTTTATTTTAACTCAGTATTCACCAAAGAGCCAATGAAATTATTTCAGCCACAGAACATTAGACTAAGGATGGCTGAAAAACAAAATAGAAAGCAAACTTTGCTAAGTGAGATCACTAATGATTTAACATAGTTATATCACTGGAGTGCCAAGCAAGCAAACCGATCCTGTTATCTTCTTATTCTTTTTAATTGTTTGATACTGTTGTCTTTGCTGCTACTGTTGTTGTTGTTGTTGTTGTTGTCTTTGCTGTTGTTGTTGTTGTTGTTGTCGTCGTCGTCGTCATTGTCGTCACCGACGTTGTTGTTGTTGTTGATGTTGATGTTTTTGTTTTTGTTGTTGTTGTTGCTGTTGTTGTTGTTGTTGTTGTTGTTGTTGTTGTTGTTGTTGTTGTTGTTCTTCTTCTTCTTCTTCTTCTTCTTCTTCTTCTTCTTCTTCTTCTTCTTCTTCTTCTTCTTCTTCTTCATGTAATACAGATATTTTCTTCAACTCACACCTCTTAATAACTTTCGCATTAAAAAGGACCAAGAAATTCATATTGCCCAAGTTTTTTTTTGTCTTCTCACAACATTGCTTTATCTCGCATAAGACTCTGAGCGAGAGAGAAAGACTGGAGACATTCAACAATTTAAGACAACGTTATCGTACTTAAAATCCTTCCAATAGACAAATAAAATTGATAATTATACTTCAATAAAATTTTCCCTCAAAGTAATAATTATACGTTTGAATCATGCCATTTAATAAATACAGTTTCAATACAATGCTCTAAATTCAATTTGTGAAAGTCATTTCAAACAGACCTATAATCGGATAGAAAGTTAAGCTGTTATTGTCTGAGTTAAATAGAGAATGTTTTGTTTTTACGGCTTCTGGTTATTGTATTGTTGTCACGTCATAAGATATACAATCTTGACGGCTTCTTAGCTTTGTCAGACTCAATTAAACCCCATCTAAAGTCTTTATGCTTGAAGCTATTGGATGTGGGCCAAAATGTCAAATCGAACTAATTTAAAAATGTTCATTCTCTGTTATATTTATACCATGCATTTATGAATCCATTTACATCAAGTAATCCCATCTCCACAGATGCAAGAGAAAATGAAATTATTGTGTAATGCTTATTTTATATATAAAATATTTTCTTTAAATGCTTTTACATAAATCTTTAATTAAGTTCCTCTATTCTGGACAATTCTCGATTGATTTTAATTGTGTAGATTGAAAAAGAAAGCACTGAGAAATAATAAGAATGATTTTATTTTACTTACCGTCTATATTTTTAATAGCTTATAAAAGCTGTATATGAAACGAAACAAAGAGTTTGTTGCGGTTGGTCTCAATAACGAAACCGGCATATCATCTTTTCAATGGATTATGACACTATTCAATTATTTTTTACTTTCTTTCCAATTTTTTCATTCTTTTTTGGATATCTTTTGATGGGGGTGGGGTTGAGGGGGGGTGAGGGGGGAGCGGGGAGAATGCAAATAATTTAAATGTTTGACGAAAAGGACTTGCGCACCGAGAATGATCGTTTGAAATTTCATCAGGCCATATCTGTGCTGCCTGTTTTTGCCTATAGGAGAACTTGAAAATTACCGATCAAGAACAATAATATCGAGTTTCGGTCATCTCTGTAACAGTTATGGGCGTATTATGTTGGCTTTGTAAGAAAACTCACATTCTTCTCGTATGGATTAAAAAAAATATTAATTAAGATATCCACGTGTTTAAGGTTCTTTCAATTTATTCTTACCGTTGCTTTTTGAAAACTACGGCCTGCAGTGCTTCTAATTGTTTATATTGATGTTCAAACTTAAATAAAAATAAGAAATAAGTAAGTTATGTAAACATGTTACTTTCAATATGAAATGTTAAAAGAAACCTCGAAGTTATGTTTTTTTTTTTTTTTACAAATACTGAATAAAGGACAAAACCATGTCAAATAAAAACATTTAATTTGTTTATGATACTTTATGCTCTCTTAAAACCTTAAGCAAAAAACATTCCTCCGTTTGTTATCGCAAATGACATGGATGTAACGATTAACTTGATTTTTAAGATTTAGCCCCGTGATTTCTTACAAGATGATTTCATAGCGGAACGGTTTGAAACTTACGGTACCGTACTCAAGAACTAAGAAACAAGCAAAAATTAACAAAATAACTTATGTCACTGTGGAACAGAGTTATACATTCTTGATTATGCTTCATCACTTTCGAAAGAAGGGAACCGTTAGTGAATATATATTTTCAAAATTTCGCTAAACAATGACGCTTGAGAATGTACTAGACTAGATAAAGATTTACAAATCTCATGACAATTTACCTTCTTTAAAATAATATCAGTTTCTATTAATCCAATGTACTTTTTCATCGACATGACTAAAAAGAAGTAGAATAGCTTAGATTGGTAAAAAAAAATAAGCTCTTTCGCGTTGCTAAGGTTGATTAAAAAAGATCCAATTTGTATCTTGCTGATTTTGAAAGATAAAACTCTTTTTTTTTGTACACTCATATTTATTTTTCAATGTTGTAAAAGCAATAAAGGTTCGTGCCAAAACCAATTGCTTTAATCACATAATTATTCTGTTTCGGCTGCAAAGTTCTTCCAAAGCCAGAGACTAACATTTGACGAAAAGATTCGGTTTTTATGTCACACACACACACACACACACTCACGTACAGCTATATGCGTCTATTTGCCAGCTATTCATGAAGTGTCTTCCTTGTTGCTTGTATCTGAGGGTCAAAGTACATTTTGTCATAATGTTAATTTCCTTCGTGGAAGTCAGAATATTATCTTTTTTGATAATATTAAATCTCTTTTTAGACTGATTCAAGTCCTTATGTCTTAAAAATCTTCAGACATTAAGTTTAGCACTGCAGTTTCAATTAGTATTTTGAAATGCACAGATAACATTTTATTAATATATATATTGTCCTTCCAAAATTATCATTCAAGAGCAGTATAAGGTCAAAGTACATTTTGTCATAATGATTATTTTCCTTCCTGGAAGTCATAGAATATTATCTTTTTTGATAATATTAAATCTCTTTTTAGACTGATTCAAGTCCTTATGTCTTAAAAATCTTCAGACATTAAGTTTAGCACTGCAGTTTCAATTAGTATTTTGAAATGCACAGATAACATTCTCTTAATATATATTGTCCTTCCCAAATTATCATTCAAGAGCACTATAAAACTATAAAAAAAATATAAAACTCTTCATAGATATATTAGAAAGTTCCAATTAAACAAAGTCAGACCAGAAAAATAAAAACAAACGTAACCTATTGTACTTTGTTATGATTTCAAAATAGCTGAGACATAGAATATCGCCAATCTATTCTTAACATTATAAGCTGGAAATAAAAAGGACACCTTAATATAGAAAAAGTATCTTGTTTTGTATGTAGTTATTGTATTGAAAATAAACCAGTGTAACAATCAGTAAAATATTTTTCCATAGATCATTGTTCTTTTGTATTTCATCGTGGCTTGTAGCTGTGCACTCTAGATATAACTTATTACGTTTAATATCTAGTAGAAGAATAAAAGAAGAAGAAGAAGAAGAAGAAGAAGAAGAAGAAGAAGAAGAAGAAGAAGAAGCAGGAGGAGGAGGAGGAGGAGGAGAAGTAGTAGAAGAAGTAGAAGAGGAAGAAGAAGAAGAAGAAGAAGAAGAAGAAGAAGAAGAAGAAGAAGAAGAAGAAGAAGAAGAAGAAGAAGAAGAAGAAGAAGAAGAAGAAGAAGAAGAAGAAGAAGAAGAAGAAGAAGAAGAAGAAGAAGAAGAAGAAGAAGAAGAAGAAGAAGAAGAAGAAGAAGAAGAAGAAGAAGAAGAAGAAGAAGAAGAAGAAGAAGAAGAAGAAGAAGAAGAAGAAGAAGAAGAAGAAGAAGAAGAAGAAGAAGAAGAAGAAGAAGAAGAAGAAGAAGAAGAAGAAGAAGAAGAAGAAGAAGAAGAAGAAGAAGAAGAAGAAGAAGAAGAAGAAGAAGAAGAAGAAGAAGAAGAAGAAGAAGAAGAAGAAGAAGAAGAAGAAGAAGAAGAAGAAGAAGAAGAAGAAGAAGAAGAAGAAGAAGAAGAAGAAGAAGAAGAAGAAGAAGAAGAAGAAGAAGAAGAAGAAGAAGAAGAAGAAGAAGAAGAAGAAGAAGAAGAAGAAGAAGAAGAAGAAGAAGGAGGTGGAGGAGGAGGAGGAGGAGGAGGAGGAGGAGGAGAAGAAGAAGAAGAAGAATAGGAGGAAGATGGAAAAAAGTAAGTCTAAAAATAGCTTGCCAGAAGCCCTTGATGGGAGATGTTATAATCTGCTTGTACAGACGAGGAGATGTGTGTTAAGAACACGATATAATTGCATGTAAATTACCGCAGGAGTATTATTACCTTGAGACCTGAAGCCAAAGCGTCTGGAGCTTTTCTCATCAAATGAACATCAATCACTATCAAGATGCTAACAGAGGAAAATGCATGAAGCTATCTAAAACTACAGGTGTAATCACATTTTTAGTGATAACATTGGGATCTTCTTGAGTGCTTTTACAACACTGCCTGGGAAACGTAAATCAATCCACAATGTTTTGTCTTAGAATGGAGAAAACGTTTTACCCAGCTGCTGTATCGCCCAGTAGCATGGATTTCATGCTTCTATGATTTTATTCTCACTCTTAATCACTAGTAACAATTACAAAGCCACAGGAATCCACCACCATAAATGTTTATCATGCAATTATCATTAAGTACCTTCAGAGCGCTAAATACCACAGGGGAGTCTATGTAACTTTCCATCTCAATGTGCTTCTAATGACGAACAGATGCTGCTGTAAAATACAAAAAAAAAAGTAATAATATATTTTGTTGCCACTACTATGCGTGCACACGATTTTTTAAAGTACAGTTCAACAATAAAAGATGGGTAGATATAACATAAAACCGTATGCATTTAAGTGTGGCAAACTGTTGACATAAAAGCATGCTAATTTTATAAACGTACAAACTCTATAATTTAGAATATAACGCCCCACACGAGGTCTCTTTGCCCTACTCTCCCATATGCAATAATATTAGACCACAGGAGAAAAAATTTCCGAATTACTTCAACTAGAGAGTACACTATTATTGCCCGCATCATTCGAATCGACTAATTGAATGATAGAAATAATATTTATCTTTCTATAGTAGTATTGAACAAAATCTTTTATTCAAGAGGAACAAAATTGTGTCAGGAATAATTGTCAAAATGAAAATTCGGTTCAAACTATCCAGTAACACAGACACATCATGCTCTAAATTTTTACACACAGCTATACGATATATGGCGATAATGAACTGCACTTCACTTTTCTTCTAATCAATATAAAAAAATATTAATAAATGGGATTATAGCGTGGACCAACAGATACCCATGTAAACGAACTTAAAATGTAACAGACATTCTTGAACAGAATATCCTATCTAGCGAATTCTCAAAGACATGTCTTTCAAATTCTAGTTGAAATTTTCGACTCGTGTTTTTTAAGGAGTAGCCATAATATGTTTGCACTATCATTGACAAAGCATGCTTGAACTACACAATAAAAAATACGCTTTTCGAGATTCATACCTATAAGCTTAGTTAACAAATATCAATTTCAAAAAATTAGGTTCAAATGAGGGACAAACAATGACTATTTGCTTAATGTGGGCTTTTTTGCACCAAACCAAACGAGAAAAAAGTTTAATCATGCTAGATATTGAATTCTATCCTGAATATAAGAAAAAAAAAACCCAATTATTCTAAAATTTTAATTTTTGCAGTTTACAAGTCTTTGTGCGATACATTAAAACCCCTTTTTTTATTCAAGAGGAAACATCTGTTTTGCGATTTCATTGATTAAACATATCAATCTTCCCTAGGCTATGATCGTACTTCTTCTGGCTCTTCTCGAGCCTCCCTTCTTAAAGTCTCACACAGACGTTATCTGCTCAGAGTATAATACTCTTCTGTTACAGCTTTGTTCTTGTGGCATCCATCAACACCTTTTTTTATCCTGCTACAATTCCTTGTGAAACAACGAGTATAAAAATCATCAAAACATGTAAGGAATGGGATGAAATTTCAAAGGATGAGCCACATTTATTTTATTCAAGTTATTTCCTTGTTTAAAAAGTGGTAAGGAACTAATAATGCATTAACTTGAAAACACACAATTTTAATTTAGCATGTATTCATTATTTATGTACATAAAACAAATATGTGTCAGAAACCTTTTTGTTCTCAGATAAATCTGTTTCCTTATGTTAATTGCACAGTTGCTTTTTTTCATGAAAAATGAAATGCATACGCCACAGGCAATGAAATATAAAATATAAAGAAAAATATATGTCAAGAAACTTTTATAAGCTTTTCTAATTTGTAGAACGGTTCCACATCTAATGCAAACGTATTTATTATAACTAACTTTGATGGTTATTGTAGTTTAAATTGCATTTATTTAACGTTTTCATCAAGTTAGCCGTTACTTTCCAGACATGTTGATCTAATGATCTTATTATAAATGTGTGAAGCGACTTAACAAGTCTTTACAATAAAAATAAAAAAGTCTTGTTTAGTTCAATATAGTTAAGCATATAAAAATTAATTGTTTGGAGCAATTCACGTGACCTAATTTTTGGCAGGAAATTTTGACACCCTCAAGAAATAAAACTGATATTGCAAATGCTTAGAGGAACCTTTGATTCACGAATGTTCAGGGTAGTCTACAGTTATTCAATCCAATTATCAAGCCCGTCTGCAGCAATGTTACAAGGGTTCTCAAATTACACGTATGATGCTAGATTAGATTTCTATTCCATAATGAAAGTCTGTAAGCTTTAAAAATCAATTTCTTTTAAGTTTTATAACTCAGATTTACATTACCTATAACAAAAAGTTGTTGGTTTTTTTACATGATTTTGCATCAGTTAATTTTCTTTTCTGAATCCTCATATGGCCAAATTTTCACAGTCTTTACGTTTGATTTAGATTTCTGGTTCGGACATCACAGGATTCTTTTTATTGTTTCTTCGAATTATTTAAATTCCTTCAGACGACCACGGAAATCAAATTAAGTAGCTGTTTGATGTTTCTGCAGACCTCTATGATAATTAAAAAAATATTATCAAATTGAAAGGGAAGGAAAAGTATTTGTGTACTTTGAACCTATTTAAACTAAAAGAATGTCGATAACAATGATAAAACGGATGACCATGAAGGTTTGATAGGCTGAGCTTAAAAGACTTGACCACCCCCTGATTGTCAAGTTCATTACCTTAAAATAGAACTATCGAATATAAGTCTTTCAATTTCGTTTGATATATCGACGCCTCAGTTTTCATTTGTTCTATGTCCACATGACGTGGTTTTGAGAAAATGGCTTTTATGTTGGACATTCAACAAATGTAAGAGAACTTGACTGATTTCGCTAACAGTTGGTTCTAAAAATAACAAGGTATATAGGTTATGTTTTTTTTACGGAATGGAAATTGACGCTAGCTCTAATTTTAGTGAAACTGGACACAGAGCATATCGAAATTGAGGCGTCGATATTTTGAGTGTTACTTCTTCATTTTCATTGCGTCATTAGTTTAAGTGAAGACAGAAATAATCTTATCCATACTTTTCGAATTATCTTTATAGCTATTTTTTGGGGCAATAGTAGCTTAAAGATCTCCCGTTTTCCATAGGTATAAAGATTGAATTTTCTGCGAAAGAATTTGAAGGAAGATATTACCGAATGGTATCCACAAACACCAAAAGACGGCATGTTTAAAAAGAAATGAATATTTTAGAGCTGTAGACGCCGGGAAATTCAGTTAAAATTAGCCGTATGATTGATTTTTAGAGAAAACCCCTTTAAAAATTAGATCATAAGTTTCTTGAAAACGGTGGGAGGATGCAATTAGACTCTCACTTAATGACCTTAGTTGATCAGAGCAGGATAAAATCAATGTCACACATCATCAATACTATGGTTTTTTTCTGAAGCAAAATATATTTCTGCGAACTCCCTTCTCACATTGATGGGATACACAGAGAATAATAAAATCATATAGCAGAGTCTATGCAGTTGAAAAAGGCTATAGAATTTACGAGTAGTTAATGTAGCTATTTCATTGGATCTTAGGAAACGCTAAGGTTTGTTCACTAATCACATGCTTTCGAAAGCCAAAATTGTTATGCTGTACAATTTGCTCATTTTCTTGTCATTTCTGATAATTTGATATTTTTAATACGTGAAGAAAAGCGAATTTTAATAATTAAGAAAAAGTAAAAAAAAAGAAGTAAATTGAAATTTACAGCAATATGAGGGTCTATTTCATTTAAATGCTGAAACCGGATCTATTTCAAAGAATGGATTTGGTTTTTGGAGATCTATGAAACATCTCTTATCTACAGCAAAAAATCGCATAACATCAAATGATGAGTCCCATGAAAGCTGATTATCAGTTCTTGCTAAGAAACAACAAATAGTAATGCACGGAGCATGGAAAAGGCATTGGTATCACTGAGCTAAGTGAGGAACATCTTATGCTGTTTCTGGCAAATTCTGAATCCTAAAGTGGCCGCATTAACTTTTAAACCTTATGCGTCTTCCCTTCCCACCTTCTATTAAGTCAAGTTAGTTGAGAGAGGTCCTAGAATCACCCTACCTAGTACACATTTCCTGACCACCCTTCCAGTAAATCAGACAAGATGCAAATGACCACAGCTAATTTTCTTAAGATCTTAGCGATCGATTTCACTTCGAGGGTTTAACTTCCTATTTTGACTCGATGGTTTGCTCTACCTAAGGGCCGATGATATTGGATGTTCAAAATATAAATAAGACAGCATTATTGGAGTTATAAATATATATATTTTTTTAAATTGTGAGTTTATGGCAAAATAGGTCAATGATGCACTTGATATCTTCTCATGATTACAAACATAGTTATGACTCTTATGTTGAAGCAGTCAAATGGAGAGGCTGTTTAAAAAGTTTTTTTTTTATTTCTATGCAACTGTCTGTCAAGTTAGTAGAAAGGAAAAGCTTATCAAGATTTGTTGAAACTAGTCTAAACTTCCTCTGTATCAAAGTCGAAATGATCGCCTGGTTTACAGTTCGTTGAGTTATAAAACTTCTTGACTGCTAACATCACTGACATTGTTCTTCTCACACAATTGTACAAACGAGTCATCAAAATGTATTTAATACCCAACCAAATGATTCATACAGCCTCTTCATTCTGTAATATCGCTGTATATTCATCATTATTTACGCAATTGAAATCTCAGGCTAGGTTAATTGTTCCAACGTTAAGTTGAAGAGTGCACTTCGCACTCAATGAGACTCAGCAACGGCAAAGAAAAGATAGAAAAGTATGCATTGCTGCTCATAATACTATGAAACACAGCAGGGGCAAGGGAACGGTGTATAATTTCACAAATGACTTTCCTACAAACGTTATAATGATAGTCGGGTTATCACCGTACTCGATACCTTTAGTAAAGGAAAATTGCGGATAAAAGACCAAACTAAGTTTAGTATTAATTGTCTTCTTATTTAATAGTAAAATGTAAATCAGTTAAGACGTTTCGATTGAATTATTTGTAATTTTATTTATAAGTTTCTTGTCTCGTGGGCATACTCAAGTAATCTGAACTGTCTCAGGATTCAAGTTTTGAGACCGTTTCTGTTTGTTAACGATAGGTATCTCTACAGCCAACATGAGTTCTTTTCGGGTGGTCCTCTAAGATTCCTGTAATAGTTGATCATACTGTATTGTCAGGGTATTTGTTCATTATAGTACAATATTGAAATCACTTAGACCTATAACAGTTCATCGAATTACTAAGCGAAACAATCTTATTCATTATTAGATACGCCATATTGAAAAATATGTTTACAACAACAACAACAACAACAACAACAACAACAACAACAACAACAACAACAACAACAACAACAACAACAACAACAACAACAACAACAATAATAATAATAATAATAATAATAATAATAATAATAATAATAATAATAATAATAATAATAATAATAACAATAGTGATAATAAAATGATACAAATAATATTCATATGAGCAAAAGAGTTAAAATTTTATTTCATCCTGTCATAACTATGAGAAGCAATATTCAATGTTTATAGACATTATCAGACGCAGGGTTTTTTTAAAAATTTCATATTTCAAGAACACCATCTCCTTGTCCCGATACGTCACACTTATATTTCACTTTTAATATCTTTTTTTACTTCGCTACTCTGAAGCTATATACTCTATAAGTAAAAAATAACTGCATCATTTTAACAGGATTCAAATGTTTGGGCTCCGACTTCCACCCAACTTCACCTATTCCTCCCATCAATTAAAACAAGGCTTAAAATTTGGAAGAGAGAGGGGGTGATATCTATAATGGTCAGTGATGCACACTGGAGGTAGATTTCAAGCACAGTCACCTAGCTACCCTTTTGGATCTGGGGATAGAGCATTATCAAAGTAGTAGCCAATGCACTGGTGGTAAAACAATGAAAAGTTTCAAGCAACTTTTGCTTTTCTCTCCTATAAGCATTTTTCATTGGGCGTGTTAAATCTTTGTTTTGTTTTGATATTTTTTTAACAACGGTTCATCAACACTTATTTAGACAATGATTACGTTGCGAGCCTTTGAATGTTTTTAGGATCAATCAGTTGATTATCTCCATCAAGCTAAAATGAATATTTTTTGATTCGGCCAAAATTGGAATCTAGATTCGATTTTTAAAGATAGGTACTTAAGATTTCTATCGTATAGAGTATGATTACGAATACAGTTTGATATACCTTGAGTCTAATTATAATTTTAGGTCTAGATGAAACCTCTCACTCTCACAATGCAGCTTAGAAAGCAAGAAATTTTACAATTAGCCCTGAGAGCAAAGAGCAATCAAGTCTGATAGATTCAAATAAGAAAATTTCATTAGATCTTAACTAGATAATGAAAATATTTCTAAAGCTCTAGATAGATTTCTAGCAAATGTCTACAATAAAATCTGTTTTATCTGTGACTCTTTGAAAAAGCTGACTGTAATTTCATAAAGGTTCATAATTTTGGTGTAACTTCTGCCCTTGGTTATTTTCAGGAACTTATGAGCCACTGGACACTAGATCTAGATCTAGGGGTTGTGGATGGCAGCTTTCTTAGTGGATACTGCTGAATACCTGCAAGATCTGTGAGTTTACTCTATAACAAACAAGTATACACTGCTTCAGCATCAGCCATGCAGCTTGGTGGACTTCTGTTCAGGCTCGTTTTAGGTATAGCATGTGATATTGCTCGGTGATTTCACAATTTTGAAAACAGCAATGAAAGAAGATGGATCTGGCATCGGATACTATCGAAGTTAATCAGATGGTGAAAATTTAAGCTGTATTGTTGGTTTTGTAAGACTTAAGGAGACTTCAAGTGCCTGATTTACGTCATGCTTTGTGAAAGAGACTTAGCGATCGTTCCTCTTTATTATAACCATCAGGTATTTTCAAACGTCTGACTTTTTCTAGATTTTGATCATTTAACCTGGCTATAAATCTCTTTTTTTTCGGAACACAAATAATTATGACTAATTTAAAGTTCCAATGCAAGCTATATTATGCAGCTGTACTCAGAAATTGTTGGATAGAGATCGTGTCCATTTTTGCCATTCGAAAGCTCCACGGCCATCGTAAAGCTCTTTTCGGAGTTAATTTGTTGCTACCAGTAGTGAACTTTTTAAACAAACCCCACGCTAGCTTGCACCACTTTGTTCATCAAGGTGCCTTTTTCGAGTATCTGATACAGAGTGAGAGAGAGAGAGAGAGAGAGAGAGAGAGAGAGAGAGAGAGAGAGAGAGAGAGAGAGAGAGAGAGAGAGAGAGAGAGAGAGAGAGAGAGAGAGAGAGAGAGAGAGAGAGAGAGAGAGAGAGAGAGAGAAATGGCAGAAAGAATTTTATCAGAGCTTCCTCGAAAACATATTTTAATATTGAATCCTCTGAAGTCAAAAACATTTGACCCAGATGGGATTCGTCAAAAACATACCTGTAATTAACTCGGATAGTCCGCGTGCTGAAACTTCTTTGGTCAAGGCAAAAAATCGAAATGAAATTAGATAGGTTGAAAGAAAAAAGAGAGGGGATAAGAATAGATGAATAGGTGAGAGAGAGAGATAGAGATGGCATTTCCAATACGTATATGATTGATCCATCCCCTCCGCCGTGTGCCCCCCCCC
Organism: Elysia crispata; assembly: GCA_033675545.1. Lineage (NCBI taxonomy): Eukaryota > Metazoa > Mollusca > Gastropoda > Plakobranchidae > Elysia > Elysia crispata. The sequence goes on along the minus strand of JAWDGP010000828.1, from coordinate 638,062 downwards.
CTCACACACATATAGGCATGGTTCTTATCCCGATCTTCATCAGCATGGTTCGGTAGATATGTCCAATCCGTACTCCCTTTCCTTCACATTCTATCCCACTCAAACTTTGTTGCATAATATAAAATTTCAGTCGTTAGATTCTGTGACTGCACAATAGAAACTTCCTTATCGTCCTTCTACGGAGCGTTTTAATCAGGAAATGAAAACTTGCACATGTTTGAAAATAATCTGCAAACCAGATTTTTCATGGAGACATGTATATACTATGGAGTATATTTATTTCTTTCAGTGCATCTGATGAAGAGTATAAAGGACATTTTTTTGTAATATTTTTGTATTTGAAAGCGTTTTTTTTATGTTACTGTTAATAGGGATAAATTCAATTGAACAAACAACTTTGACACACAATTTGTTGGGTAGTAAAAGAAAACAACACAAAATAACTAAAGATGCTTTAAACAAACATTAAAGATGAAAGGCCCTAAATTATGAAATCAAATTCAGAGGCATATAAGGAAAAGAAGCAGGATATTGCCATCAATGCATAACTACGCTTATTTATCAGGGAATGCATGTAAACATCGAATAACACATGTAAATCTAATACCTACACACCAGGAAACTTGCGAATAAAAAGGTACCGTAAGCTTTTAAAGGAAATCCTCTTATCGTTTTATTGTTTGTTTGATGGAGCTTTCTCCGTCTGAAGTTTTCAAACAGTAAGCCGAAACAGCAAAACAACAGAAAGCAGGTATGAGGCTATTGCTGCAGCATAAAATAATTGTTACTTTTACAATGCAAAGCGTGACCCATAGTATCTTGTCCAACATTACATGATACAGGCACGTTAAGATCACCTCTCACAGCATTTTAAGGTTTTGTCAATAAACATAGAATCTTTTCAGCAATCGTAAGGTTACACTTACGGAATGGGCCTCGAAATATTATGGAATTCATTCACTTTCTTTTTCCTAGTCGGCATGTACCGGCCATAGCCAAGTAGAGCTACATCTAGACGTGGAACTCTAATCGCACATCCCTTCCGGCACTAGATTCAGTCTCTCGTCCACCTCTACTTGCAAACGATATCAACTTTCATCGAGTTTTAAATTATCTCTCTCGCCCTATTCTCAAATATATTACAATAAATACTTCAGGTCAGTTCAATCTAGCTTGAGATTAAATTTAGCTTATTGAAAATGGCTCTCCGTCAACTTCTAGCTCCATACTTTTTTAAAGGTCTGTGCTATTACAATAATTGTGTCAGCGCACCTTCAAATTCAATTTTCTATAATTAATAAAATGCCGAACCAATATGAATTTTGATCTTCCTGTTGTCACATTGGCCTTAAACCGATACTTCGAGTACTTAAGTGCAACAGATCCTGTTACCGAGACTCAAGATAAAGTTGTGTATATCCGCAAATAGATTCAAAGGAAGAATAATTGTGTTAATATTTATTGTCATTCTGGTGAAGACAGAGCACAATTTAAATATCCCTTCTACTAAAACTTAAACCATGCTATTTTTCATTTCTGAGAGAGAGAAAAAGAAAGAGTCAGAGACAGACAGGCAGACAGGCAGACAGATAAAAAATACCAGCAACACAGATATAGAAGAGAGAAAAAGACGACAAAAAAGGAATAAATAACAAAGAAAGCAACCGGAAAAAAAATAATGAATATCATTATTCCACAACAACCATAGCCGCCTCGCTGTTGGTGTTTGTTACCTTATTATAGTGGTTTCTCTATTCACTACATTAAGCTCAGACAGAATCTTTAAAACTTTAGACTATATCCATTTTGTTGGATGAATCATCCAGAATCAATTATTAACGGTACTTTCTTTTTAGAGGGTCTACTTAACTTCTACTCAATGACAAAACCATAATTTTTGTGTTGTATCCTTTTATTTGAAAATATTTAGTAACTGTTGTACGTATTATTCTTCATACGAGATTTTGGCGATGTAAAGATAAGTAAAGTACCTAGTTCACAATTTCTCCATAGCCTTTCCATTTTGATACTGTTTTTTAAAGGCCTGAACTGATTTTCTAATCAAGTAAAAAAAATGTTTCCCAGCTTTGATCGAAACAATGTTTTCACGTGTACTTCGGGAAAGAAAATTCATCTTTGGTAAAGTCTGTTTATTTTTAACCGACTCACTTGTGAATAATTATCATTACAAATTATCCTTTAAGCGAAATAAAAAAAAAATAATTGTGTTTTAATGCCATAATCGGGTAAAAATCAGCAAATGTATAAACTTGTAGAAAGTTATACCGCAGTTTGTACTTTCGAGAAAGTATTGACTGAAACGACCTCTTAGCTTCATCAAATGATATTTTTTCTGCATCATTCGCTACACACCTGCCGGTAACTAGAATCTAGATGCTTTGCCATGATCACGGAGAAAAGCAGTACTGAGAAATGAAAAACTGGGACATCATGCTTTTAGCTTTTTTGAGTTCGGACTTCGGCCCTCTGAAAAAAAATCAATATTCCAGACATCGAACGCTTCGTAAGTGGGCTTAACAGATGAGCTAAAATCCTAGTAACGGTCAATTATGTGGTTTCTAATGAACTTAATGAGGACGCATCTTATTTTTATTTCCATGCAAACATAAATGTAAAGCACAAATATGTTAGTTCTTTTATACTTGTGTCTTTCCATGAATGTTGGCCTGGAAATGTGGTATCTTTTTTTTTTAAATAATAACACACTTAGACCAATAAACATTTTATGTAAGAATGGTTAGATAGCTGCAAGTGTATTTGGAAACATCTTTCTCAAGGCCTATGAAATGGATAGATCGACATGCGATTTCACACACAATATTGCTACATTGTAGTTACAAATCATAAGCTCTGTCCTACGAACAGACAAATTTTGACGATGTCCGTATTTTCGCAAGCGGACCCCGACATTAAAGTTTTCGCCTACTTCGAACATTGGTTCTTAAAGGTTAAAATATAATAATAAAAAACACAATAAAAACAAAAACGAAAAATTAGACAGATTATATCTTTACACAAGCTTAAAACCCCGTTCTACAAACGGGACCCTGGTGTCAATTTGTCGGGGCTGGGGTGCGGGTGTGTATTTAAAGAGGCTTCTAAATGGTCTTGACATCTCTCCTTTCACTTACATGATCAAAATATATGTATATGCCTCAACCTATCCACCTTTACCTAGAATCTAGGTATCTAGATAAGTCTTAACATAAAATTTAGATATAGAACTTAATTCCATTAGGAATGAAGGAAATCGACTTAATACTCTATTCTTTCTCAATCTGTGTTTAGATCCTTTTAAACGCTTATTAGAAAACTGAATGAGTGCATGAAAGTCCACTGCCTTGCGGAAATTCTTAGTCACGCAAATATTTAAACCTAGATCTACACCTCAAGTCGACTGAGAAAGACTTCCGTTGTTAAAGAATGACAAAATGGCGCGCGAACTTTGTGATCGCAAGTTGGCCTATGTTGACGAAAAAAAAAAAAGCATTTTGGGGAAATCGAGGAAAGCAGTTTGCGACGATTTTCTATAAATTAGGAACTAGCCACACGAATGCTGTAGGCGCCTGAAAAGTTTCAAAGATTTGGGTTTAGTAATAACTGCGGAGTTTGCGCACAAAGCCTCCCAAGTCCGCTTATATATATATATAGAGAGAGAGAGGATAACCAAAAGCACACGTACAATGTAGATATAATGTTATACGGAATTAGTCTAATTGTCGTATTGTTTGAAAAAATAACTGTTTCGATGAACTGCGCATTTTCTACATAGTCATAGATAATAGAAGAACCATTTCAACAAAATGTGAAAGTTCACATGCATATCCACGAAGGTTACTAGTAAAGAAAGAGGTGAAAAGTTAAAAAAAAAAGTATTATTATGCAAATGCTCTCAACAACTAAAACGGGTCATGTTATCAAATTTAATTTAAGGAAAAGTAAGTAGTAGTAGAACACTGGGTATATTATAAATAAGATATTTATTACAAGAGCTAGAGTTCAGGCAGGGCTCACCAGTCACTGGTTAGAATCAAGCTATAATTGAAAATGACCAAAACATGCTTGCAGTTGTGGGGTTGAACTAACGACTTATAGATGCAACGGCACCCATCACCTTGCCCATGAAACGGTGTATGACGTCTACCAATTCACCACAACACTTTCTAAGAAGAGAGGTCATGGGGCAGGTGTAGGAAGATTATATTTGTATCCTCCATAGTTGCTTTTGAACAAAAAATATATCTCTTCTAGACTAGGCTTTCACGTAATGTACTTCCTTCTGATGCTTTCAATTAGACATTCATCACCATCATGTAAAGCTTAAGGGTTACCATGCAATGTGAACTTCACCCAGTCAGTCGTGTAGCAGTCTGGTAGTTGAGAACATGATTTACAATCATGTAACATGACCTGTTCTTACCCGGAAATATGATGCACTCTGAGGGCCGAACAAGCTCGATCCGGTTATGGCGTTTTAATCCTTATGCACTGTCTTGCGAATGAAGGAAATCGACTAACGTTGATTCTGTACTTTTCCAATCTGGTTTTTTTTAGATCCTTTTAAACGCTCTATGAAATCTGTGAATTTTCGCATTAAGTGCATAAAAGTGCACTGCCTTGCAGGAATTCTTGGCCACGCAGTTATGTAAACTTACATGATAATGAATGTGGAAAAAAAATCTGTAAATAAATTTTGAGTTTTACAAAATTAGTTAATTATTGTTACCATATAACATGAAGATAAAGCTCCTTTTATTTGATATTTGCTAAGTTTTTCAGATCATAGTGACATGTTAAAACATTTTGGAACTACTGAAATGCCATCCAGTGAAAACAGTACTTATATTCATACATTTACAGGAATGTATTTAGAAGTAGATTACAGATGCATTTTCAGTTGTCTTTTTAACTTGTAGAGATAACTACGGGACGTTTAACAGTTTAAAACTAATGCTATTATTTATTACACTATTATCATCTATTTTCGACGAGGACATTTATAGTTTTTTCTTTAAATAAGTTTCAGACAAACAGCTGTGAGTCAATAGTGTAAAATTTGATATAAAAAAATTGTTTTTGAGCTTTTTTCAGATGCAGATACAATTATTCTTATTTATTTCCATTTTGGTTTCGATTTATAAGCGCACAATATTAAATATCAAGATGATACAGACAGATAAATATCTCCCAAGAGAAGGATACTGTTTGAGAATTGACAGAATCGTATCTCACAACGTTAATAGCTGCACAAACACCGAATAAAACAGCGGTCGTTTATAGAGGTTTATGATTGTTCTGCTTGTGTGGGAATCCACCATATAACAAGAGATAAATACAACTAGGAGAAAGATGCATTTGGTTTGAATGGCCCTGATCTCGATCCATTCTTATAATACGGTGCATTCAAAACACTGGCTTTTAATTTAAAGAATGCGACAAGAAGATAAATATATCAAATAATAAACTTTATTTCATAACTATATGAATACACGGCAAATAATGCTGTTAACCTCTAGCAAAAAAAAAAAAAAACTGCTTCAA
>JAWDGP010000828.1:595000-627500 GCA_033675545.1 Elysia crispata | reverse complement strand
AGTAACGCCAGCAGCAGTTTTAATAGTAGTAGCAGCATTAAAAGTAGCATCGGTAGCAGCAGAAGTGGTAGTGGTAGTAGTAGTAGTAGTAGTAGTAGTAGTAGTAGTAGTAGTAGTAGTAGTAGTAGTAGTAGTAGTAGTAGTAGTAGTAGCGGCAGCAGCAGCAGCAGTAATAGTAGTAGCAGTAGTAGTAGTAGCAGTAGTAGTAGTAGTAGTAGTAGTAGTAGTAGTAGTAGTAGTAGTAGTAGTAGTAGTAGTAGTAGTTGTAGTTGTAGTAGTAGTAGTAGTAGTAGTAGTAGTAGTAGTAGTAGTAGTAGTAGTAGTAGTAGTAGTAGTAGTAGTAGAAGAAGAAGAAGAAGAAGAAGAAGAAGAAGAAGAAGATGAAGTAGTAGTAGTAGTAGTAGTAGTAGTAGTAGTAGTAGTAGTAGTAGTAATAGTAGTAGTAGTAGTAGTAGTAGTAGTAGTAGTAGTAGTAGTAGTAGTAGCAGCAGCAGCAGCAGCAGCAGCAGTAGTAGTAGTAGTCATTGAAACCATCATCAGTTTATTTAGATCAGGTAAAGAGATTTATCTTTCAAGCTTTTTTGTAACAATGCTACAATCTTTATCACGTTTTTCTAAAATTGTGTGTAATTCGGCATCTAAATTTTTCCGTATCTCTTTTGAAATCGTGTCTTTTTCCTTTTTAACTTCGCTTTTGACGATATCAATGGATGAAGTCGTTTTCGCCGAATTATGTTTACAATTATATACTTATCTTACTCTTTGAGGGTAATAGCTCTCTATCCGTAAAGGTATAAAATCAGGCGATGCAGCTGTGCGATATTCTTTTTGCCACAGGTTGCAAAAGTTTGGTGTTCTTCATATTTATAGTCAATTGTTTAAAAAGATAACAGACAAGTTTCTTGACAATTATTTTATCTCTTATTGCAAATTCTCTGCCTATTCATGTATGAAAGGAAAAAAAATAGCTTCGGTATCAAAGAAAGGCACAGAATGAGAGGCAGCTATAACAGGATAGAAATTAATATGAACTACAGGACTAAAGTATTTCAAGGTATCAAAGCTAGAGTTTTCGACTAAGACTGTTTGCTTTTCTACAGAACTGGTATCCTAAAGTGTCTCCTTTTGCAATTGCTATTTTGTTTTTCTTATGTGTTAACAACTCTTGTCACCAGCTTTTTTGACTGTGTAGGCATATTTGACGGATCAGATGCCCAAGTGAGTCCAAAGTCGAATTTAGAGTAAATGAATACAGCTCGACATGTTTCTTTAGGCTGACCTTTTTTCTGGTGTACATAACTTGCTCTCTAAAGTCTGACCTTTCTGCTTGCCATCTCGGACAGCTTGAGTCTTGGTACAAGATCATCTCTTACCTCGACATATCTGTCTCAAGTCTTTGTTCTGCTCACTTTCTTACTCTCGCACTTACATGCAAGTGGTGAGAGACTTGCCCGGCTTTTTTTTCTCTTGGATCTAGATTCTAGGTCTTTCCTGGTATGAACAGGGAGAAAAATAGTTTTACACAGACTACCTCGATTAGATAAGTGTAGATGCGCAGAAAGATATGCACTTTTATATGTTTACTCCATTGTGTTAGAATTGTCATTATTAAATTTCATAATGGATGTATCAGGATTTGCTTAAGACACACTGGAACTGATTATAAAGCAAACAGAACTATAAAAGTAACTTTATTGAATTTTTTTTCCGTCGGTGTACATGGAGATATGATGATGCATGGACTAATGACAAAGAGGGATCTGGTATGTATTTGGCAGTTTCATTTTTGATAAAACTAAAAAGGGTTAGAAAAAAAATCAATAAATCCAGTTACCTGTTTAAGATTGCTTTGAAATGAATCGATTCGCCAAAAGTTGTAGTAGAAAAAAAATCATGTAATGAACTTGATTGATTTTTAATACATCGAAGTTAGTATGCACTTTTATATGGTAAAGAAAGCAAATCTTTTGCTGGCAACAGTTCTTCAAATTTTGGGCACTTTATAAGCCGTATTTCCCCTTTAGACTTGGTTAGAAGCTAAGGCATCGTAGGAAAAAAGAATAGAACAAATTTTCTGTATTCTCTGATTTCATAGGTATAGACATTGGATTTCCAAAATAGTTTTAAAATCCATTTATTTTGTGCAATAAAGACTATGGTGTACATGTGGAAGTGTATTACCAGTTATGGCTACTCATCCAGAATGTGCTATTGAAGCCTGTGAGAAAATGGAAGTTAATACATAATACTTTTACCGCAACTTCAATATGATTTTTTACAAATTGAGATGACACGATGTAAAAATTCATCCAAGGAACGATAGTAAATAATGAAAAAAATACAGAAAAAGATTGAAAGAAGGGATAGAGAGAAGCAAATAGAGGGGTTGAGGTAAGTAGTAGTAGTAGTAGTAGTAGTAGTAGTAGTAGTAGTAGTAGTAGTAGTAGTAGTAGTAGTAGTAGTAGTAGTAGTAGTAGCAGCAGCAGCAGCAGCAGCAGTAGTAGTAGTAATAGTGGTAGTGGTAGTAGTAGTAGTAGTAGTAGTAGTAGTAGTAGTAGTAGTAGTAGTAGTAGTAGTAGTTGTTGTATATAATTTATGAGGGTCGAGGGAGGTATTAGTCTTGAAAGGAAAGTATGAATGAAAGGGCTTAAGACTTCTTTTGCTCAGCTTTTTGTTGTTTTAATTGTATAAGTATGGTTACTTTGTTTAGGCTTGCCTTTTAAGTATATTGTTTCTTTAAGAAATTTGCATATTACCTTTCTCCGGTATAATTGAGATAACTGCAGAAACAACTGTAATAACTAACATTAGCTGAAACTAATTTCCAATTCGTTCCACAGATCTAAAGCTCGAATTATGTCTGTTTGGCTTTCAGTGAGGCGCGTTATAATTATCTCTCATAACCACACATATAATTTTGTTGAACATGAGTGAATGAGGGAACTCAGTATCAACACTTGAGCAAGTAGACACAACAACATGAACGCTTGAAACTCTTGAAAACTTTGGTATAATGTTGGTCAAACTGGGCGAAAAAGCCAAACACTTAACTTAGCTTACGTTGCCTGTCACAAGTGTATTTGCATATTGGTGTGTCTGAATCTCTGCACCTGTGGCATTTTCACTTCTCTTAATTTATCTTTGTCAAGATTCTTTACAGGGAGATGAAGTTAAAAGTATGCTCTTCATTTTTGTAAATATCAATACCTGAATGAAGACTTAACGTCGTTTTCATCAAGGTTTAGAAACGAGTAGCCTACTGGGCGTTGCTTTCAACCTAATTTTGTATCTCGCTGTCGTAATTATGTGTTTAATATTTTTTTATAAGTTTGACTTTGGTAGGCAATATTCTTTAAAAAATTTGGGGGATTTTATGATTGTCGGTCCTACGTGAGGAAAATATGAGCCATGCACACACAAAAGCAGTCAAATAGAAAGCGAGTGTTAGATATAGTATCAACTGCTTGAAATAATTAAAAAATGATATTCATGACTTGAAGAAAAAAATAACAAGTTTTAAAACTTACATTTGCCACACAATTGATCCCAGGCCGTCTTCAACATTAAATTTACTAATTTACTAACAGATGGCTGTGTTTTCGAATATAACCATACATTCAATTGAGCCTATTCTAATTGCTCTCACAGAAACATCTCTTTCAATTTCGTGTTCAGAAGATCAAACATCATGTTTATTATTTCCAATGAAAATAAATTAATGCCCTGTAAATTAAGAACAAACATGTAAACTTTGTAAAAGTGAAGAAAGATGCGTATAATTTTCATAGATTTGAGGAAAATTTGACTCTGAATAATAAACTACTAAAATATTAGGTGTATTATTGATAGTTTAAAAAAAAAAATAAAATGAAGGCAGCAAAAACAAAATTAACTTTACGTATGCACATGTCTCCATTTTCAAAATTACAAACAATTAAAAACCAGTCTAAGCTTTTAGGTAATAGACAGGTGTCATAAAACCTTAATTTCTCAGCTTCTTGCCATGCATCCATGACCCATGATCCATGATCCATCGATGAGAAACACTGAAGACAAAAACTCGAGAGAAGAAGTTCAAAAGAGCAAAAGCATCGCATCATGAGATGACTGTCTTGTAGAGAGATCTTTGATAAAAGCTTCGGAACACGAGATATTAGTTTTAGGACAGCTTTGTTGCATCCACACATATGCAGAGACCTTTAATTAACTTTTGTCAAAAATAGAGGTGCAATGTAAATTATTTTCAGCACTGGAAAAAATCAATTACCGTCATAATGTCTGAATCTCACTTTAATTTACATAGTAAAACAATCTAACTTGGATGTAGATCTCGATGAAGCAATTAAATTATTTTGCAATTCTTTTAGAAATATGGTAAAGGGCCGAAAAACTTCTGAAGCACGTTAGCTCAGACCTTTGAAGAGAGAATGACAGTTAAAATACTATCATGAGTTAAAGCACTTTAGTCAACTATGCATTTTTCTATTAAAATTAAGCGATCTACAGGCTTTTATGTAATCTGTTAAATAAGATTACCTAATCCATAGCGTATATCCCTTTTGATTCAAAGACCTCATAATCACACGCATGCTTGGATAGAATTAAGCATGAGGCACTAAGAAAGTATAATTATTATCTGGACATGACAAGGCTACACTCTTTTTTCAATTATAATTATAATTACAATCATAACAGTTTGTTACACTCATGTCAGGCTGATGATGTTTAGCACTAAGGATAAAAATCCGATGAAAGTTTTGATCAATGATAATTGTTTTTGAAATTTATTTTCTTCACCTCCAATTTTTTCCTCGAGTTGTATATCAGTATGGCAAGATGTGATAAGATAAAATGAAAATTCAAACCGCATTTGTAAAACTGGCTGATGGTTTCGATAATGAAACCAAAATAAATAATCCTCTATATAATGGAGCCAAGCAAAAAATGAGGACCATCTAACCGAGCATTTCTAGACCACCTAGGAACGTTAAAATCGGCATAAAGTTGTAAATTGCCCTAAAGATTGGAGTGGTTATATTATTTTTGGGCATGGTAATATTTTTTTGAAAATTAAAGGCAAAAATGTGATTATTATTTTCTAATAAGATTAAGGCGAATGTGTGAACTATTTCCTGTAAGCACAGCTGGGTAGAAATGGCAGGAATGAAACTGAAAGTTCGCATACAATGTAGGCAGCGGCAGATCTACCACCGTCTGGAATAGATCATTCTAGAAGATATAGTTTAAGCCCTAAGTAAAGAATCTAAAAAAATTGCTTCGACAGAGATTCCAGATCAAGGGCTTAGATATTTTCAGCAGCTAATCAAATCAATAGATTACTAGAGAAATCTAGATTTTACTTTTGAGCTTACAAATTAAAAAAAAAAAATTCATTACAGTGCTGCTTTAAATATCGCACCAGCTACGAGTTCCCGCAAGGCAGTGCATTTTTATGCACTTAATGAGCATTTAAAAGGATCTAAAAACATATTGGAAAAGTGGAATTAGTGGATTTATTTTATTTCAAAAGGATTCAAGTCCGTTATCTAATTTTTTTTTTGTTTAGAATAAGAATTATCGAGATATCTAGATTCTAGGTAAAGATCGATAGATGGAGGCATAATCATATCTTGACAATTTAAGTAAACGGATAGATATCAAGACCACATAGGCCTATTTGCCCCTGCAAACTGACACAATGGTCCCGTTTGTAGAACGGGGTTCACAGATTGTGCTTACAATGATATTTTCAATCCTTTAACAGATTTTGACTCTTGATGCTGAATAGCCCCTTCGGTTCTTAAGTTTTCCTAATCTAAATTTCTACGAAAATAAAGGGCTATACATTTACCGAGGTAGATAAATAGATGTAGCTCACGAGAGATGTGGTAATTACTATCCCCGTTACAATAGGCTCAGTGCTAAACTCCAGGTCTCTCTTGCCAGTCATATAAGTTTTCAGATTCATACTTTTCTTTACCTTAATGTAAAAGATGAAATCAGTAGAGGTCACTGTATGTAGAAATATAGCTTAGGTCAGGGCATGGTCCTTGTTTCTCACACGCAAAATAATTATTTATTACACCCAACCCCCCCTCCCCCCCCCCCACCTTTCTCACTTTCTCTCTTTGTTGTTCCATTCTCTCTCTCTCTCTCTCTCTCTCTCTCTCTCTGTCTGCCTGTCTGTCTGTCTGTCTGTCTGTCTGTCTGTCTGTCTCCCTCTCTCTCTCTCTCTCTCTCTCTCTCTCTCTCTTTCTCTCTCTCTCTCTGTCTATCTATCTATTTCTTTCTCTCCCTCCCCCATATTACGTCGCTGTATTATTTGAAAGAAAAACCAAAAGGAAACATTGCAATTTTTTTAAATCATTTTTTTTCCGTACAGCATATTAATACTTTCGTGTTTATCTTTGATCTGAAGTCTTTGAAATGACATAAATTGAAATCTTTGTAACTTGGGTGCGTTTTTTCCGTGTTTTGTATAAAATACAAACTTGAATGCATGGCCAACTTTTACTTTCTTTTCTTTAAGTCTTTACAGAATAACTTTTTCTCAGTTTTAAATAAAGAAAACGAAAAAGAGAAACAAAGTGTCATAAAAGCAATCAAATTGATCCACAATAACTTTCCTTTCTTTAGGTTTTAAAATTGAGTATGAAGGCGGTCTTACTTCTGATTGAGTTCCTAAAAAAAACCCCAAACATTTCCCCAAAAAGCTGATGAGATTTTATCCCATTATAACATTACAAGCATGATTGACCGTCCCAAGGAACAAGTGAGGAAGACAACCATATTTTAGAAATGCAAATTTCACAAAAAAACATAACGGACTTTTATCATCCGCAGCCATTCACCTGCACTGATGAAAAGCAAACTTTACAACAATGAACAGGTAGTAAAAACTGCTACAATAAAGAAAAGCAAATTTTACAACAATAACAGATAAATCTCCTCCAGAACATGAAATTACATTGAAAGAAAAGCATACTTTACAATAATGACATGTAGTACTTTACACGAACTCTCCAAAGACAGCAATCATCAGCCTTTTGTAAGGTCAGAACGACTGTTGGTTCAATAGAGATAACAAGCCAGTCAGTAAAGTTAGCGAAGATGTGACATGCCTTGAGTAGTTTGCGATCAGCTTTATCTTTAGTGTTATGAGCTGTAATTATCCGTCGAGGATCTTTAGGTTGCTGGGTTCACCATAATTTGGAATGTCCATTGTTTGGAAACAACTGTCAAATATTCCTTTTAACATCACAGAATCCAGTTTCACAGCTTATTGATAGGTTCAGTATTGTTTTATCGTAAATCTTCATATCCAAGTGAACTAAGATCACCATAGCGACCCATGTCTTTTATAATACTTAAAGTGCTCTTTTCCGAAAAAGAAATAAATAAAAAAATAGCAAATGGCTTTCACTGCTTAATCTTCTTGATTATGTCATTCAAGCTTTCTTAATTTGTTGTCATACGACCGTAATACTTGCTTAATTGTTCATGTCCAGGTCCTTCCAAGCAATTTCACAACATGCCATTGCCTGAGACTTCACAAGTGAGCTCTGGTGATTATTTTATATATATTTTTATCAAAATTTGTACACAAGCCTTGTGTCTTCGTGACAAGATGTCGTTCATAGACTGTGTATCTAACTGGGCATCTCTATGGTTAAAGACTACTTTAGCTTAGAGTACATGGCTGATTGCCTTTGATTCTCCCAAAGAGCCAGTTTCCCTTAGGAATCTAAAACCTTCTGTTAAAAGGATAGGGAGAAATATACTGATGTCTCTTCCTCCTGGTAACACCTAGTTACATAGCCGCTGGTTCTACATTATCCTTAGTAGCAGATATCTATTATTTGTATTTTACGCCCTTATTATATCCCTAAAGAAAAATTTAAACAGTTAGAAGATGAGTTATTTAGATAATTCTAAGGCGCCATGTAAAGAAAATAAATTTATAGAGACAAATGCAATCTGGGCTAATCTGTGAAAGTATGTAAAATTTTACTCTAAGAAATAGCTCTAGATTTCTGGACTATGACTCTAAACATATAGATCTAGATTATGTTCTAGATTATCATAATCTCTTAAATTGCTATTTGTCTCGAAACGCATCTGATTTTAAATCGAGATATTGTATGCGTGGCTATGATTAAGCTCCTATATGAATTCTGGACCTGGATCAGGAATGATTTTTTTTTCAGAAGAACTCTGTAAAATTGAATTTTACAATATCACCTTCGGGCAGGAACTCCAAAATCATGTAGATACTTAAAATCGATATAAAGAATACTTTTTGATAATTGGACATGCTACATCTAGATTTGATTTAATAGCGTTTTTTTTTATATTCTTTAAAATGAATATTGTGGTTTTGTTTTGATGTTTTCCTTTTTCGAATAGCTCTAGTCTATGGTCTAAATGCTTTTTCCCCTATTATATCTCGATTGGTACTGGTATTGTATCGTTCTAGGACGTGCTATATAAGTTATGGTCTATATGGACGACAATGTACCATCAAAAACCATGATTAGTGATACAAACGTTTGCTTGGTAAGGTTGGTTGTATCTTAGGTCATTTAAAGCTGGCATAGCTTGGTCATGCTAATAGTTGAAATGTTAGAAGCTAACTTGCACGCTAGTAAAAATCCTCATTTGGGGCCATAACTAAGTATCAAGCTTATATATTTTGCCAGATATACATTCCTCGGTTCTTATTGAATTATTTTGATTTTGGGTCTCTATTGTTACGCTAGAATATACATCCTGATCTAAACGTTCTGATATGATTTATTTAAGCGACTAGATGAATTTAAACCGATTTTAATATTGTTTAAGTCGTTGCTAAATGTTCAACAATCAAAACAAAAGATGTTACAGCACTAAAAATCTAATCATCGAGTTCTTTAGATTTTCAATCTATTTTCTACAATATGATTTTCATTGCTCTGTTAGTTCTGACAAGTAGAAGAAATTTACATTAAGACTCAGATAAAGAAATAATCAGGGGCGACTACCACAATAACACGTTTATATATTAACGTCTCTGGGAAAGTTTCTCGTTTGTACTAAGAATTGAAAGAAGAGAAAAGGAATCGGCAAGTGTGACCTCAAATGAATTTCTATCTAGTGCAAAGCATTGAGTCTTTCTTGAGATAAATGACGTAAAAAATTCTCTTAAAAGCCCTAAATTGAGAGTAGTTCTTTAAAAATATGATAAACTTTAACATTGCAGTCCCTTATGTCGGTACAAGGAGGACAAAAAAATATAGAAATCTTTGCTCTTCAAAATGTCAGATTACCATGTGTTAATTTTAGGATCACGGAAAGAAAAATATATCTTCATAAACTATGGAACATTAAAAGAAATATATTAAAAGTTGATGGGTCGAATATTTTTTGCATAGCCTTTTTACTTTACTAGCACAATTGGTTGAATGATTGATGTTTTTCTGGGCACATGAATTTTCACAAGTAACATGTGATGTTGGAAAAAATAATAGTGCTTTAGAACTCAAAAGGTTCAAAATTGGTGATGGTCAGTCCATAAAATGGTTGGAAAAGATCTGAAGGCTGATATTAATAAGGTGATGAGTTGTCGAATTAAGGTTTAGTGCTCTCTATCTACACCGTAAAAAATTCGATGAATGCTGCTATGAGAGATATAACGTTAATGGCAGAAATGCTAACCCTTCTAGTATTAGAAAAAGAATGTTTCATTTTATAGGTTGAAAGTTGTTTCTTTCTTTCCTAAAAGTTTCAAGTTTCGGGGCAACATAAGTTTTCTTAGGCTTTAAAAGATGAATATTAATTAAAGTAAAAAAAAAAGTTAAGTGATGTTGTTATCATTTTTATTAAATTTGGTCCCACAGGAAAGGCTTGGAAACATCAACATTTCAGATATCTTGAAATGTGTTATTTCTAAAGGAAAAACAAGTGTCAGCGGGAATTATCTTCAAATGTAATCTATTAAACACTCCCAAGATTAAATCACGCTTTGTTCAATAGTAATGGAAAAACAAGGCATCATTTCTTTCTTTATTGTGCTAGTTTTTTTCATAGTCTAAACTTCTGAAAAGACTGATGTTTCTAACCTATAAGAGAACAGCAAATCCAGGGCTTTTATATACTCTGAGCCGCTTCGCATGTAACTTCAAACACTGGAATTTCTACTCACAACACAATAAGGTTGTCCTTGGATCTCAATGTCTTTTTATGCACTTTGCACAATAATTTCCGGTTGATGGGCTATGAATGGTGGAATATTTAGAGATTATAAAGAATGGAGACTATGACTTTTTCTCACTTTTAGCGTTTTAGTGTTGATCGTTAGAACTATCTGTATTTTGTGTATTATCTAGTGAGGCGAGTTATTCTTAACTATGATTACACTTTTTCTCCAAAGCGATACATGTTCTATCGTCATCCGAATCAAATATTTTCAAAGGACGTATTAAATAAACACCAAGATAGTTCGTTTCCCTCTTTTTATCAATATTGTGCTTTTATTGCTTTTCAGTTTGTAATTGAAAAAGACAATAAGTCTGCGGCTGAAACTTGCGTTATATTGCAAAGAAAATGCAGAGAAGAATGATGATGCCCTACAGAGATTTTCAGTGTAATTACTGCTGCAAAAAAAAGCCGATGAGCATCACAAAAATTAGTTTCCGAGTACTTAATTTCCTTTTGGTAATGCTATGAAAAAGGTCCGTCGCAAAAATTGTTTTTCTTATAGCTCACTCTATTTGAGTAAAAATGATACAATGAAATTAAAAGTAAATGATTCATGATATTACTCTAAAATAATTTTCTTTTCAATTTACAGGTATTATGTCAAAGGGAGTGATGAGCGACAAAGGAAACGACATTTCTTCATCCGCAATATTCTTTACTGGAAGCAAGTCTTAGTGAAATGTTTATGCCAGCGTCTGAAAATAAAGGGAAAAAAATAATTAAAACCACTTCTAACTTTGCTTCACAAAATGCAGTACAGTAGGATGTTTTAATTCCCTCATCATAAACTGAACTAAAAAAAAAGAAGCAAAACTGTTTGATAAAGATTTATCTATTCTTCTTAAAAGATCTGGAGAGAGATTTAGGAGATATGAATGAGCATGACACTGTTTGACCGGATATAATACAAACAAGATTTTCAATGTTTTCATAGATTATTTGACAAGTTGTACAAGCAAATTAAGTGCACGCTACCTTCTTTTTCAAGTTGACATTTTTTTAAATAGCATTGACATTCAATTCTAACAAGGACAGATAAGAAAAAGCTTCTTTTGGCATCTTGACCATGGCCTTCCTACGAATAGCTATTCTGGTTACATTTTTCTTTATCTTGACCTTTACCTCATGTAACACGTATTACGGTGGAAGGCGATATGGCGCTAGGCGGACGTTTTTTCGTAGCCTGTCTTCCTACAACAATTTCATGCACCATACAAATATGGTGTACGAGAAGGCTAAAGTGGAGACACTGGGCGACATATTCAAGCGACACGTTCAACACTTGCGGCAGACCAGCGACCGACAAGTTGATCTTGTTTTCTTGGTGGACAGCTCGGGAACTGTTGGAAAGCACTACTTTTTCGAGGAAATTCGGTAAGGGATGGGAAATATTCACTATCTTTTCAGCGAGATTTAGCTTAAAAATTTTAGGGAGGGAATTATAATGACTGTACAATACAATTGAAGAATAATGCATTACAACTGGCTAAGAGCTTGTATTTAAAGAAGAAAAACAAAACGAAACTAAAGACAACTTAGAATGAAGGCCAGTTTTTCTAAGAAGAGGGGAAACGGGATGTTGTTTTACACATTACTTTTGTTTTTCCGGTTGCGTAATTTTCAACTTTGTTTTTAACATCGGGTTTTATATTCTCTTCATCAGAAATGTCAAATATAATTACGAGTGTTTATGTTGTCAACCCCTATAACATGACATTCCCAACCCGTAATAATAATCTTCGTTATTAAAGAGAAACATCACTTAAAAAATCACAGTTATCTTAAAAGAAAGAACCATATCAAATCTGCGGTTGAAGTATTTTGAAAATGCAGGCTCTAGTCTATTTAAGATATGTTTCAAATGTAAGACAAGGAAAATGACAAGATATTAAAAAATGATACACATTTAAAAGAGTATGGACTTAGTGTATTATTACCTTCAAATCTCTCTTTATGTTCCGGGTAATATAAAAGTGATGGCGACACTATAAAGCTAATTAAAAATTAAACTGTTTGGGAACTTTTGAATAATACCACTGAAAAGAACCTGAATCATCTTGAATGGAATTGTTGAATTGTTGAAAGCAAACGAAATTCGCGCATTGAATACCAAAGCCAAGCGTGCAAGGCTTGCACTTGAGACTTTATACACGGTGACAGCTGCAAAAAAAAAATGCGACTTAAAATGGGGATTTTATTGAAACAAAGCAGTTCATAGGGTAGAAATTTTTTACGCGTTTGTTCTGATTAAAGGCAATTGGAGACCAAAGCTCAAAGATTTGAGTTGTGATTAATTTTTTGTTAGAATGGTCCAGCCTGCCAAAATATGGCCCTGTTTGATAACTATATTCAGAGTGTCTGGGTAAACTACATCATAATTGTAGGCAATAAAACTTACTTAGTCTTTCACACACGTGACTTAATTCAACTTGTTCTTAAACACATAGTGCAGTAGCATTTAAAGATGCACTAATAACCATCTTAGAGACATGAAAATTGTATTCGTACAGCTTCCATAATGTGGTATACACCATCACTATTAGATGAAATCGATCTCGAAATTGCGCTTCATCATTTTTATTTCTTACTTTAGGTTTAACCTTTATACATAACCAGTGCACAAGTCACAATTATCCCAAGCTATCTCTAGAGATTCAAAATTATAAATATTTTCCAATAAAAAGTACACCAACAGAACTGCCTTACCCTTTTAAGAAATTTGTTTGTATTTCCAAAGGTCGAAAGCATTTCTCTTTTGTAATCTATTTAAAGATCCTTCAACACGCTTACAAGAAGTGTATGGATTCCTGAAAAAAAGTGTCTAAAGGTGCATTGCTTTTCTGAGATTCATGCTGCCCATTTATTATCACTTACATGACAATAAATGTTGAAAAAGGACTATACACAGATTATGATTTTACGACGTTTTTATTTTGAATTGAAGAAGTAACTGATGATTAGATTGCCACTTGTAATTACAAAAAGTTAAGAAGTGATGAATCTGTTTTTGACACTTACTGCAATAAAATTACAATACGAATTTTGTCGAAACTTGTGCAAATCATAATTATTTAGAAATATTTACACATAAAATATCTGAAGAATGAGATATATTTCATTTCTTAATTTATGGGATTTAAAAATCAGAGTGTAGAAGCTCTACAACACATTTTAATTTAATCAGTGTCGATGATCTTCGCATAGAGCATTTTTATTACACAACAAAGCATAGATTTATTTAAAAATACTTTTAAACGTTTTTGCTTTCTTTCATTTAGAAAACATTTTTTTCAAGTATAACTTTGAGGTCAGTCCTCATAATCAACCCGAAAAAAAAAGTAAAAAAAAAGTGAAGAGTGACTCCAATTTACCAATTTCAGCCCTTATCCCAAAATTTTAACTGCATCTCCAGAACATTCATTATGCTATCTCTCAGTGTAATGCAAACTGATCGCTTTTTCTTTCCCAGTTTTGTTCGGAACCTCCTGTCTGACTTTACAGTGGCGCAGAACGCCACACGGGTGTCAGTGATTACCTTCTCCTCGCCCAACAAGGTGTTTCGCCAGGTGGACTATCTCTCGGAGCCCTCAGCGGATAATCACAAGTGCCGTCTACTGGGGGAAGATGTTCCCAAAGTTCGATACACGCCTGGAGGGACGTACACGCTGGGCGCACTGCTCGAGGCGGAGGTTAGATTCTGCCACCATTGCATGCTTCATGTAAAAAATGTTGCGGGTCTTGTGCATGGGTCTTATTATACTTGAGTGTAAGTACTTGGTACAACCGAAACAACTTGAATCCTTTATGAATGACGTACTTTACAGTTTACGCAATGATGTTGTTTCAATATTGATAAATATAGACACCATTCTATCGTCGTAGAGCCCAGTGTCCTTGCGAAATCCAGACAAAGGATACGTAGAAGTATGGCGAAAAAATTTCAGATGGTCTTGATCTTGAGTATACTTTCTAAAAATGAGGCAAGGGTGACTAACACGTCAATGGATGTCAATGAAAACAATACAGAAAGAGGGGCGACCGCACATTTTACAAGTTTGTAAAATTGCATTTGATTTCATATAAAAAGATATAAAAGCCTGCATTTCCAAATTTTCTTTACGATTTTTCAAATTGCTAAGATTCTAAGATATATAAATCTTGGACCCTAGTAATCTTAGTATCTTAATCATTATATAATGCAGGTTGGATAATCTTTGATGCTGTTCTTGTAACACTTGCTTCTAATCCTTGCTTCAGAATTTACAATGAATTAACCCCGAGACAGTAGTAGTACAGGTGAGACGTCTCAGAAGATAAAAACGAAATGAGTATTGCCTTAGTCACGCAGTTTTCACTTAAGTTGATCTCAAACACCATAAAGTTAAAACTTTGTTTGGCTCTCAACACGGCAGTGCAAGTGTGCGGAATGAAACGTGTCTTTAAGGCCGTTTGGTCGTGAAGAATGAAATAAAGACGCTAAAAGTTTTTAGCTTGAATTCGCAATCTTTTGGTGTGCTCGATCATCAGCAGAACATGGTTTATTATCAGGTATTGCTCCCTATTACCTAGCTTTAAAATGGCTGAGTTTAGCTTAAGCGCGAACCTAATATATGGTTGTATCGGGAAACTAATCGTATCATTATGCAGTTCAAATGGCATTGCCGTTATAGTTACAAGCTGAAGACCCCGTTCTACAAACGGGACCCTGGTGTCAATTTGCCGAGGCTGGTGTGTGTGTGTGTGTGTATTAAAAAGAAGCTTATAAATTGTCTTGATATCCCTTCTTTTACTTACGTGATCCAAATACATGCCTCCATCAATCCATCTTTACCAAGAATCTAGATATCTCGATCATTTTAACTCTAAACATAAAATTTAGTTACAGAACTTAATTCCTTTTTAGAATAATGAAATCGACTTAATATTCTCTTCTCTCCCAATTTGTCTTTTAGATCTAGATAAATTAAAAATCTTTATTTTTACATCGATGAGCAGTTTAGTCGAGATAGCTAGATATAAATTAGATCTAGATCACTCTAAAGATCTAAATCTAGATCTAATATTGTAACTGAGAAAAGGATAACCTCCTTGGTCTAGTTTCGACAGTCCAACTTATTCCATCCATGGAATTTGAAAATCAAAACATACGTTAGCATATTTGCTAATTAAAATGTCTACCTAGCTCAATGGTTGACTCGCAAGCTTAATAGGGTTTAAATAGGGTTTTAAGATGTCGTTTTGTAAATCCATAAAATAACTTTAGGATTTTAAAATATGCCTACGTAAAATCGCGTGATCTAGAGTAGCGTTTTCATTTATTATTTTTTTGGATTTTATTTGCGGCCCATAAAAATCGGATGACCGAATATATGTTTCAGGTTACGATCTTTCTATTATGATTTTGAAATCTGACTCACCAAAGCACTTGGACGCACGAAAAATGGCAACCAAACGATTTTGTCTTGAATTCTTTTTTTTTCGTTACAGTTAGACAACGAAAGCAAAAATTGTAGGATAAACCAAAGTGGAACAAAACCGCATGAGGAATCGAGGAAAAAAATTATTCCAACCTACACGACTAGTGCTAAGGTGATTGCGAAACTTTCAGAAGCAACGTGAGGCGTACTATTTTCCATGTTACGCGCTCGTAAAAAAAAATTACTTAAGTAACATGAAATTGTCTTTGGATTATTAGAAATAAAAAAAGTGAGAACTTAATGAACGGTTATCAACAAATGTTAACTTCTTATATTACACCTTTGTACTTTAGTGGCAGACTCAGAAGGCGTCGTTTGTTTAAATGAACTAAAACGGATGCTGTCATTATGTTTTCTTGACAAGCTAAGTGCACTGATCAAAAAGCCATTTAAATAGTGAGTGAGTAGGCGGCGATGAGTTTTTAATCATTTTTGGTAAAGTGGCTGTTAAAGTCAATCACAACCTCGTTAAGTACTGGCCAAGTCTAAAAACAACTTGACCAAGGTATTTCAACACAAAATGTTCACATGTCTTAAATGCGAATTTAAATTGCCCATACTTTTAATTTTCAATTCAAACTTATTTCTTTCTCTCCTTCCTTGTCAATAAAAGGTAGCCTGAATAAAATGTATTCAAGTTTCCAATGCAAATTTATAGTAATTAATATTTCTTTTTTAAACAAAACATTTATTTTGCTGCATTTGATATTTTAATGTATTTCCCAGTTTATATTTTCTATTTCGTCATCATCATCATCATCATCATGATCATCATCATCATCATTTTTATTATTATTATTATTATTATTATTATTATTATTATTATTATTATTATTATTATTATTATTATTATTATTATTATTATTATTATTATTATTATTATCATTATTATTATTATTATTATTATTATTATTATTATTATTATTATTATTATTAATATTATTATTATTATTATTATTATTATTATTATTATTATTATTATTATTATTATTATTATTATTATTATTATTATTATTATTATTATTATTATTATTATTATTATTATTATTACCAAAATCATCAATTGACATGGGGAAAGTTTGGTTTAGATTTTTGTCTTTTTTTTTTTTTTTACTTTTTTTTAAATTTGCAATAAGAATATTGGTTGTTAAAAGTCTTTTGCCATTATAGCAACGATGAATATTTTTTTCTTTTGTTTTTGATGATTTGCTGATAAAAACGTTACGCAATTCTGATCCACTCCATTTCTTATCACTTCACTAAGTGTCGTGTCAGCACTGCTGTTGTTTCGCAATAACAAAACTGCTTTACTTTGTTCTCTTTTTAAAGATGCCATATTCTGAGAGAAGAAGAATAATTTTCCTTAATAAAATTTCTTTCATTATGCCGCCCATGATTATATCATCAATCTGTATCAAAGTATAACTTCCTTACGATGATTAAAAAAAAATATGTAAAAATTTATCCTGGGTTACAAAATAATAAAGCTAAAAAAGACTACGCATTGGTTTTTTTGATGTTAGGAAATCCCAGAGGCTAATTAAGTTAGTTTGATCCTTCAAAGTTACCCTGTATTAGTTTGTGACAAACCTATCTTTAGAAAATATCTCAGAAAGCTAGAGGAAGTTAATACAACGCAGAATAGCTACTCAGGTAGATGACGAGATAAAAAAAAAACAACCCGAATTTATAAAATGCATTGATGGTTTCCTGTTAAACCATCGCACATGACTTCTATTGCTATCCAAAAAGATTTATCGTTCCTAAAAATAGAAATTAGGACCCTAGGTTTCCCCGTACACCTTGCCTTATACACATTATCATAACCATCGTTATTTCCCTTAAGTTTCCGTATAGTTTTATTATCTACCATTGTCGCAACCAAGAAAGTCAGTTCTTAGTTGAAAAAGACAACCAACATCGAAAGAAAGAATTACAATGATGTTTGGACGTAGTCAATCCTTTTATAAGGGTCACTTATGTCGATGATCTAAGGGTAATTTTACTGATTGTGATCCATCTTATCAGTACTGAATATTCTCTAGAGTGGCTGAATTTTTCTACGAAATCTTGAAGGGACTTTGCGTGTCCAATGTCCATCTCTCGGTCCAAGACAGACAGAGGTTCAGCGGAGACTGTCACTCAACGAGATTTATTTCAATGAATTTTGTATACCATTTTTTTTTTAAATCCTAATCATTTTCAAACCTGGTGGTTCATGATGAGCAATAAAATTACTCTGTCGTGCTTTCAGCCACTAATTTTTGTTTTACTTTGTTTTTTTGTTTGTTTGGTTTTTTTTTTTTTTGTGGTTCTTGTCAACAATTTGTCATATTTTCTATATAATCTTATTTGCAAGCTTATCGTTTGCTACTATTTTACATGCGTTCGAGCGTTATTAAAGTATACATAATTATAAACTCTTTCGTTATTTGTGAACCTTTGTGTGAGTAAACGATTGCGTGAAGCACCTTAATATTTGTGTCATTAAGCATAAAGAAAAAATGCACCAATAGCAAATTTTATCATGGCTCAGAGAAAATACTTGCAACAGTTTGGATGGAACTTAACAAGATGCAATTAAAATAATTTATCCGCTTTTGAACATAAAGCTCATCTCTAGTTTTTATTTCGCTTATAAAAGAGTTGGCTGCTTTTGTAATGCAAAATAAATGTTGATTTGGAGGTAGTCAGTGCGTAGAACTTCTGTAAAAATTCATTTTTTTACAACAGTTTTAAGCTTCTAATTTTGTCATTTTATTAATAATATCTTTTTCAGCCCTGTATCACCAACGTAAAAACTATGTCAGAGTGTGGACATGAGCACATAATCAAAACTAAATTTTCTGCATTATTTTACACACAAAATTAAGTTGACCCCAATTACGAGATAGATTTACAATCTGCTTACCGTTCCTCATCTGGAAGAAAACACCATGGCAAAGCATATAAAACATGCACGGTCTGTATCCCTCGAATGATCTTCACCTCTTCTCCTAAGCCAAAGCGTTTCTTTTTTTAACCCCCAAAACGAAGTGCAATGCGAGAAAAGCAGGTGTTGGCAGACCGTTAGTAGTTAACCTTTTTATAAGTTGTTACTTGTAAATAGAATAGCAATGTCGCTTGAGGTATTTTTAGCATATGAAAAATATCACTCTCCCATCCCTCTCTTTCTCATTCTCTCTCTTCCTTAATTCTTTTCCTCCCTCTCATGCTTTATTATATTAATTTTTCACCTCTTCTCCCATCATGTGATATTATAATTTAGATATACATATATATATATATATATATATATATATATATATATATATATATATATAGAGAGAGAGAGAGAGAGAGAGAGAGAGAGAGAGAGATTTTAATGAATAATCTTGCTCTTTTTTACTACAGAAAGTCCTGCGACACTCCAGGCCGAATGCGGTGAGGACTATTTTCCTGATGACTGACGGCTACAGCAATGGCGGAGATCCAATTCCTGTGGCCATTCGTCTTAAGCGTCAAGGTGTTAAGATCTTTACCTTCGGCATCAGAGATGGTTTTGTGTGGGAGTTGAGGAAAATGGCATCAGATCCCAAGCACGAGCATTGTTACATTCTTGACAGTTTTGAAGAGTTTGAAGGCCTGGCAAAACGCGCTTTACATGCAGGTGAGCTGACGTATTCAAGACTACCTGCACTAAATATCCTGTACCAAAGTGTGACGAGCAACACTAATGATAAACTTTCCGTGTAAAGAAATAGATGCATTACTTCTTCTGTTCTATCTCTTCAGTCCTGCATCTCTCCCTCCCTCCCTACCCCCCCCCCTCACTCTGTCTCTCTGTCTGTCTCTCTGTCTGTCTCTGTCTCTGTCTCTCTCTCCCTCTCTCTCTCTCTCTGGCAGTCTATAATAAATAAACCATAACCTTACCCAATATTTTCATTACTTTGATCTTCAGTTGTTTTAAACACTTCACCCTTAAGTCAATATGCCATTTGATTTTTGCTTTCTTTTTGTACCTTTTCTTCTCCTGGGGAGGGGGGGTGTCCTAACTCCACGACCCTGTGATATATTTTTCAAACTCTGAAAACACCATAACAACACTTTTATCCAGACTTGCAAAGTGGTGCATACCTGGAGCAGTCAAAAGCCAAGTGTGGCCAGCTTTGCAACGACGACTTGCTGTGTTGCCATGCCAATGCCAGCTGTGCCTGTGGCACTTACACCGGAAAGTACGAGTGTCTGTGCCGCTCAGGATATTACGGGACCGGACGTGGCAAGACTGGCTGTCAACGTAAGAATAAATTATAAAGTAGTGATTTTTTTATCATGACGAATCATGAAAAGCATACACGAGTAGACAGGCCCTTTCAAAGTTAGTTGTTACTTGCTGACATGTAACTTAAGTTTAAAGGCCCTTTGATGCTATCTTGTTTGGTCGGTTTTTTTTTTTTGTTTTTTTTTGGCCAATCTTTTTAATCGCCTTATTCGGCTTCAGAATTCTTAAATTTGGCCACAATAAAATATTTTTACGAAATCGAGAAATAGAAATAATAGAAAACAAAATTTATGCATGGAATGTTTTTATTTTGCTTTTATTTCAAAGCTTTATGTTTATCTATTAATTTATAGATGGGACGTTGAGACTCTGCGGTGTTTTTTTGCGAAAAAGTATGTTTAATTTTTTTTTTTTTATTTGAATCACCCTCGCTTTTAAAGCAACAATGTTAGACACGGCTGCGAGAATTATATAGGAAACATAATTATGGTGAACATATACATCATTAACATCAGAGCTGACTTGTTTTAAAAAATAATCATAATTACTGGTGGTAGGACTGAGCTCAGGGGTGAGCAATAAATATCACGCACTTTCTCAAAACAGTATCCTTATATAATTTCTTCAAGAAAGATTACCCATTTGAGGAGAAGATAGTAAAACTGTTGATCTCGTTAACGAAAACGTGTCTCACAATTGAAAGGGAGATACAAGGATTGGCTATGCTCGCCTTTATGTTCTATGGCCGTATTGATAGCTTTAATCAGCACGTTTGCTTTGAAGAGGTCTAGACACAAGCAGATAAAAAGTCATACTTTACGAAAGCAGGAAATCGATCCAATGGAAAAAGCTAGATCTAGATTCAAAATAAATTAAAGCTCATACAAACAAGATAAGAAGCATCGTTGTGAAGGCCTTAATCATACGTGAGACAAAATCTTCTGTCCTTTTCATTTACAGTTTCTCTAGTTCTAGAAATGTATTCACAAACTATCATTTAACAATGTTGGACATGACAGAGCCATAAACACTTGTTTCGTCCCTGCTGTATTAAAAATGATTGCATCGGGGTTAGATATTAACCGTAGTTTAAATGTTCAAAAGTACAGAATAATAAAATATAGCAGCGGCTTACCAATAATGCAACAAAAATTATTAATCCTGAGCAATGCCAGATACTGCAATAATTTTGACCGTCCCTTCTATTATCAAAATTGGCTGTTTCTTTATAACTAATCGGAGGACTTTACATTTTAGCTACATTTTGTGATTGCAAAAGGGAATTTACATTTCATTCTAACTCATGGGAATGTAAAGGACATTTTTATCATACGGTATCATACATATTTTTCATGATCTGTCAATCTTGATTTAATTCCGTTTCGAGATCACCATCAACTCTGAGTTTACAAATATATTCTCTTGAGAATTCAAAACTGAGTTCATACTTTTACAAAATAGCTTCCAGTTCAGGGATTTGCTCCAACTCAAACACTTGGACCTCAACTTTTCCGTTTTCAGCCTGTCCCCACGGGACGTACAAAAACTTTACAGGTCTGGGAGACGTGAGCGCGTGCACTCGCTGTCCGGATGAGCATCAGACTACACCTCTAGGAGCAGTCAGCGAGCAGCAGTGTGTCTGTAAAAGAGGCTATCTTCCATCTGGTTCAGACGAGTGCAAAGGTAAATTCGAGGTCTTGCAAACCTCTGGCAAGCCATTTAAAATCTATAACTTTCTTCTATGTTCTTCTATGAAAAGATCTTTTTATCCATAAAATTTACAGTAAGGCTATATTATATTATTTGATTAACAACGAATGCAAAACGAGGCGAAGTTAAAAACTTACTGTTATAATACGAGTCTCCGCAAGTCATAATGCTTTCTTGTCTTATTTGTTTAGTAAAGAAAGACAAGTAGCTATCGGAGGCAAGCAAGGGAAAAATTTACACATTTAAAAATTGCATTGCCCATTTAAATTGTTTTCTTATTTTCAAAAATCTTTCAAAATCGATTGCAAATAACGAGGTGATCAGTAAATTTCAATGTTTTCTAAATCTAGCCGTAATTGCAATATTTGTAGATGGTTCCTTAAAATAAAAAGTTAAAAAATGATAATACAAATGAAGGTTTGTTAGAAGTAAAATCAGAGCAAATAATTAGGGAAGACCAAAGAAGAAATCGCATAATGCGCATTTCAAAGATCTTCATTGATACCCTCTCTGTAAAATCATGGATAATGATAGCATAGTATTTCTTGTTATAGATTAAGTTAATACTGAGGTTTAAGACAACTAGTTTCTATGGGAAAATCAGATAATGACCATACAATGAGATATTTATTGCGTGCTTCTTTCTCCCTTCAATATTTGCATCTATCAATTTTAATTAGCCGTCGAAACTACTCCATATCTCCAACTTACTTCATAAAGAATTTGTGATTGTTACAAGCCTGTCAAATACTTCATTTCTCCTAATTGTCGTACAGATTTGTATAAATAAGTAGTTTTTTTCTGCAAAACAACTAAATTACACAATTTCAAATTGCCTGTCTCACCTCTCTTTATTCGTCAAGATAGAATGACCTTAATTATATTTCGATTCTAAAGATTGGTTTGAGCACATATAAAATTACCTTGATTTAAAGAAAAAACAAAAGAAACAAACGAACAAACAAACATACAAACATACCCTCAACATCTCGAGTTGCTAATGAAAGTGCAAAATCGTTATCAATTTCAGATTCGGAACAGTGATTGTCCTATGTGAAAAAAAGCAACAATAACTTAAAAATAATAAGCTGAAGCCTTCAAAATGCCCAAACGGTGTGCGAATGTTTTTGTTTTAACCATTTTTTATTCCCCTCCACCCTCCCAATACTTCTACTACTACTACTACTACTACTACTACTACTACTACTACTACTACTACTACTACTACTACTACTACTACTACTACTACTACTACTACTACTACTACTACTACTACTACTACTACTACTACTACTACTACTACTACTACTACTACTACTACTACTACTACTACTACTACTACTACTTCTTCTTCTTCTTCTACTACGACTCCACTGCAATTACTGCAACTACTACAATTGATTTCTTTGCCATCAATGCTTACTAGTAATGTTGTTACGATTAAAACTACTACTACCACCACCACCAACACTGCTCCTATCACTACTAAACCAGTAAAAATTTCTCAATAATTTGTACTAAAAAACATTTTCTTAAAACAGTTTTGGATTTGCAGGATATGTTGGATACAATCATATCTCTAGCTATTAGCCCATGCGATATGAGTAGAAAGTATTTTCGTCGACATCTGCAATATTAAAACATATTTTTATCGCATTTGGATAATTATATATATGTATATATATATACATATATATATATATATATATATATATCAGGTTTTAACCTTTGGACTTATCTCAGCCCTTTTTTTTTTTAAAATAAAAGCACCTTTAGTCCTCTCAAACAAATATCTTTTGCACGATGTATCATATAAAAACGTGCAAAATTATTCGCTGCCTTCACGCTTTTAAACAAAAAAGGTGAAGTGGGAATGAATGAAAGCTGTTGTAAAAAAAAGCACAACTAATTTGACTTTGCATTTGGAACTAACCAAAAGAGAAATGAGTTTGAAAAGCTAAAGGATGGTCCGAGTGTAACCGGTCCAATTCATTGATTTTTGTGAGTGTCGTAGAGGCCAGTAATGCTGCTCATGAATACAGAATATTCCTCCCAGTCATTGTCTTGATGTAGTAAACTTTCACATGCGCTCAAAGCGGAAAAAGTCGTTGTATGCGGTTAACCCTTTGAGTGCTGAAGGCTCCAATTTTCGCTTACACAAACATAATGTTGAAATACCTCTTTTTTTTTTAAAAAGTTATGCATATTGATTTCTCATCATATGGATTTTCCACCATTTAAACGCAAAACTAAGGATTGTCTCTGTTTCGTTATGAAATAAAACTGTGTTATGGTTTTTAAACGAGTTTTGCTGTTCAATCTATTTCGAAAAAAGATTGTAAAAACTCGCTCAATTTTTACTATCATTTCTTCTTAGTATTTTATAACTATGTACTTTAGATATCAGTTTGTGCACAGCGTGGCGACAGTTCCTTTTTTGCTAAAACTACCATCTATTGTACAAAAATATAACCAATCAATATCAAACCAACCGTGAGTCCCTTCATAATTGCATGCTCGAAATTATGACCAAGTTCACTCACCGCATACACATCTTATCCCAAACCATTTTTTCACTTCATTACGACAGTGTTCCTTTGCCCGAAGCTATCACCACCCAAGCACGGCTACTTCGTCAATAATAAGTGCAACAACGTATTCAATGCCGCCTGTGGGCTGAGATGTGAGCACGGCTATGAACTCAGGGGGAGTTCACTCAGGATGTGTCGAGAAGATGGGTCTTGGTCTGGCTCAGACGCTACCTGCATCAGTGAGTGATGGCTTGATTGCTTTTCCTACATCTTAAAAAAGAATTTGAGAGAGACCTTTATTTGAGAAAGAACATTTAGAGATCCCGTATTAATCTGAAGGAATTACCTATAGATTGCAATATTGTAAACTTTTTTTTTTGAAAAAAGCCCTTATTTTGCCCTCTTTACAATACATAAATATCGATTAAAATCATAAACCACCATATAAAAAAGGAGTTTTGAAGGGCTTGAAGTTTTTACCTTATATACAAGTTAGGATTTGCCTCTGAATTTTGGGCCTTCTTACACTCTTTTTTATCCCATTTTAGATTTTCAAAGTATAATGTGATTTGGCATTTGCATTTCTTACAACCTACTAGTCCTTCGGCTGCAGCGAAGGAAGGGAAGAACACACACAAAAAAAAACAACAAAAAAACGTGTGGAAATCCTAGGGTTAAGCGATATGGGCTAGGTTGCACTATACTTGCTTACTCTAAGAAGCTAAATGTTAATCGATTTTCAGATTTCGGATAATGAGATTCGTGAAGCTGGACCTGATTTTTGCCACATTAATAAGATTT
The DNA here is from genome assembly GCA_033675545.1 of Elysia crispata. Taxonomy (NCBI): domain Eukaryota; kingdom Metazoa; phylum Mollusca; class Gastropoda; family Plakobranchidae; genus Elysia; species Elysia crispata. The sequence continues at coordinate 602,484 of JAWDGP010000828.1, read as the reverse complement.
GAATGGTATCTGCTGAAAGTGGTTTTTAAACCCTGCAACCAATCATCGTTCAGTTCAGGGCATATTTGCCATTAACAGATATCAACTTCATTTTTTGTTTTCCGGTTTCTACAGGCTCCAGACGTGCAAAGCGATCTTAACCTCCATTAATGATCACGATATTGATTGCCACGGCACTAAATTTATTTCTAGACTCATTTCACATTTTCTCAATCTACATCAAGGTCTTTATAGGTTTTTGTTCAGCACGCATGTCAGATCGCATTTTAGCTTTGAATAATCAATTGCTTTACTTCATATCATGTTTGAAACAATAATAATAATAATAATAATAATAATAATAATAATAATAATAATAATAATAATAATAATAATAATAATAATAATAATAATAATAATAATAATAATAATAATAATAATAATAATAATAATAATAACAATAATAATAACAATAATAATAACAATAATAATAATAATAATAATAATAATAATAATAATAATAATAATAATAATAATAATAATAATAATAATAATAATAATGATAATAATAATAATCATCATCATCATCATATTCATCATAATCCTAATGACAAAAATAATTACAAAGAAGAAAAGACGAAAGTCACTTGAATTTTCTCCATCTCTTTTCTGTTCCATGAAATGAAAACAATGTTTATGCTATGAAACAAAGCATGACTTAATTCGAACACTAGATCCGTCACTGCGGGGGTTAAAAAAATTGACAAGTTTTAAGAAAGTGCGTAAAATTGTCGTTTGTGATGAAAGCGTTAATATTGATCCTTCTGTAGTAGCATTGCACAGCATAGACTCGAGCATGAAATAGATTTTTCTATATAAATCTTTGGCACAACAAGCAGCGAAGGAACCAAACCATGCACGAGTATTGAAGAAAACACCAATACTCAGCGGTGCAGAAATCCAAGTAAACCAAAAATTACACCAACGCTGGGAAGAGATGAAAAAGTTTTTGATGGCCGTCTGTGAGCTTCTGATTTGCTCCTCAGTTTATGTCCCATGGTAATAGGATGTGTACGTTTAGTAGTCCTAATGGAAAAGGTAGGTTTTTTTTTCTCGACTTAAGAGCATTTTAACCGTTACTTAGTGCCGTGTTTTTAACGTCTAGTTTATCATCCCCCTCACTATAAAGTGGCGGAGAAGAGCTGGCGTTCTTTTATTTACAAGTCTACGAATTATAATTATATTGCAAAATGATCAACGTGTTCAAGTTTCGGTGAGCTTTTTCGAAACTCAAATAATTAAAGAAAAGATTTTTTTATAAATCTCAGGGGCTCTTTTATTGCTTTCCTCTTTCAAATACTAATGGGTTCACCTTTCCGAGATTGGTCGTTTGCTTATTTTTGACACTAACGCCATACATAAACGACGTTTGTGTATGATTCAACTTCTACACCTCCTTTGATCGTTCTAACGTATTTACAGCTCGAATATGAAAAGAGTAGCCATAAAGTTTAATCAAAAATCAAAATCGGACTTTCCTCTGCCAGTGAAGACATGCCCGTCGCTATCGCCCCTCAAGAACGGTCACATGGTGTGCTCTACTGATGACTTTTCCTACTCGACGACCTGTAGGTTCACCTGTAACGCTGGCTACAAGCTGGTCAACTCCAGGAAGAGGAACTGTCTGGCCATCAGCGAGTGGACTGGTATACCACCTCGCTGTGTAGGTAAGTAGAACGGTTTCGAAAATCTGAACTTCTCTCTCCCTCTCTCTCTCTCTCTCTCTCTCTCTCTCTCTCTCTCTCTCTCTCTCTCTCTCTCTCTCTCTCTCTCTCTCTCTCTCTCTCTCTCTCTCTCTCTCTCTCTGTCTCTCGTTCTTTCTTTCTTTTTTTTAATACTCACTCCCACCCTTCATTCTGAACAAGTATGGCTTTAAAGCTTTATTCTAACTCCTTTGATATTTGTTTGCCCTATTCTCTTTTTATCATGTTCTCTAGTTTTTTTTCCCAAACGCCGTGTTTTTTCTTTAGCAAATCCCATATTAAGTGTTACAAAGTGACCCCATGCAACATAATATTTAGACTTAAATTCATTGTAATAAGTCACAATCTGCAAAATAATGAATTAACAAATAATTTAAAACTTTCCAGAAATCACGTGTCCGCCTCTAGTGGAGATTCGAGATGGCAAGATTTTGCCTCGCACATGCACGGCTCAGGAAGCGATTTTTGGCAGCACCTGTCACATCTTCTGCTCTGCTGGTTACACTCTCCAGGGTCCACACACCAGGCAGTGCTCACCTGAAGGAATCTGGGTCGCCTCTGAGGAGGGATCCAACAAGTGTGTTGGTGAGTAGAGTGGGACATGTAAGAAGCTTTTTTAAATTTTATCCTTATGATGTCAAAACGCTACAACGAATATTCTAGCTCGTCTTAGATTGGGCACTGCTTATTGTTTGAGCCCATAGATTTCTCTTCTTGAGATTTTCACTAGCAGATTTTATATATTCATTTCGGCCATTTTGTGATAGACTACACCAACTTTTTTGCAAGCACATATATTTAAGATGCCATGTTTTAGTCAGGCGAAAGCAAGACATGATTTGTATTGATTGACAAAAGCATTTTCTAGTAATGGTATTTGGTGATTGGTATTTTTTGACACTCCATCGATTTCACTCCATTAAACTTCAGTTCCTTCAAAATAATAAAGACTAAAAAACATTCAGATGAGTTCTGTCTAAAGCAGTCAGCCTCTAAAAGCTTTGAAAAACGCTTCAGTCTGCCTCACAATACTGAATGGGCACTATCCTTTCTCTATCAGATGAAAAAGCCCCTCTGTTGAACTGCCCAGACGACATAGTCATCGAAGCAGACGAGATCGAGGAGACCACAGCAGTTACATGGACTATACCAGTTGCTGTGGACAACTCGGGGCTTCGGCCTGTTATGACCTCTGAACCTGCCGTGTCCCCAGGGTCAAGGTTTCCGCAAGGCGTGACCTCTGTCAGGTATCTCGCGGAGGACCTCAGTCAAAATGTGGCCACCTGTCACTTCACCATTCATGTCGTAGGTGAGTCCCCCCAGACTAAGGCGCTACTCCTAGGTGGTACATAACGTATGTTGCTTGTAGCTTTGAATGGATAATTTCAGTACATCTAGATGACAAGTATGATTAGATAATTTTATTTTAAGATAGTTATTAGAAGTAAAATATCTCCTTCCTTATCAGCTAAATGTCTATTCACGGGATCTTTGTATTGAACTAAGCTTTTTTTTTTTTCGTCAAACTTCTCATCGTATTTTTCAAACCTCTCGTTGTTTATCGTTTATAACATATAGCACAGTATTTCCATTGTATCCTCTTACTGTTAATGATTTCAATCCTGCCAGACAAATCTCCACCTCGCATCGACAGCTGTGTGTCACCGTCGCTGATCGTGAGTGCACGTGACGGGGTGACCGTGAACTTCACGCTGCCCGTGTTCTCAGACAACTCTGGCCGCTCTGTGGAGGTTGCCGCGTCCCACAGCCCAGGAGACACGTTCTACTACGGGAGGACGCCGGTCGTGTTCCAGGCTTTTGATATGTGGAATAACAATGTCACATGCACCATAGTGGTCGAAGTTGTCCGTAAGTTTCATTGGATTCTTAGAAATATGTCAATTCAGCTAAACACTTGACTCCAAACCTTTCCAACACTTTATAAGATTGACAGATTTTTTTAAACTCTCGGAGGGGAAGGGACTTGAGGCTGCGATGCAAAGCTACAGCAAATTTCATAATGTGAATGGGTAGGTCACAATGGTACATATTGCATACCGCTTAATATAATGTATAACAGGACGCTCGTAAAGCGTAAAATATAGTAGATTATTTTTTGCTAGTCAGGCAGCAAAATTAATAGTGATTATCAGTACCTTTTTTAAATTTTTTAAAATGTTTTAATAACACCTGCAATCACAGGCAGATAGGATCATAATGATTTAAATCTACCGTGTGTGAGTGTATTAAATAAGAAATTCTGGAAAAAAAAAAAAACTAAATAAGGACGAGAGAATTATTTGTTTTCGTCTTCTTGTTTCATTTTCACACATTTTTTAAAAACATCAGTGCTTTGATATTGTCAACGTTAAAAATATTAAACGGATTTGTTTAAGTAATCATGTAACATGTTTGTACAGGAGTTATTCGCAAAATACATTTGTGTTTGACTAACAGCTTGTCAAACTTTTTCCTTTGACATAAAAAGCGAATAATTGTACGAAAAGCTAACAAGTTATTGTAGGGAAGCTGGAACAAAAACGGCATGCAGCATCAATTTTGGTCCCGCGCTCAATTCATAAAAAAAAAATTATTTTTTCCCCTCTTTTCTTGCATTCTGAAGAATTCTATTGACGTAATAGGCCTGAAACAGGATGTGGAGAGCGTCGATGTTACGAAACTTACAAGAACAAACGGAGGTCTCTGTCAAGAAAAAATAAATAACAAATAACTGGTTCTGTGTAGAAAAGGAGAACACGATACGATGCACCAGCAGCGGTGTCAATATCTCATCGATGTTAATTCTATTAAATGAGAGTCTATAATGAGAGGCGACACTCGCTAGACACTCCCCTGTTATAACGTTACCCTAATTTCTACTTCTATCGGTTGTGCCCCATAAACATTTTAGATCCAGTCTTCCTGGTGATGGATTCACACACCTAAAGCATTGTACATTAATTTTTCTTCTTCAAAACTTTCAGCTCATCTCTGCTTAACCCCTGAAGCTCCTATCAATGGTAACGTCACGTGTAAGAAAGGTGATTCGGCCGTCTCTTGCATTGTCACGTGTCTCCCAGGTTACGCTTCCGTCAATCCAGCGGCAGATGAGTACGTCTGCTCGTACACTGTTGGTACATGGGAACCCGCGGAGCTTTATCCTTTTCCAGATTGTGCTGGTAAGTTGCGACCTCATAAATAAGTAGGTGACTCTATTCAATAAGTAGGGTATCATCTCAGATACTGCTGGCGAGCCATTATTCAGATTTTTCAGCTTTTTTTTTCACCTTTCATACTCTATGTCAGTCTTTGCTTTATTACGTTTTCTTGATACTTCCACGAACTGGTGCTGTTTTTTACCTCACTCATCTTTTTCTTTGTAATCTGTTATCTGTCCCTCTGTCTTCTTCTCGCTTTTTTAGTTATTTTTCTGTCGTACCTCTATCTAACCATTTCTTTTTTCTTTTCCTCTACCACACATCATCAGCAGCAGTAGTAATAGTAATCGAAAAGGCCCTTTAATTATCATGATCATTTCTTTTTGATAACTATAGATATTTTAATATGTTTTTATACGTATTGTTTTTAAAGGTTTCTTTAAAATTCTCTTATTCTGAAACTCCCCGTCGAATCCTTTTGCATTAAAGAAAAAAAATAATATTTGTATTAGGTTCCCAAAATAGGGATGGTCATCAAAAATTTTGTTTGGTTATGACTCCATTTTATGGTTACATTATTTTCCTGAACATCCCATTAAAAGTGCATTATTCAAATATAACATGATGGTTTTCACAAACATTTTCTTTACTTTGAGTCTAATCAAATTAAAACATTTCCAATCTTAATGCTCTTAGTCAAACAGGAATCCATTGACATTATACAGCCAGCAACCATTACCCTGGAGGGCGACGTAAACTGTCAAGAGACGCAACTCTTGTACCAAGTAAAACAACGTCTGGAGGACAAAGTGCACAGCGAGGTAAAAACCATTCTCTAAGAATGCTGTGCTGTTTTGTGTTTTGTTTCCATAGAAGAAATATGCAGCTCCAGAAGGAAATTTGGATTCTTTTGTAAAGAATTCTTTTCGATGTTTGATATTCCCTGCCAGGTTTTTTTTTAAAACCATTACCACGCGTTTGGAGCTATGTGGTTATTGTTCAACATTAAACGAACGTAAGAAACTATTGTTATGTCTCTGTCAACTTAGGGAACATTACATTGCAATATTTGTCAGAAACATAGTTACATCTCATTTTTATTGCCTTTCAGAGGTACTTTTTAGATCGAGGAAAGTTTTAAGAAACTACTGTTCAGAAATCGTAAACACATAACAATCTGTTTGTCAAATGACATTGTCTAATGAAAAGAAAGAAAAAAAAAGTTGACGATGACCATAAGTAGTGGACTGGTAGAATATGACATTCTCGATATGGCAGCATTTTAAAATACTTATGATATATACTGGAATGTATAAACCTAAAAATTTAGCTTTTACCTCCGTCCATCCTTCCTTTCTTTCTCTCTCACTCCCATCCCCCCCACCTCTCCCTCTTCTCTCTCTCTCTCTCCCTCCCTCTCTCTCTCTCTCTCTCTCTCTCTCTCTCTCTCTCTCTCTCTCTCTCTCTCTCTGCATTTGCCTAACGTAATCTGTAAATCAAGTCTATGTACAAATTCTCATACTTTCTCACATGTCTCCCCCCCTCCCCCTTTTTTTCCTCGCTCGCTCTCTCTTTCTCTGTTTCCGTCGATCTGGTTTTTTTTCTCTTTACATTTCTCTCTTTCTTTCTCTTACCGAATTTCTCTTTATCAATCCACCTCTCTCTATAAGGCACGTGCTGTATGTTATATAAATGACCTATATTGTTTAAAACTATTTTCAGCTGGAAAGCATGTGCGAAAATGAAGTCAGTTGCTCTCTGGAATCCCTTCAAGTGATTTGCGAGAATGAAAGAGGTAAACGTGAAGGAGAAAAAAAAAAGAAACTACTTACAGAATATTTGATCATATGAAGCATTATAACAATCAGTATTCATCTTAAACTTATGTTGCCTGAAAGTATGTCTTTTACTCACATGATATTTTTTTATTGCAGTTGATTCAGAAATATAAATTTGAACTTAGTTTCAAACAACACTTAGGAAATGCAATACCATTGAGTTTTTCTCTGAAACTTATGATGTCTAAAGTATTTCGTTTAATCACACAGTGTTTTTTTAAATTATAGCCTATTCTTTTTTTTTTTAAATTGGAACTAAATTTCTAACATAACTTGAAAGAAGGATCCCGTATAAAACTCAACGTTATTGTTGGTGTTGATTTTATTGTTGATTTATATTGTTGTTGTCATCGTCATTATTATTATTATTATTATTATTATTATTATTATTATTATTATTATTATTATTATTATTATTATTATTATTATTATTATTATTATTATTATTATTATTATTATTATGATTATTATTATTATTATTATTATTATTATTATTATTATTATTATTATTATTATTATTATTATTATTATCATTATTATTATTATTATTATTATTATCATTATTATTATTATTATTATTATTATAATAGTCATTCTTATTACAAAGTGGACACAATAACATTTCATGGAAATGCAAGGAAGAACATAAGATTAGTTCATCTGATATAATACAGAAGAAATACCTGGATTTATAACTCGTAAGTTCTTTGTATTATTTGAGCATTTAGAGCATTTAGGAGAATGCT
>JAWDGP010000828.1:565000-590000 GCA_033675545.1 Elysia crispata | reverse complement strand
CATCAGGTTTCGCATTGCTGTTTAGAAAATTGTCATTGCAATAAAAATTGAACTATGTTTATTATTGTTTATTTTCCTTTTTTGCCTTGTTCGTTCAAGTATTTAGTGAATCGCTATTTTACATCATTTCTCGATATTTATTTTACTACATTTCATTTTCTCACCTCATGAAGTAGCGCAATACTACCTATGTTTATTTTTTCATGTATCCAATGCACTCAAATTAAGCAGTAGACCTATAGTATTTATTTGATCTTCAAAACGATACCATCTTCACCCAATCTGATAGAACCTCACCTATGTATTTTGATCTTCGTATAAAATTTGCCAGTTCGAAATATGTTATTTCAGGTATATTTTTTTTTTCTCTCCAGATACCACCAACAGCCGGCTAGGAGTAAGTTCTGAGATAAGACGACGTCAGCGAAGATCCAGCCAACTTACTACGGATCAATCTAAAGTTGTCGATAATAGTGGATCAGGCTCCAAAAGGAAGTCTCGGGTCTCGTTCCGAGTCATGCTTGAAGGTATTTAAGTTTTCTTTCACAAGTACGACAGGAATTTCAAACTGAAGGGTTTTAAATTTTCAGGATTAAGGATTAAAAATAACAAGAGTGCATGGTTAATATGTCCGCTTCAAGAATAAACACTATCTATGTTTCGGTGTGTTACTGACATCTAAGAATAGCAGGAAGTTACAGCGTTCCGTCCGTCCTTGGTCAGAAAACAGCAGGTAATCTTCTTGGCCGAACTAATTTTGTCTGTTCAAAATGAAAATGATCATTACTTAAGACCGTCATCTTTCATTATTGAGGTCACGTGCGTCATCGTTGCCGATCTTAACGGTCTGATCGGTCACTGACATCCGGTCAATGTTTTGTTGTTTTTTTGTCTCCCACTCAGTGGCGGCAATAAATCGGTGTACTGCTGAGTGCTGTCATAGGTCAAAGAATTGGCTTCACGCTTAGTTCAGAAATTTCTCTCTCTCTCTCTCTCTCTCTCTCTCTCTCTCTCTCTCTCTCTCTCTCTCTCTCTCTCTCTCTCTCTCTCTCTCTCTCTCTCTCTCTCTCTCTCTCTCTCTCTCTCTCTCTCTCTCGATTAAAAAGAGTCAGAAAGAGATGATATTTCATAGAAAAAAATATAAAAATTATAAAACTAGAATAAAAGCAAATAAAAAAAAGAAGAAAATCCTGATGAGAGCTAAAATAAGAGAAGATTTAACATTTCTTAGCTATCCCTATTAAAAATATACAATATATGAAGTAGTTACCGCGTACTTTATTGTTGTAACAAGCACACCCACACAGGACGTCAATCTGATTGTCACGTTCCAACCTTTACTGCTTTCATCACAGATCTTTTCTTTACTCTCTGAGATTATTGACATAAATTTCGTGGCTAACGTTCATCTTGCGCATTGAAATCATGTAGGAGCAATGGTGTCTTGTGTCCTCAGCTAACTTCTACTTTGCTGTCAATCCGTGACGGCTCTTTTCATGTCATCATGACAAGCCAGATTATAACATCCGGATTACAAATAGCGAGTCAAGCTTTGGGGAAGATTTTCATTACAAGGTTTTTTTCTCGCGATAATGTATGCGATGTTGTTTTAAAAGCGAAGCGTTGGAATAATTAAAGCTTTTTTGAAAAGAAACACTTCGCTAAAATCTGCGAGTGAATTTTTTTTAAGATTGTAATAATATTATTTGAATATTGTTCTTTCAGAGCTTACACAATTAAAACTAATTAAATTAACCAACTGGCTTTGACGGACAGAGATAGTAAGTTTTTTGCCCGCAATACAAATCTGTATCTTTCTCAATTCATTGATCTATCTTTATTTCCACACAATCATGTTTTACTATGTATTTCATACTTTCCCTTACTTCAATTTTCATTGTGATATAAGACAGTCGGTTTCTAGCATTTATTTTTACGGGTTTTTTTTTTTTAATTTTTCCAGTCGCTGTCTGTTTTTGTTGTTATTGGTGTTTTGTTTTTTTTTTTGTTCTCTTTTTCTTTCTCCTTTCCTTTCCTTTCTTTAGCTCACTACCTATCCCTGACTGTATTGGATTGCCTGACTATCTACATTTTGCCTTTGAAAGCCCTTATCTTCGTTACCCTTCATCTCTCTGTATATGCCCCTAACTCTCTGTCTGTCTGTACCACTCCCTATCTCTTTTTCCTTACCACCTTTGTCTTTTTATCACGATCTCTCTCTCTCTCTCTCTCTCTCTCTCTCTCTCTCTCTCTCTCTCTCTCTCTCTCTCTCTCTCTCTCTCTCTATCTCTCTCTCCTTCTTAAATTTCCTTTCATCTACTATAAATATTTTACAATGTATGCTGCAAGTTAATTATTTCCCTACTTTGCTTTAGTGGCAGAATTTTTTTTATTACTCTTTACATCTTTGCCGCTCCTCTAACCAGCCTACTGTAAAGAAAGCCATGTTGTTGCTTGAAATGACTTTAAAAGATATCATTCAAATTTAGAGACTCCCTTTGGCAGCTGTAATGGTTATAGTTATGTTGAAATAGCTAATTTAAGATTTTTAGGAAATTTGTCGATAATTCTTTTCTGTATATGGAAAAATTTGATAAACACTTTTTTTCTGTAAAAGAAGTTTAAAAAAGTACATGTTAAAAAGTTAAAAGTGTATGCGTAAGAGACATCTTGTTTCATTTGGAAGGTTTCAAATTTATTAACTTATTCTGTCCTACTTATTCAATCCACAAAAATTATCTTGAAGCATACATTAATATTGTTCATTACATTATTGTTACAAGTTAGACATTTCCTTAAAAAATGTTCATCATTATGACAGTTTTTCGTTCGCAAGCTCTTATAAACTTCACACTGATTTGAGGGACAAAAATATAAAAATATTTTCGGATTTACATTTTCTGTATTATCAAATTGCTGATGCATTTACTCATTAATTTTTAATCCCACAATTGTGGCGAAGTAATAGGAAAACAGACCAAAAAATTATCCCTGCCATTTGACCCTTTCACCTCCTACCTTTCAAATTTCTATGAGTGTTGATTCTTGGCTTTCCTGCTTTTTATAAATATTACTTATGTTTTATGCCTTAAGGCCAGTGGACAACAGGGAACTGCTCTAAGTCTGTAGTATCGCGCAACCTCCAGAGGGTGCTGAATTCTCTCCTGGAGGAAGCCAGGCAAGGACTTCTCAACCTGACAGTTCATGGCAAAGACTTAGACTTTGCTGACTTTGTGTATGACCCTGAACTGAAGATGTTGCGCTGTCCTGAGGGAAGCGTTTTCGTAAACCAGTCGTGCGGTAGGTCTTTTTTTCCACCTTTTAAATATCCTTGCAACTTTATTTTTCCAGGAAGTGTTTATCTCTTTCTAAATAGCATAAAAACCTTTTTTTCTATTAGATGAATATACCTTTTCCTTCGTTTAATATTCATGTAATCGCCTGGTGATCATTGTTAAGTAATAAAATAAGGGGATTTTGGGGGGGCAGGGGGAGAGGAATTCCTGGGACATGATTTACGAATGTGCTTACTGGTTGTTTTTTTTTAAAATATAATTAGCTTTACTAAATTATTTTATAGAAAAGTATAGTTATGACGATCGGATGGTCATGGTTACGTCAAAATTTTTGTGTTAGCCTAACATTTTGAAAACACTGAAACTTTGTTTTCGAATTAGATGCCTTAGCTTCAAGTCAAATTTTAATGCAGGGCCATTCATAAATTTTGTGAAGAAGAGTTTCTTATTAAGTAACCTTTTCTATAGGTTAATACCTAAATGAGTGTTAGTGTCTGAATTTCGATGCCTTAGAGTTGTGCAAAAGTTCCTCTATCTGTAGAGCCAAATTATCTGTTTCAACTTCACAGTGAACTGTCCTGTTGGTACCTTCTTCAATGCTACTTCAATGGAATGCCTGGGCTGTCCCAAAGGTACTTTTCAGCCTGAGGAAGGCCAAAATGCTTGTGTCATCTGCCCTCCAGGATCATCTACTGAAATTCCTCAAGCCAAAAGTGATCAGGATTGCAAAGGTATATGTCCCACTCATTTTGCTCATTTCTCATTGTTCTGTAAAAATAGTATTCGCTAATTGAAATGAATGTTGATAACGTTAGCCTCTTTACAAAACCATTTAAACAATATTATACAACGGTTTGTCCTGCTAGAAAGGCAATTGCTGAATTTGTAAGTTGCCTTCCTTCACTAAGCAGTTTAGAGCCGAATTTAGGCCCTTCTTTTTTAGAGTTTTACAATCCTCTAATGAGTTGAATATCAAAATTTCAAAGTTGAGACAGAATTTTTTAAAAATTAGTTTGTCGCTGATTTTTGTTTTCATAGCATTTCAAAGGAGCTTATATGTTAAATCTCGTTAGGAAATGTTCATGCAATCTTCACCACTGAGAAGCTTAGAAAAAGTGTTAGTCAAAATACCTCGAAAGTGACTTGCAACTCAGTTTGAACTGAGTTGTTAAACATACGATTTCTAATAATCTAAGCAGTAATGGCTGTATTTAACCCACTTGAAATTTAGAAAAAAGAGTGCATTGAATCTAAAAGGTGATTGCATCACTGTTTCTTTCGCTCAAGAGTTATCAATTTGTTGAGGCAAGAGTGAACTATGATCTTTTGAAATCTTTCTGTGAGTACAAATTTTATTTGATTTTGACGGCAAATATACATTTTTGAGTTTTTTTTTCCCCTAACGTATGATTGCATGTCTTGATAATAGAGAGGTAAAAAAAAATATTGAAAATAATTATCCAAAACATAGAAGTAGCATGGCTATGTCTCTCAATTCACAAAAAAAAAATACTTTCCCCCCATGACAAAACACGTCGATTCTTTGCCCTGTAGCGCGCTGTGCCCCCGGCTCCTTCTCCAGCAGCGGCTTGGAGCCATGCGAGTCTTGCTCTCGCGGATTCTACCAGTTGGAGGAGTCGGCCCTAGCCTGCACCCAGTGTAGTCCAGGCACCACCACGTTCAGGAGAGGCACAAGGCGTCCACAGGATTGTGCTGGTAAGGTCTGCTTCACAAACACAGCCTTCATCATGACTCAAAACGTAGCCTTATATTATACGTATTTGCAGGTGTGGAGGGTTCTTTTTTGTGGTTTACATCATTGCATTTTTTGGTAGTTAACTTTCTAATAGGTCTCAAAGGCAGCGAAATAATTTCGAACTCTCATTTTCTCTCCCTTTAAAAGCTTGCATTTAATGTCTGCATGTTCAAATTTCGTTCATTCATTATGTGCCTGAACTTTGTACAATATTTATCGGAACGATGGAGTTGTAAAACTTGGAATATTTCGCCAGATGAATTTTCGAAACAAGAAGATTAAGAATGGGAAAACTTAAAATTAAATTTAAAGAAATGAATGATATCCTATTTTACATTTCATGCTTGAAATTTGCATTCAATGTCCACTGGTCACCTGGTGCCGCTACTAGAGTGAAGTGGTATTAGAAAAACCAAGTTTTCACACGAACCTCCACTGCATCTACTCCGTCAAAAAAAAAAAAAAAAAAAAAAATGTCTCTCTTTGATTTATTTTCTTTTATGAGATAAAGGATCTTATGTATTATCATGGTGATAGGTGTTTTCAGTTTGTCTGCTGTTGTCATGCTTTTTTTTTGTTCACGCTTGTTTTTTTCTTCTTCTTCTTTTTTTTTTTTCTTACAGACTAAACAGACCCATAGTCGCCCTGTTAGCGTCTCCATATTCATTATCCTAGCACAGGAGGGGACCATGTTGTTTGATAAGAGAATTGATAAAATAACATTTCACCATCAAAAAGCAACCAACAGCGAGATATCACATAACTTACAGCTTTTAAACTTGAACACTTTTACGCAGGGAGGAAAAACAATATATTTTAAGTTAAAATTTTGGATACTGTTTAATCTTATTTTTCATTTGCGAATTTCAAAGAGTAACTTTCTCTAACTTTCTAAACAGATTTGAAACATTTTGTTTTGTTCATGTTCCACACCTTTTATACTCTCCACTCCGACTATCAAAACTTTTTACTTACTTGGACTTTCGTCCTCCTTTTTACTTAATCCATTGAACGTATCATCTTTACTCTTTCCACTTAACTTTTATCCTTTAACTCTGTTAGGAGGGCGAAGCTCGCATGGTGCTAGATTTACGAAAGCCAAGATCAGTTTATCTTTTTCTTGCCATGAGAAAGTTTTTTTTAATCATATTAGGATGCCGTTTACTTAAACATCTTTTTCTTTCTTGGTGACAAACAATTTTTTAAAAACTTTTTGCATCTCATGTTCTCTCATTTTCCTCTTATTTCATGCACTCAGTCTTTCTGTCAATGATTGTCATTGTGTATGTATTTTTATACCATTGTATCTTAGCTTCTCTAATATCGAAGAGAAAAGCAAAATTCTCATTAAAATTGGGGGGAATGAAACCATACATATTCATGAAAATGTTCCCATTTTTGCAAGTATTGAAGAAAGACACTTAACTAGACATTTTGACTTTTTAATTTTCATGACGTAGTCAAAATCAGAATAATCATTTATCACAAGAGAGTTGGTTACACCTTCCAAAATCATTTTTTTTTCAAAGAAACGAAAATTGTATCGTGTCACTTCCTCTGCTTCATTTTATTGAACATCCTGCTATTACCTGTAATCTGGGTATCAGTCTACGTTTTTGAGGTTCGTAGCCTGGGTCTTTCCTTTTTTTTTTTTTTTGAATAGTCTGTCAAGATACAAGTTTAATTTCATTTCCAACATTTTCCATCAAATCTGTAATTTCAAAAGTGCCATATTATACCTGTTATTTTGGGATAGATTTTCATTTTCTTAATTCCAGAACCAATGTCCTGCATTTTAGAAGCCTAAATTAAGATATCTGCCTAGGGAAAAAATTCTTAAACGTAAAAAACACGTTTTCATATCTAAAGTTCAAAAATGTTTTGAAATTATTGTAAGTGATAGAAAGATAGAATTTCAAGGAACATAAAAATGACATGGCGTTAAAATGACAGTGATTTTAAAATTAATGAGTTAATGAGGTGGATGATAATAATAATAATGAAAACGATGATGTTGAGGATAATGATGATAATAATGATGATGGTTGTGAGGATGATGATAATGATTACGGTGATTTTGATTATGATAAGGAAAAGGAGGGAAATGATGCAAGTTCTTGTTAAGGAGACATTAGAACGCGTTTTAAAAACTTTACTTAAAAACTAACGAACTTTAAAGCATGTAAGTCGGCAAAGCCCTACATAGTACTTTTTAAAATATATTTCCTTTATTACGAGCCTTGCTTTGAATCTTGCAGAGCCATGTCCTATGGGTCACGTGAGCGACACAGGCTTAGCGCCCTGTTTCCGGTGTCCGCATCACAGCTATCAACCAGATCCGGGTCAGAGCCAATGTCTGCTGTGCCCTCCAGGCCTCGTGACCTTATCGTCTGGAGCTGTCTCAGAAGAGAGCTGCTTGGAACGTGAGTCGCTCTATCTGTCTGTCTGTCTTTGTGCCTTTCCCTCTCTCCCTTACGGCTCTTGTTACATATCCCTCTCCTTTCCCCCTCGTTAAGTCACTATGTTTTCCTTTCTTCTCCTTTTGGTCCAACTTGGCATGTTATGATAATAACGGGTTATGACTGTTTTCTAAATCTTATGGATACTGTTTGAAATGATTAGAAATTGGTTGGGTATTGGTCACTGTTGAGTTTTTTGGAATATGAACTACTCAACTTATGTGAAGAATAGATGGGTGAAATAGTAAACAAAAATCATATTATCTTCTTTCTGAGCGAACCTACAATGGCCAATCAGTATCTAAATCGTTTGTCTTTGATTTGAACGTATCAAATCAGCCCAATGACTTGTTCATGTAAGGTTTGTGAAAAAACCGAGGTTATAATGTCAGCTATACGAAACTTTCACACACTCCCTTTTCTGACTTGCAAAAGTTAACTCATATGATTACAATCAATCGATACGTACCAGCCCTATTTTATTTTTAAAGCTCAATTAAGCAAACCCACAGCTCTGTGAAAGTGGTCTTAGGGGATGATTCTTTTTAATCTTTAGTGTCAACACGAATAGGGTTTGAGACAGCTTAATATAGAGCACTAATGGCAGTTTTGTGGCGTCGCACCTTATCCTTCGTTTCTTCTTAGAATTATTGTGTGTCAGCGACTTTCTGTAACTTATCTAGACAGCGGCTTCTCTACGGATTTCTTAAATAATACTTCTAGGAATGAATGGTTGGATAGTATGAATAAGTATTTCTATAACTGTTTGCAATGGAAAGATCTTTTTGTTTTTGTTTTTGTTTTTGTTTTTTTGTTTTTTGTTTTTTTAAAGTTGTGTCAATATCTTTGAAGATGCACAATTGCTTTTTTCCTTTCTTTTTCATTTTGAAACTTTAATCAGACACCAATAATTTTAGTTTTGTTTCTTGTAAACTCCTCTTTGATAAACTAAAATAAGTTATGTTGATTTTGAGAAGTGATTTTTGTGTTTTCTGAACCCCACCAATATCGGTTACAGTCTAATCTTGAAAAGTCTGCACCCTTAGCGTGTGCAATTCTCCTTGACATTACTCCTTCTGAAACCCAGATGAGATTGCTTACCTATAACCTATCTTATATCTAAGAGGCATGCTCAAAGCAATAAAAAAGGGTAGAGCGAAGCGCGCATGTTAGGGCGTATTGACAATGATTATACACAAAAGTTTAGGAAAAATTTTTAAAAAATCCATTACAGATGTTTTAACATTAAAATCATTAATCAAGAAATTATTAATATTGTCAATTTGAATGTAATTGATATGCCTGTGTCTAAACAATAATGTTGTCAAATTCTCTTAGTCGTTAGTTCTATAACCGCTATAAGCACTGTTTATAGAATTATATACTCCAAATGTTATAAACAGTCTCTTTCATAACGTAAATTTAAATAATATATAACAGCTATGTATACCATATATCCTACATATTTTCGCCATTTCCCTGATTAAAAAAAGGAGAGAGAGAGAGAGAGAGAGAGAGAGAGAGAGAGAGAGAGAGAGAGAGAGAGAGAGAGAATGAGAAATAAAGAGGATAGAGAGATGGAAATCAAGAGAAAGAGAAAGAGTGGAGACGGTCATAGAGATATATTTAAATGTGCATATATATATATATATATATATATATATATATATATGTGTGTGTGTGTGTGTGTTTGTGTATATATATATTTATATGTGTCTGCCTGTGTTTGAACAAATACATCTCTATTGCAATGCTCCAAATCTACTAATCTAAAGGTTTCTTGAAGAAATCTATTCAGTTGCTACAAGCTACGTTTTTTATCGCTTCGTAACAAGCTTATGTCCCTTGACACAGAAATAGGATAAGCCTGTTTTCATCTTGTGACTTTGCCCCCTCGTCCTAAGACATTTTCTTCCTCAGTCTCCCTGAAGGACTTGTCAAGAAAATGGGGTTAAATCTCAATTTCTCTTCAAAATACACGAACATTAAAAGCATTGAGATTATTCTTTCAGGCAGAAACTTTCATTGATTAGCCGCAAGGATTAATTTAAAATTCTTTTTGTAGTTCAATTTGCCCTCCCCGGCATTGGAATCAACACGCGTGTTTCAAGAATAATTAATTTTTTTTAATATTGCAAGAGATAGAATGAAAAAAAACAACAACTGTGAAACGAATTGACTCAGTGGTTTTGCATATGTGTAAGAATTTAAATGGTCCGTTTGTCAAATGTATGCAACTGCGAGGGTCATATACGGAAATAGCATGAGGGCAAATATTGCGGAAAAATGATTATGGGAAAGCCAGGGACACCATAAGTAAAAGCTTTTCCATAAACGAAGCATGTCGGATTATTCCTTTTTTATTTCAGCGTTAAATACACTTAGGCTATTTATAGCTGGTCTTTGCCTTTAAAATGCCAATAATCTCGACAAAAAAAAAATACTGATCTCCATAGAGCAGATAAGCTTATACTAAATTTGATGGTTTATTTGAATCTGAGCATTCAAACAACATTGTTTTGTTGTCTGTGCTGCCCATATAAGCTCTTTTACCTTTGTTAATAATTTCTAATAATTTCTGGTGTTTCGCGTATGACAGCTTCCATAAAAAGCATTCATTCTTTTCTATGCTTTACAATAAACTTTACATTTTGCGCTCTTCCCCTCAGCACTAGAAGGTCACGTTAGCAAAATGCTCAAAAAGATACAGTTACACCAGCAGCCTCGGAAGCAATAAAACAGATAAAAATAGAAATAGATCAGCACCAATGATGATTAGTAACAGCAGTAGGATTTGTAGTAGTTTGTTATGGTAAAGAAACATGAGCTGCCTATTTATAAATATGGCCCAAACCAAGTAGATTTTCCTAAGATGTTTTCACCTTTTTTTCATTGTTAGTATCGTCATTGCTTACGAATCGACAAGTTGCTTTATAACAGCAGAAAGGGCAAAAGCCGTAAAGTATGTAGCAAAAAGGGTCGCATAATCTTGGGTAGAAAAATCAATAGGTCTTCTTACGGTTTCTTACCTATTTCTGACAGCATATAATAACTGGTTCTAAAAAATCTTAGCTTTTCTTTTACACCTCTGGAGAGCAAGATTGGCTTGAATGCTTTCAAAAACACAACCTTGCTCAAGTTGAGTAATACAAGTCCTTCAAAGGAAAACGCAATGTTTCCACACAGCTTTAATGGAGGTGAGGAAAAAAAACTGGGATACTATATTTTCCCAATTTGAACTAATCACCCCATATCAGCTTTTATCAAGACGAAAGAGGAAGGTTGCAGGAGGGAGTTGTCAATGGGAAATATTCTTGCATGCATGATCAACTCCACAAACTATAAGGTTTTTCTAAACTGCTTAATATTACTACTTATAACTTGAAGTCATTTTAATTTCTAATCATATCCCTTCTTCGTTCAGCCTCTGCTGCCTTCAGCAACCAATCTATTTACCAGAATTCACCTCGGAATGACGTGATGAGCGACCAGGGTGTTTTGGATTACGATGCCTGCTTCCCTCAGCCCTGCGATAATGGAGGACAGTGCGTTTCCAAAAATGGTGGCAGCTTATTCGTTTGTTCATGCCCTCCAGGATTTCGTGGTAAGAGACTTCTAAAAATTTCTGAGTTACTCCTCTCTTATACCTTTTTTTTTTTTGTTCAAATTTTCAGTTGTGTGAATGGCGGATATTCCATGAAAATTACGCTTTTGAGAAGAAATTATTAACAGGTTAACTGATTTTAAACTATCAAAGCACTGAAGTTTTTGAAATCAAGAGCCCATTTGACAAAGGCCTATATGAAAGCCGAATACTCTTTCAGCCATAAGAAGAAAAGTAGAGCTAATCCAAAACAAAAATATAAGAAGAAACGTTGTAAATCAAAATAAAAAAGGCATATATATATATATATATATATATATATATATATATATATACACATGTAATTTGTAGATAAGTTGGAATAAATGATAAGAGTGCAAGGTCGGAACGGCAATTGAACACACCTCAGTCATACCCGAAGCGAGCGGAGGACAAGCTACACCCTTGTACTCCGCTCGAAACACCAGTGCCGTGTAAAGAGAATTTAGGTAAGATCTTCCATTATATATATATATATATATATATATATATATATATATATATATATATATATATAATTGTTTAGAAATGCAAAAAAAGAAGGTGACACAAAATCTGTTGGTTTTTATCCTACAAATATAGATCTAGCTTAGCTAAAGTCTGTTCTTCGGATTTTTTTTTAATTCCAGATATATATCCACGCACATTTCACCTCAAAATTAAGAAGCATCTCCATATGTGGTGTTTGCTGAGTTCTTTTTGTCATGCCCACCACCCGAGAATATCCTTTTTCTGTGCAGTGCATTCGATTCTATGGTCCCACAAAAACCGCACTGCCTCTGTGTGGTGAAAATATCGCTTCGGCCATATCCGGCTACAGTAACGCGCGGCTTTTAACATGAAGTTTCTAATTAAAATTTTTTTTTTTACGGAATAATAATCGCTTTTTGTTATATTTGATTTTAAGTTTCACTTACATAAGCTAGAATTTCTTGTTTGTTTAAAAGGGCTCTCGGCACAGGAAAAGGGAACAGACTAAAGAAAATATTTTATAAAAGCAGCTTTACTATCTGAAAAAGCAAAACAAACAAAAGAGACAATAGAGCGAACACTTCTTGTAAACAACTGCCTTTTTTTCTTTTCTGCTAAGTAAAGAGAATCGTTAACTCTCTAGGAAGAGAAGATTAACCAAACCAAGTAAAGAAATGCAAAATAAAATAAAGAACATTCTAATCAAATTGAAGATAGTCAAAATCGTATCAATGCAAAAAAAGATATATTAATTTTGATGAATTATTATTTCTTCCAGGTTTGTATGGTTTATTAGGTCTGAACCAAATTTGGCTTTGCCTCATAGGTTCCTAAATGAAGTACATCAAAATAAAAGTGTACTTAAGGGCATACACTCTGTTTTCTTTGAGGGAAAATGTGAAACTCGAGAAAGAATTTAGGCAATAATGTCAGTGCGCGGCGGCGTTCAATCCCATAACCTTAGGATCATGACAAGGAAAGATGATGTGTAAAATGAATGTACTGTGAATTCACCAATGGAATCAGACCTTAAGAAATAAAAAAAGGGCAAAGGCGGCCACCTCGTAAGAATTAATTTGATCAAGTGCATGTCACAGAGTACTGGTCAATGTGTTTAACTCTACCTCTCTTTCTCCCCCCCTCCCCCCCCTCTCTCTCTCTCTCTCTCTCTCTCTCTCTCTCTCTCTCTCTCTCTCTCTCTCTCTCTCTCTCTCTCTCTTTTTCTCTTTCTCATGCATCGGGCTGATTTACTCAATCATAAAAAAATTATTATATTTTTTTCCTTGCAGATGTCCTGTTCGCAGGGCTGAATCGCAGTATTGACATGAAAATGATTTTATGAAAATTAGGGTCATTAAGGGTTTGGGCCTGTACCCAGAATGTTATAGAAAAGCAGAAAGAGTGAGAAGGCGAGCAAGCAATTATGAGAGAGGAAGAGAGAGAGACACACACACACACGGAGAGTAAAAGAGGCATAGACAGCAAAAGACATTTTGAGAAAGACAGACAAAGACAGGCAGACAGACCAAGAAAGAGAGAGAGAGAGAGAGAGAGAGAGAGAGAGAGAGAGAGAGAGAGAGAGAGAGAGAGAGACAGACAGACAGACATATGCACATCGACAGACAGACATACAGACGGACAGGCAGATAGACAGTCAGATAGATCTTTAGCTTTTTTCGTCTATCTAGTGTTGGAAAGACATGCAGCGTTGTAAAATCTGAAAAAAAGACTAAGCGTCGTCGCATGTGCACTTTTATGAATAATTGCAAATCAGCAAAAGGAAGAGAAAACCTAGTTTCTCGTTTATGAATAAAAACATTTATTGTTAGAATCAATAATCGGGCCTCATTTGGCCTTGCTTAATGCAGAAATAGAAGGATCCTGATTGAGCTATCTTTTAACCCAGTTCAAGCGTTTGCCAAGGCGTTTTCAAATCTTTTTAATTGCTAAGTGTGCAGACAGTTTTGTTATTCCGCATGCCTAGCCCTCCCACGCCTCCAAAATTTAGATGTAGATGTGCTGCACTCTCTCAGTGTGGGCTTTTTAACAATATCGGTAACTGAAGGAACTTTTACGACAAAAGATGGTGCACCACAGAAACATTTGTTTTTTTTTTTTTGCTTAGTTCATTAGATTACGTTGTTAACTCTTAAATGTCTTAAGATAAGTGGCTGATCTTCTTACCATCAGATTGATATTTTCATCCTTCGGATTCATATCGTTCTGATGAGATGAAGAAACTACCTAGAGAGAGACTGCAAAAGAAGAGCTTGTAATTTGGTGGATTTCTCGTCAGCGAGTTATTAGAATAAAGTCTAGACAGTAGCCATAGGGCAATACTGGAAAACAACCAATTCTATTCTCTTACTACTAATTTAAAGATCTGTCCCAACACTTTCCCGCTGGAAGTGCCAAGAGGTGCACTGTCGTGAGGGAATTTATGTTGATTTTACTTGTTTGATGATGAGTGGTTAAAAGGATCCTAAAGTAGACTTGGATTTTACGTAGTAATCTCAGTTAACTATTCTTTTTTGTTATAAGACTGGGGCAGGGGTGAGGAAACACTTTTACTACAAATGATTCGTGAAAGCATATCTATTGAATTTTTTTTCATTTTTTTTTTTTTTTTTTTTTTTTTTGGGGGGGGGGGGGGGGGGGGTGGGGGGGGTTATGGGCTATGTAAGACGGAAGAGTGAAATATTGTGAAATTGATCAAGACATAACCGAACATCTCTCTTCTTCAATCATATACAGTTTTTAATTTTCAACCTCAACATTTTTAAAACAAATAATAAACATAACGATGGTCCTAAAAACTTACAAACCTTACTACACCGGACATGTGATCAGAGAAGGATTCGATCTTGTGATGTGCTGTTATAAAATCAGAGCAGGATTCGATCCAGTGGTGAGCTTTTGTAAAAGTAGGTGGTGGATTGCCTGAGTCTGATATTCTCTTCTAGCGACATGAGCAGTCAGCCCTAGACGCCGCTATGAATACATATCATGCTGAGCAATTTTCTTGTCACATTACCACGCTTTGCTCCTATTATGCATTGATAATCTTTTCTTACTTACGAAAAGCAGCCATAATCTTGCCCTTTGATAAAAACCTGATGGTGTTGTATTCCTAGGTTCCCAGTGCGAGCAAGAGGTAGATCTGTGTGAGTTAAATCCCTGTTTGAACAACGGACAATGTCTGCAGGAGGCCGGGACGTTCAAATGTGATTGTAAGAGCGGCTTCACCGGTGAGGAGAGATCATGTGACTGCTTTGTAACCAAGTATTTGGCACAAAGAATAACAATATAGCACCAAAAAAAGCTTGAAACAATGGGCTATTTAACGATTCGATGTATTTTTTTAGCCAACCGCAATTTAAAAATGTGTTCATCTTTATAAGTTCAGGTTTATATGAGATATTTTCTTTCGAACATCGATGACATAGATAATTTTGTTTCTGGGGGGGTATCTAGGTTTTCTCAAACGCAATGTTATTCAAGCTTAATATGCGATAGATAGCGGATAATAAAGCATAATAGACTTTGAATTTTTAATTGGCCTATGCGTATTGCTTTTGAACGAAATGTTTCAAGTAAAAGAGAGTTCTCAGTATTTATATTCATGAAAAATAATGATGACAAAAAGATTATGGGGAAAATGCTGATGTGTCTGAAATGGCTGCTTCAATATTAAACTGGTCTTGAAGATTTATGACGATTGTAATTTTTTTCCCAAACCTATTAAATCGTATGAATAATCAAGGTCTTAATTAAATGCTTTCATGTTATTTCTGGTTCTCATTTGTATCTTCTGATTTTAAGGTGGGAAATGCGAAATAGACATTGATGAATGTGCCAGTTCACCATGTCAGAATGAGGCCGACTGTGTAAACGAGATTGGCGGATACAGGTGTCTTTGTCCGCTCGGTTACTCAGGTATATTTGCTAAGGTTGCAAGGTAAAGGCAAAAGCAGGAGTAAAAACCTGAAGACATTTTTAATCGATTAAAAAGTCTTGTTTAGGTTCTAACTTTTCGGAACCCATCATAACATAGTCTCAAGAATGCATATTATTGTTTTGTTTCAGGTGCAACTTCATCTTAATGGTTTACTGACATAGCTTTATAACATTTACATACTTTTCTTTACTAGTCTTGTCTGATTAAGTTTTGTCAGGAACTACAAGGGAAAAAACCTCATCTCTTTAATATTTTCAACTTGTTTAGTTCAAAATAAATCAATATCCGTATCTAAAATTAGTTTTGAACATAAAGTATTATTTGACTACAGGATTTTCTGCACTGAAATTTATTCTATACCCAGTTTAAGAATAGATGGCCGGGAAGAAACCAATAATCATATGCTACAGCTTTAAGAAAATATTTTCTTTTCAGCTTTACAGAAGCAATGACTAAGATACATACTACATGACTTGTAAGACTTCTTATAAAGATAAATAAAATTTGACTATTTTGCGGTATATTGCTGAACAATTGAAGTCAAATAAAAATAACATGATATGCAATACAGAATAAATAAACATTCCAAATACAAAAAAAAGATAGCTGTATATAGAAAAAAAGACAATTGTGAAAAAGAGGGAGATATGCACAGAGAGTGGGGAAAAGAGAGGGACAGAGACACAGAGGGGGACATAAAGAGATATAGTATAGTTAATAGAATTCATAACAGTGATGGGAGACAAAAAATAACATTATTAACATGGCGATAGTAACTGTAAAAAACTAAACTTCAGTACAACACCAACAGGGTCGACCTGTGCCGACATAGTGAATGACTGCACTGAAGATACGTGCCGTAACGGCGGCAACTGTACCAACACTCCCGCAGGCTTTGAGTGCGCCTGTACCGAGGGCTACACCGGGACGATTTGTGAGGTCGACGTCGATGAATGCCAGACATCACCATGTCTGAATCAGGCTACATGCAGAGATATGCCTGGAACATACAGGTTAGCAAGGCTCCGTCCTCCACTGAGCAATCTACCATAATTTACTATAACATTTTTATTAAGTTAATTTCATCCAGATTGACAAGCTTCCACGTTGACTTTTTAAATTTTTGACGCATCATCGAAATCCAGAGTGTTGTTTAATAAAATATTTACGGGTATAAAAATCGATGAGCTCTCCAAGCTCTTGGGCAACTATAACGATATAACAAGAATTTTATCATTAAAAATGAAATGGAAAGAATGGAAAGTTAAAACAGTCATTTCAAATGACTAAAATAACATTGAGGAGATAATTTTAAAAAATAGCTGGTTGAAAAGTAAAAAAACAAACAATTAAATAGGTCTTCGAGTCAGTGCGGCATAAACAATAATAACAATGTGGAAAAATGTGAATCTTTTAACAAGTTAAATTATCGGCCCTGATTTCACTCTCTATTTTGGGACTTTAGAGTAAATTTGGAAGGCTTTTTTGTACACCAATAGAAACATTATTATGAACACATTCGATGTTAAAACTGACTTACAAACAGCATTCCACCTGCATACCAACTTGACCTGCTATCTTCTTATACTGCCTGAAATAGAGGGTAGAAATAAAGGTTTCACATGCTCAGCTGTTTGATACACAAAGAACGAATCTGTCAATCTTCCACCAGGTGTGAGTGTCAGCCAGGCTTTACCGGCACTATTTGTGAGACAGAGATAGACGAGTGTGAAGAGTCCCCTTGTCAGAATGAGGCAAGCTGTGAAGATCGGGTGGGCAGCTACCGATGTCACTGTCTCACTGGTTACTCGGGTGATAAGTGTGAGATAGGTGAGTTGCTCAAGTCTTTAGGAGCTACCACTGTTGGCATTGTCTGCATTATCATCGCCATCGTTATCATTATCATTATCATCATAACTATCACCCATGTACTCCATCATCCTTGTCGTAGAAGCACCATTGCCGTTATTGCCATTTCCACCACCACCACCACCACCACCACCATCATCATCATCATCATTATCACCTAGATGGTCATGATCATTCTTTTCACTCTCTTCATCTTTATAACGTAGTAATATAAAATTCAATACTTTCTTGTTTTATTATTATTATTATTATTATTATTATTATTATTATTATTATTATTATTATTATTATTATTATTATTATTATTATTATTATTATTATTATTATTATTATTATCATTATTATTATTATCATCATCATTATCATCATCATCATCATCATTGTCATCAGAAACAGCTTGATAATAGTTAATATCATGATCATTATAGCTACACGTTCTGTCTTTTACCTATCCTTATTTCTATGTGCATTTATCGATCTGATATCCGTCTATTTCCCCACACCATTGTCCATCTTTCACAGAGTTGACTGCCCACTACCAACTGGATTTCGTTACACCGACCATAATGGAATATGCCAAGATGAGCATTGCCCAGCCACTGTCAGCGATGTCCCTCTCTGTGTGGTTTAGAACCTCTGACGACCAGAATCAAGGCACATTTTTCTCTTATAGTGTACCTGGCCAGCCTGATACATTGACGTTGACAGATTATGCCAAGTAAGGATTAAAATATCTGAATGTATTCCAGGCTTTAAACTTTCTTGGGCGCATTCCTCTTTTGCTTCAGGTTGCGTTTTTTTTTTTGTTGTTTGCCCTAATGTGCATTGCAGAAATATCCTTTGTAGCGTGCAGAGCCTTTAATTGTTTTATTCAAAACATTTCAAATGTTCAGATTTATTTTAATTTTAGGAAATCTTTTGTCCACGCTCGGCAGATATTAAAGGTATTTTTGTTTGGATTTCTTCTTGATTATTCCCATTCCAAATGGATTCTTTAGCTGTTTTTTTTCGAAGGAGCTTAAAGAATAGCGTCCGCTTGAAGGCTATATGGCTCCAAAAAAGAAAAAAAACCAGAGAAAAATGTCATGCTGATTAAAGGCTATCATTTCAACGATATAGCCATTACTGTTTATTTTTAATCCCTCGCTTTAGGAGGGTAGGCCACAATCGCGTCACAAAACTTATTTTGAAGACATACCAATGCCAACTGAGGAAGTTATAAAATTTGCACTGTTATCAATAATGGTTTGAAAATTAGAGGCATGGAAAAAAGTTTCGATTAGAGGGCAGTATAAACATATACTATTAACACACTTATCAGAATCATATAGGCCGCAGTCCAGCTGAGTAGTAAAAAACACAAGAGAAAGCTGCTGTGGGGAGAGCAAAGAAGGCTATAACAAGCATAAACAGACAACAAGGATCTTTAAAGATCAGGAGTCACCAGATCTCGATCGATTGGTGGAAAGATAAAAAAAAAAAAACGGCCACTGAGTGGTGGACAAGTAAGTCGAACAAAAAAAGAGAGATCAAGAGATGTGTTACCACACAACGAAAAATGTAGTCACAGCCATTATACTCAAAATAGTTCTATTTAAGTCTTTGTTGTACACTAAGAGCAACGAAGCAAAGAGAATTCTTTGATAGATTCTTTGACATATCTCAGAAAAAATGCAGAAGAAAATAAATTGGCATGTGGATCTGCAACTACAAAGACAAAATTTGCAAACTAAAGATTATGGGAAAGACGGAAACAGCATAACGATTCTTGTTACATAATTAAATGCAAGGAGTATGGCGTTTCAAATGCCAAAAAGATTGGATGGAGAAAGTAGAGGCAATGAAAACATGACGGCAGTATGGAACAAACAGAAACGTGACAATGTCTGAAACTTTCTTAATATTCTTATTGAATAATAAAATGAAAAATATGAACGTTAAAAGGAAAGCATATATAATGTTGGTTTTGAGATAATCATGAATTTGTAGAACACTTCTTTTTACATAGCATAAAGGTTAAGAGTTTCTAGGCATCCAAAGTCGAAATATATTGAATCGAAAAAGGTATTAGGTTTACCATTTTGATTATTACCATCACAATTGTATGTAGTAATAACAATACCAATATAAAAATAATAATAACGATAACAACAACAACAACAAACAATAACATTTATAGTATTATAATAATAATAATAATAATAATAATAATAATAATAATAATAATAATAATAATAATAATAATAATAATAATAATAATAATAATAATAATAATAAACAAGAGTATGAGCAAGGCAAAAAGTGAGGATCATCTAAACGAGTATTTCTAGACCAACAAGGAACATGAAATTTGGGTAAAGTTGCATAGTGCCTAGAGATTGTAGAGGTAATATTATTTTTCACAAATATAGTGTATTTACAAAACTAAAGATGGAAATAAGATAAAGGTTTTCTCAACGGAAAAGGTGAATGAGCGAACTATTTTCTGTAAAAGCATAGGCGGGCAGTAATGGCAGGAATGAAACCGAAAGTAGGCCTACAATGTAGCCGCCAGCAGTGCTTGAACCTAGTGGAATAGAGTAAGATCAGATCCTAGTAAAGAGTCTAAAAAGTTGCTTGGACGAAGATTCTAGATCTAGGGCCTCAATGTTTATAGCAGCTAGACTCAAATCAAAAGGTTAAGATCTAGATCTTGATAGATCTAGATTTCACTTTTAGCCTTAGAATTTCAAAATGATTTAGAATCTATATCTCGATCTAGATTCTGTGTTTAGAATCAAAGAGATATTCAGATTCCTTGTAAGATAGATAGGACTGGTGGAAGCATATATATATATTGATCATACAAGTATATCAGTTGCAGTGGTAGCAGTGGTTGCAACAGCAGCAGTAGCAGCAGCAGCAGCAGCAGCAGTAGTAGTAGTAGTAGTAGTAGTAGTAGTAGTAGTAGTAGTAGTAGTAGTCGTAGTAGTCGTAGTAGTAGTAGTAGTAGTAGTAGTAGTAGTAGTAGTAGTAGGAGTAGTAGTAGTAGTAGTAGCAGTAATAATAATAATAATAATAATAATAATAATAATAATAATAATAATAATAATAATAATAATAATAATAATGAAGAAGAAGAAGAAGAAGAAGAAGAAGAAGAAGAAGAAGAAGAAGAAGAAGAAGAAGAAGAAGAAGAAGAAGAAGAAGAAGAAGAAAAAGAATATTAATATTAATAATAATAAATTATTGTTAGCACTCCGATTAAAAAAAAACAACATAGAAACTGATTTTTTTGCAATGTGCTTTAGGAATGTAAAATTAGTCAGTCAAAAAATGAATGCCTACCAGCCTCCAATTTGTTTGCTTGAGATCATGTTGATTTCGTGCAAAACCATGAAATTCTCTGTGGGTTTTGAACAAGGTATAGCTTTACTTAAAAACAAGTCGTCTGAAAAAATAGTTGAAAAAAAACTGTTGTCTCTGACTAATCCCATCTTTCTAGTCTGTTTGGACGGGAAAATTTAGACTCTTAAAAAAATTTGTTCCATGAGAAGGATTTATTTTTCTGTAACACATCGTAAGTTTGAAGGGTCATTTTTCATTATTAATTTGTAATTTCCTAGATATTTTTGCCAAGAAGACAGTGCTTTCTTTGCATTTTAAAGGAAATTGACCATCCAAATAAATAAAAAAAAAATTTGAAAATTTAGTTGCAGGTGTTTTTCTCTGTTTTATGAACTATGATGCTCTTTTTTTTTAACCTCTTCTAGCCTCAATCTGGCAATCAACGGACAAGTAGCTCGAATCGGCGCTCGCCTCAACGATGGTCTGTGGCACCATTTTGTTTTTACCTGGTCGAGTACTCTAGGCGACTGGAAGGCCTACGGGGACGGCATTATTCTAGATCAGAACACAGATCTCTCTAAAAACAGGATTATTCCGGGTAAACTTTATAATACATTGTTTTATGAATAGCAATGAATGCTTTCCCGTGACACTGTGTGACTGACAGGAGAAATGAAGTTTGATTTTTCAAAACATCAACGCATATTCCTCATGAGACTTTTTGTCTTAGCTAAATTTCTTCATAGACCATCATTTTTCTTTTTTTTTCCTATGTTCTTCAGACTGGTAATTTATTAAAATTAATTTTTAGCAGAAATGTTGAAAAAGAAACGCGTAGCACTGATACAGAGTTAAGTTTACACACAAAAAATCGCAAATCACATAGAAAACCATAATTATCTAGTCGTCGAACCCTCTATGTCACACATATTAAAATCTAATCAATCTGCACCGATTTAAGTTGGCTCATTTGTGATAAATGCGTAAAATGTCACATTTCAAGAACCAAATTTTAAATATGCATAAAATTACAATGAAATCTTTATATAACTTAAAGCATATGTATATGTCAAAATGGTACCTTGTGAGACAAACAATTGCCTCTCTCTATTTGATTTTTTGGATTGTTCATGAAAAATGATAACCATAATGATAATGATATTGATGTGATGATGGTGATGACAATAATGATGGTGATGAAGATGATGAAGTTGGTAATGATGAGGATGAAGGGATGACGGTGATGATGATTTTGACGATGATGGTGGTGATGATGAAGAATGATGATAATGACCATCATGACGATGATGGTGGTGATGATGATAAATAATGACGATAATCTTGATGATGATGATGATGATGATAGTGGTGATGATGAAGACGATGATGGTGATGAGGATGATGATGAAGAGGATGATGATAATGAAAATAATGATGGTGATGATGATGATGATAAAATTATGAAGAAAGTGAAATGATATGATGATGATGATGATGATGATAATGATAAAATTATGAAGTAAGTGAAATGATATGAAATGTTTTAAAATCTTTATACCTTGATTTTGTTTTTGTTAGGTCAAGGAGTTTTCATCGTAGGCCAAGAGCAAGACTCAATGGGCGGAGGTTTCAGCCCTGTAGAGACTTTTGTCGGATCGATGACTCATCTGAACATCTGGGACCGAGTGCTCACTCTACAGGAAGTTGAACAGCTGCGATTCAGTTGTAACTATCCTACTGGGAATGTCATTTCCTGGATTTCTGTACAGGAAAATCTACATGGCAACATTGTCTCGCAGCCCACCGCATTTTGCCAAGGTGGGTATTCTTCTCATTGTTCTCTTTCGCCTCATTGATAACATGTTTGAAATACTCTAAAATAATATGACCTGGCTTCTAGGAAGCGTTGTATCCCGCCTGACTTGTGATTGTTTTCGTAAAGTCGTCTTGTTTGTTACAGTTTTTAAACAGATGGATATAAAATTAGTTTAATTGTTTGGATGGTGTGTTTTATAGTTTTCAAATGATGGTCTCTCTCCTGGTATCGAAAGCTTGTGTGTGCAGTATTATCTGACATTTTGAATAGCTTATATTTTATTTATTGTGTGGTGCTTTGAAAATCAACCTATTATGCTTGGCATTATGGCTTGAACACGCAAATGGTGTCAGCAAAAAAGTAGAAGCAAAAGAAAGTTGATATTCTGTCACAACACAAAAAAATTAACATTATCGATGCTAAAAGAACACCTAAGAAGTTTGCTTTTTTATCCTTTTTGAAACAGAAAGGACAATAATGAAACAGTGGTATCTAAGATTCTAGACCATTGATACAGACTGGAGATATTATTAAAGCTAAATTTCATCAAACGACACAATTGGGTGGCAGAAGTAAATAATGAATTGAGTTTTCATTGAACTTGGGTTACAAACAAGGCCATAAGTGAATAACAATAATTTTATAGTTGACCTTTCAGTCAAATTTCGATACCCTTTTTATTCATCTTTAAGGACTCGTTTCAGATCAAATATTTTGTTAGTTTTGACTACATCATTTGAGGGAAAAATAATTTTGGCAACCACCATGCTACATTATATACAACTTTGCATTGCTTTGCTTTTTGGCACGCTAGGCATGGTCAAATTGAATGCGCCCAACGCATACTTGCCTCTATCCTTTTTTCTTTCTTCACTTATCCTCTTCCCTACACGCCCGTTTTTGCTATTTTTATTCCCAGGAGGGTCTTCGTGAACCATTCTTTGCGTGCAAACTTCACCCAGCATGGCTAGGGCCCCATGCTATTATTACTGGCAGGGCAACCAGTGGTCACAGCGAGGCCGGAAATTATCAGGCCCAAGATCAAAGCATTGCTGGGCCACATTAGCCAACCTGCCTAACCAAATGTTATTAGTTTAAATTAGCATTTCATGCATTGTGACTCCATGACTTATTCCTCTTCGGGTGGATGAAAATGTTGTCTTTACTTTATAACACTTTCTTTTTCATGATATTTAAGGTAAATAATTTAATTTACGTTTCCCGAAATTGTTAGTTTATGTTAAAAATGTTTTTAGCATCAATATTTTCAAATTATTTTTGTATCACTGAATTTTTCTGAATATCTATGGGTTTGCACTGAGTGTATGATATTCACGATAAAACATAATGATATGATCATCAAAGAAAAACAAAGATGAATTCATTGTTAAAGGATTTGATCGTGTTGTAAGTGAATATTGTTAAAATAAAAAAAAAAAAGTACATTTATGCCAAGTAATGGTAGCAGCATTTTAATTTGAGGCAAAAAACGCTTTTCTTGTCCCAAATTTAGACTACTAGTGACAAATGGTATCCACCCATCTAAAGTGGTGTTACAGACTTCTATGATGAAAAAAAAGGGATAAAGTAGTTGTTGATTGACGCATTGTCATTTCATAATCAAAATCTATAAAAGATCTCGATATTTTTTATTTACGAAGAAAAGCCTTATGTCAACATATTTTTTCGATGTTTTAGGGATCCAATTCGACCAGTTCAATTAATTTTTTTAAGCAAGATAACCTTGCATAGTGATAACATCACCATAGCCGCGATCGGCTGAAAGGAAAAAAAACATAGCAATCTGCTTGTCTTGTTGTGGAATCTTTTTTTTTCTGTTATCACCTTTAGGATCAGTTTATATAGCGTCGCAGGCCTTGAGAGACACTTTTTACTCAAAGCTTGTTTTGAGCGCTACTTCTCTAAGGCATTATAGTCAAGACTTTCACAAACTATGTTTTCCTACTTTCCGCCTCTTGCCCTAGCTTGCATGGATCCCTTTGTAATAAGAAAAAGAGCCTGCGAATAACGTGTTTATATAACCTAGGTCAAGACAGTGTTAAATATAATTTTGTTCACATCTCGAGATCTATACATATATATTTTTAAAGTTTTTTAATACTTGATGTAGAAAGCACACCAAACTACCAAGCGTTTTTGTAGTCAAGGCTTAGGATTTCCTAGATCTAGATCTTTTTTTTTGTTATTTTATCTGAAAGCGTAATAAAGCTTATGCAAATTAATAGGCCTTACCATTGAATGTGGAACTAGGTTTCTTGGCCGAGTTATTGAATAAAATTAACCAGGAGTTGAACAGAGATTCTGAACTCAAAACACATTTTTGTAAAGTTTGAATAAAAGAGTCATTTTTGATCAGAAGAGCTAGACTTACATACAGACTAACA
>JAWDGP010000828.1:352500-560000 GCA_033675545.1 Elysia crispata | reverse complement strand
AATGTGGCAAAAGCACTATGAATAAAATGATCTTCAAAATAAAAAAAAAAATGATTTCCATAAGCGAAAAAACAAACCAGTAGACTAATCAATAACAATGTTTCAAATCCTCTTCTCCCGTAGGTGGCATTTAAAATGGGTATAACATTAGCAAGTTTCCCAAACTTAAGCATCTTAAAATATACAAGGCTATTCAGTTAATCGATATTACCATTGCGAAACATGCGGCTAATTAAGCGACCAGGCTTTAACAATTTTGAATAGAGATACGCTGTTTCATAAAATTCCTCAGCTGTGGAAGGGAATGGGATCGATTTAGACACAGACAAAGTGCTGCCACAGTAATCTGGAATAATTAAAAAAAAAACATTTTAAGCACTGGGATTATTTAATATCCTCAAGACAAAATGACAGCTAAACAAGTTCTTAAGCAGGTAAATCTCAATTTACGTCCATGAGTGGCCATAAAAAAAAATAACAATAAGAAATGAAATTAACCGGACACGGAGCAAAATAGTTGGCTCGCACATAGGAACGTTTGGAAAGGACACAGCTTCGTCGTTATCATTGTCATGCGATTTAAGTGTGCGTGTGGGTCCTGTTCTTCTTTTTCTTGTTTTCGTTCCTGCTTTTTTGTGAGTGCACATTTTCGAATAAGAAAAATTGAGCTGCTATTGCAAAGGATTACTGTTCAACAGGAAATAGTGATTTTCGCATAAAAGACATTACATTTTGCTCAAAACAAAAAATAGAGATATCGAATTCCGCACCAGCTTTTCATGCAACTGCTTTTCCAAAAGTTACACATAGACCAGGATTTTCTCTCTCTCTCTCTCTCTCTCTCTCTCTCTCTCTCTCTCTCTCTCTCTCTCTCTCTCTCTCTCTCTCTCTCTCTCTCTCTCTCACTCACTCTCTCTCTCCCTCTGTCTCTCTCTGTCTCTCTCTTTCTCTTTCTATCTCGCTAGCTCCAAACTCATGAAACACGAAATATTAACGGAATTCCCGAGGTTGATCATTTTAAAAGCTAAATGAAACCATTGAGTTAAATTTTCAAAAACTAGATTTGAAAATGATCTTCCAAAATCCTAATGTAGTCTACACTTAGGTACTAAAAAAGAACTTTTTTTACAACAAAAGTAGACTTGGTCATACAGTATTTTCTTAACTCATATTAGGTTAAGGGGTTGATAAAATCTAGTAAAAAGGCAAGTTTGCATGCCTCATTGATAAAGTTCAGTTGTCTCTTTATTGCTACATGTAACGGAATTGATTTGATAAACTCCACAATTAAAGCACTTGGAACGAAATCGAAATAAGAGTTGAAACGATATCTGTCTTAGTGTGATTTTGAAACGCAGTAATCGACATGTTATGCTCCATGAAATACTTATATATTTTTAACTTAGACTGCGGAAGTTAAATGTTTCGTCTCTATATAAAACTTTCAGGACGTACAGGTCCTTAACTCCGTTGTTTATGTTATGGAACCACGAATAGATTAGTGAAGGATTGATCACTATGAAATGGCTCGAAAGAAAGTCATTTCTCAATACAATATTATGATTAAAATAGTCATTCCGAAATATTTCAGCTTTGTTCTAATCTGTGATTATTTTGAGCAACATGACGTGTTTCATCATAGTACTTGATGTGTCCACACTATTTTTTAATCCGCCATTATCATCACCATGTACTAGAAACTTCTCTAGACAATGCATTGAATTTTGAATTTCTATAAAGTCCAAAATAGGTTTTTGGCTTCATCTGACAAATTACTTCGATGTTTAGCTCTTGCGACATGCACTAGTTCTTGCGCCAATGAAAACGGTTTTGGCAGGAAGTTAAGTCTACTTTTGAAATGAGCTGAAAAACCTATCTGTCCTCAATAAGGGAAAAATGATCTATTAAATAAGATATAAAGCATTCTATCAAAGCATTCTTCAGCTAGAGGAAGATAAGTATGTCGTAAAAGTTGATTTTTTTCTATATTAATACCGAGCAATGCCAAAAAATCTTATCTGATCACAAAACACAGTAAACTGAAAGATCAATTGAGCATCATTCAAAGTTCTGTAAACAATTGAAAACACCAACAACACCAAAGACTTCAACAGATAAATCAACGGATTCTTTATTTTTTTTTTTGTATTTAATAAAAATATAAAAAAATCTATGTCGGCAAAGTGATTTTTGCAGTTCGCATCCAGCCATGCACACACAAAAAAAGATTTAATATTTGCAGATCTACCCTGTCTACAATATGTTATAAATTTATGCCCAATCATTGCTTAATACTAAAGTTGTCAATTTTTTATACTGTATTTTCTTCCGTTGAAGCATTTATTTAATGAAGTAGATAGATGAAGGAAATGTAACTGGAGAAGTTTGATAAAATCAGATACTCCAAAGCCTAAACATGTTTTGTCTGTAGAAGCTGTTTTTGAAAAGTTGAATGATAAAGCTCTTATTCGTCAAAGAGCACCACTTTACAATTGCTCAACTTAAAAAAAAATGTATGAAATGCCATTGGCTTTTTTTTTTTCATTTTTAAATTATGTAAAGGTACAAAAAACATCTTAAAACCATCTAACCACTTAAAACTTGTTTTATATCAATGTGAAAATCATAAAGTTCGCTGAACTTGGTGTACTCAGAGTAATACCAATGTAATCAAAACTAAATCTCGTCAAAAACCCTTTCGTTAAAGTGCTTAAATTTTTTTAATTCGATCCCTCAGCAATCAACTGCGGTGCCCCAGGCAGTATCGCCAACGGTCAAGTCCTAGGGAAAGATTACAGCTACGGCAAGCAGATCAAGTTCCGGTGTAAGCAAGGCTTTGAGCTCTCCGGAGATCCGGTACTCACATGCGAGGAGTGGGGAGACTGGGACTTCGAGATACCAACCTGCCAAGGTCTGCCCACTTGACGCCCACGGTTGGGCGTATACTTGTATCTTAGTTTACGAACGTCTTTGAGGGTACGGTCGGGAAGGACAGTGGGTGGGAGTCTTTGAGGACTAGATCCATTGTTATTATCTGGAAATATCTTCACAAAGGCTATTCAGGAATCCAACCTTTTAAAGCAGCTTCTAGTGGGAATATCACTCTATGTCTTAGGGAAACGTATTCACATACGATAGGTTCAAGATAAGAAACTAACTGCTCAGGTCTATGTATAAAATAATCAAATCTCTGAGACTAATGGCTAACATCATCGATATTATAATGTTATGGTAGATCCAATAGGACTGAAGAGGAATTTATTATGCTCAGTTCAATGATGTTCTGTATTGCCCAATTTTAGTTTTAGTTATAAAGATAAATTAAGAAAAGAGTAGACTTAGAAAGATGTCTAACTCATAGGCTATGCGCATTATGTGGTAATTATTAGTGCAACGTGCGTATCACGCCTAACTGCCATCTTCTACCGATCCACCACAATATTGAACTGATATGAACAATAAATATGCAGTTCTACAATTAAATGTCCAGTGAAAAGCTATTTTTAAAAAATCTTTGTATAAACATATATAAGTTATTATACACCGAACAAAAACTTAAGCAGTCTGTATGTGCTTCTGTTTGTCCGTATTTCTCTCTCTCTCTCTCTCTCTCTCTCTCTCTCTCTCTCTCTCTCTCTCTCTCTCTCTCTCTCTCTCTCTCTCTTCCTCCTCTCTCTCCCCCTTTCTTCCCCTCTCTCTCTTTCTCTTTCTCTAACGTAGCATCGATTCGAAACATGCATTAGACAAGGTCAATTCGAAATATAAGATGATTAAGAAGCTATTCTAATTATGCTTAAGAAAAAAGAAGTTCGCGTTTGAAGCGCTGAGCTAATAACCACGGGAATTGTGAATCTGAAGAGAAAGGCCGTAAACATGACAGGGAAGAATAGCCTGCAAAAGATTTTTTTTTTAAAGTTCACATTGATTTGTTCTATTTTATTTCTTTTTTGTTGACAAAAAAATAAAAATAAAATTAAAATAAAAATAAAAAATAAAAAAAAAACGGTCTCGTGTAACCAAAGGGATAATGATTGAACCCAAGAAATTTAATTTTTGCTTCCTAGAAAACATCAAGGACAAGTCAATTCTAGCAGCAGATACAGCAATCTACAAACTTATTTTTAACAATTGCACTGGTAAAACAAATATAAAGAACTATAATATTTTTCTTATTCTGAAACTTATCTTTTGAAACGTTGATGTTCTGAATAATAACTATATTTGTGATCATTTATGCGCAGTTCTGTGAAAGTCTATCTTCCCTCTATATGTCTCCATTTGTCTCCATAACAGAGATCCAATGCTCTTTGCCGGCTTTATCGGAGAACACCATTGCCAGCTCCAGTGAGACGAGATTCAAAAGTGGTAGTAGCGTCACCTTTAATTGCAAACTGGGTAAGATAATTACTTATTTATTTCTAAACAATTGTGTGCAAATGCAGGCTTGTAATACATAATTGTAGCCCATTTTAAGCTCCACCAACTCTGTCGGTTAAAATTTATTTCCAATGTTCAAATTTAATATTACAAGGCACATTATAGAATACAAAATGCGAGGATAAAACCCATCTCCTCTTTCACCTCATCTGACTCTGAGAGACTTGCACCAGCGCTCGATTCTCTTGTTTTACTATAAATCATTCTTTTTTTTTTTCGCCTTTTTACATTCTAAAAGTCGTTTGTTATAAGAAGGGAAGATCATATATAAAGTATATAATTAAGCTTACAATTTGTATTTAGTAGGCTTTTTGAGAACCCAAACGCCTTAAACGGTAACCGTGAAAAGCGTCGATATCAGACAAAATGGGGAAAAGGGCATGACATGAAATGGTTCATCACTGGCTATTATTATTCCTTATGAGTGAAAGCCTCACTAAAAGACACCCATATTTTATACCATAAAGAACATGGAGCACAAGCACCATGGAAGAATGCGCAGACTTTCGTCAAAATAAGTTACTTGGGGCGAAAGAAATGGATCCAGCAGGGAATAGATGTCCAGTCCTTTTCGGAGGATAAAAGAGGTTTAGTTCAGATGACTGAGATTTTACTTTGTTTAAGGGACGGGGGAGATGGGAAAGGAAATTTGAAAAGGGAAAGAGTTTTGGTCCAGCCATCCTTTATGTCAGAAAGGAGATAGAATGAAGAGTTCAAGCTGTCAGATGGCGGAAGAGAGGGAATAGGTCATAGATAGTAGGAGACTAGGGATTGATCCACCCATCCGGACATACATCTAGACAGATCGAGAGATAGTTAGGAATAAGTTAAAAGTAAATTATATAATGAAAACAAAGAGATAGCCTGCATACACACAAACAAGGAAAAAGAAATACGAAAGTCCCGCGCTCCCAAGTCTATAAAAAGAACCACACCAGATTCCATTTTCGCAACTTAGTCATCACCACTGAGTAATTATTTCTCTGAATGTTGCGCATGAGGACACAACGCCTACCTTTTAACTTAATATTACCCATGCTATCTCCGCTTTTATAGGACATTAAGTAGCAGATGAAAAATCCAAAAATAGCATGAGAGAAGATATATATTAGAACAAAAATAGGTAGAGAGGTTGGGTAAAACAAAAAAGAGAGACTTTTAAGCAATTTATATATCAAAATAGGAGCAAATATGCTAAAGTTCAATAAAGACAAATGTCAAATAATAAGTGACAGGTTCGGTGAACCCTCATTCGGAGCGAAGGGGATATTGTGTAAAAAAATTGTGTAGCTCAACTATTAACAGTGCAACACTTTGTAGAGACACGTCAGGCTGGGGCACCGACTCGATAAATACTGAGAGAGATGTGCTCCAATCACGGAACACTATGTTCAAAAACCATTGAGGTCCTAAATCCAGATTAAAAGAAATCATTGCTGAGGTCAAAGACGTTAACAGGAATGTTATAAGTCCCCTTTGACTGAGACATGCATTATGTTTCCATTCCCCAAAGTCCAAACCTAATGTAAAAAGGTGTAGTATCGGCAGCGATGCACTTGACGGCAGTCCCAGTTATGACGGGAGTTACAAAGAGACAATAGGTTAATTGGTGAAAGACTGGGCATAGAGATAATAATAAGGTAACGCAAGGTGAATTTTTAATTGGTGAAAGACTGGGCATAGAGATAATAATAAGGTAACGAAAGGTGGATTTTTAGTTGGTGAAAGACTGGGCATAGAGATAATAATAAGGTAACGCAAGGTGGAAGCCCGAGGAAGGCAATAACAGCAGTGATGATGACAGAGATTTCAACGAAAATGGTTGCGGCGTCTAGAATAGCTTATAGGGGAAATAAGGCTGGGAAATTAGAAGTAATGTCAGGATCAAAAACATATGAAAGGTTACCAAGGCTGAAACAACCATAGTGATAAAGATAATGCAAACGCAATTAACACAATTTAAATCTTGATGCGTACATGCACTCTATATATCTTAGTGATGTTATTTGTGCAGAAAGAAAAAATGTATTTAACGGATAAATTACCACCAACATTAATCTTTACAATTTTGTTTATATGTCACTAATCAAGAGATATAAGTTAAAGAAATAATTTTGCTGACGAGATATTTTCTCGATCTTGTATTCCGTAAATAGAAATAAACGAGACGATTAATTTGTTCTTAATCACTTATTCCATGCCAGGAAGTGTACTGCATACGGAACATGACTCGGTGACATGTCGAAGAAATGGTACTTGGGACAAAAGTATTCCTTCATGCGATGAGCTTCACTGTGGATCCCCTCCCTTGATAGACAATGGAATGCCATCTACGTCCAGGCAGGAGTATAATGTGGGAGATAGTGTCAGGTACCCCTAAGTTTAACTATGATATACTTGGGTGTACAATGGAACAAGCCCTATTATGAACCAACATTTTCTAATTAACAGAGCTGATCAGTTTTCCTCCGAAACTTAATATGTTCCTGTGAAGCTATTTAATAACTGTGGCATTGAAAATCATTTTCATAACCAGAATATCACACTACCTATAAAACTTGGCAGGTTTCGAAGAGAATTTTGAAATGACGCTTAAGATAATTATGTTAACTAAATACTAAAAAAGTACATGAAACAACGAAATTGGAGATTTCCCAAGATTTATAATTAATCAAAACTATGAAAAATACAGCTGAGTTAGAAAATTCTCGTCAAAGGCCTGTACTCATTCGCATCGCAACCTAAGTAAAATCACTCTTCAGATATAAATTTTGACACCCTGCGGGTGAACTGCAAAAAAAGAGAAAGATTTAAAAAAAAAACTGAATGCCTACATGCTTGTTTATCTACAAAATCTGTCTTGAAAAAGAAAACAAAGTATGACCTAGCCAGACTACAGCTCTTGTGACTGCGAATTGGATGAAGCTGTGCTGTAAAGCGTCAAAGAGTTAAAAAAAAAAACTGAAAAAAAACAACCAATGAAACAGATTAGACAGAGTGAAGAATATTCAAATATGAAAGATGCAAAGCCAGTTTGATCTCAAAGGTAACGTAAAACAAAAGAAAAAGCGTGGTCACCAGGTGAAATAAGGTAATATACGTATTCGAAAGGCACTCAGAGGGCAATCAAACACCCCCAAACTGCTCAGGAAATGCCTTTGGAAAATATACAATTTGAAAGGAAATGTGACCTTTTACTCCAACAAAAGAGTATCAATTCAAATTTAGTTTAATTTTCAATATACATGTACTATGAATTTATGTATATATATGTATATATATATATATATATATATATATATCGACAATTGGATATTCCGTTTACGAAGAATAACACATATAGAAATCAATAGGCAGACAGCATGTTAGATATATTGACAAAGACACACATTTGTCATCGAAGGCAGATGACTTCAGAAAAAACCTAATGGAGAGGGAGTGAGAGACGCAGAGATAGAGTGATTGAATTCAAACTGGAGAAAGATAGAAGATTAGGAGGATGAGTGAGAGGAGTGGGAAGGGGGGTGGGGGGGGAGAGGGATCTCTCGTGTCATATGTGAGATTTCATTATTCTTAGATTGAGAATCACGATGAAACGCGATGTGAGAGAAAAAACCCTTGAGCTATGGAAGTCTTAAAATAAATTATGCCACTATTTGATAATCTTCCTAGATTCCTTTGTCTTCATTTTAGTTTAGATTTGCTTTGACAGGAGTTTTCTTTATCTGCGCTGCACGAATTAAGATGAGTGCTTTACTGTCTAGACAGTGTGCCCTATACCTTTCGGCAGAAGTGGAGTTTCTAGGGGAAAAGTAACTTCCGTTCCAAGATTTCGTATTTCCAATTAACTTTTTTATCGAATGTTGTTCTTTGTTTATAGGGAATCTGATATTCAGGGGCATAGCTGAATTCGGAAATGTGACAATTCACATGAATTCCTGTTATCATCATAATGCCTAATCTTATCTTACGTTTCAACAAAGCAACCTGGCCCGCGATTTATAGATTTATGATCATAATTTGAATCAAGTCCTTCTGTAACTGTAAATTTTAATCGAATTTTGGTTTATTCGATATTCATATCAAATATAGTCAAAATAGAACAATTTTGAGTATGATGTATGCTTTTAGCAGAAGTAGTTCTAAAGGCTGTTCCAGAGCAAAAAAAAACTTTGTAACTGTCTGTAACAAATCTCTATCCAATTAAAATAAGTTCATCTGTAGCAACTTGCAAATCATACGTTTGAATTTTAGAGCACTAACTTTTTATTTTCTTCGATGACAATTTTTTCTTAATTTTCTGCGAACATTTAGCGGATCGGGACATACAAACAAATGGTAATTCAACCAGAGTGCCTTTTATTAGAGGACAGAGGTGCTGATATTGTATATGAAAAGAGAACTGAGAGAAAGGACACAGGGAGATGGAAAGAGAGAAAGACAGACAGACAGACAGAGAAATAGAGAAAGAGAGAGAGAGAGAGAGAGAGAGAGAGAGAGAGAGAGAGAGAGAGAGAGAGAGAGAGAGAGAGAGAGAGAGAGAGAGAGAGAGAGAGAGAGAGAGAGAGATGGATAGTTAGAGAGAGATGGCTAGGTAGAGAGACAATTATTATATTTTTCTATTTTTCTATTGATGATTCAGTTATTTACCTCCATTAACGGATAGAAAGTAACCATATGATGTGTTTTTCGTTATTTTGGATGTTGTATGAAAAGCAATAAGCAAAACTTAACGGTGCAAATAAGCAACATTGACTACTGTCACTCTCTTGCATTAAATTGCAGATACCAATGTAACTTCGGATACGACTTCAGTTTGATTGCGACTAATACCAAGAAAAGCATTGACTGCCTGCCTTCAGGGCAATGGGAAAATGAGCTCCCGGTTTGTATACCCATCAAATGTTTGGATCCGCCGAGGCTTCCCCGAGCTGTAGCAGAGGGAGATGACCGCACGGTGGGCTCAGTGGTCACTTACAAGTGCAGCCCAGGATTCAAGCCTCGGCCCGGCAGAAGCCCGACAATTAAATGCCAGGAGAATCAAGAGTGGACAAGGACCTTTTTTAAGTGTATTCCCGTAAATTGTTCCGCCCCACCTCCACTTCCAAATGGTTCGCTGGATCCACCAAATGGTCCTTACTTGTACACCATGAAACTTTTAGCTACCTGTAACCTGGGCTTCGAGTTGATGCCTAGCAATTCTGAGCGCACCTGTGAGGCAGACAGTACTTGGAACGGAGTAACTCCTGCATGCCTTCCGGTGTCTTGTGGATCGCCTGAACCAGTTGCCAAGGGAACATTAACGCTTTCAGGGGGCACAAAATATCTAGATACTGTCAGTGTCGCTTGTTACCCGGGGTATCAGCTAGATGGTCCAACTGTGCGTACATGTGAGGCGTCCAAGAATTGGAAACCATCGGGAGCTGTAACCTGCGTGCCAAGGAAGTGTCCTGTACCTCCTGACATTGAATTTGGTTCCTACAGCTTGTGAGTGAATCACGGGATTTTTCCTATACTTTCCTAACTTACTGTCAAATTTAAATAATGTTTGCCTCAAATTTTTCTGTCAGCTGGTAATAATTTTTTTCATTATATTTTACAAAAAAAGGGTTTTTGTTTTTAGCT
This sequence comes from Elysia crispata, assembly GCA_033675545.1. Taxonomy (NCBI): domain Eukaryota; kingdom Metazoa; phylum Mollusca; class Gastropoda; family Plakobranchidae; genus Elysia; species Elysia crispata. Next base: position 549,938 of record JAWDGP010000828.1, on the reverse strand, counting down.
TAGACACACTATCTTTATTTCCCAGGTCAGGACCTGCAGAGTATGGAACCAGTGTCCAATATAGCTGTGCTGCTGGTTACCGCCTGGAGGGGAAGGAGGCATTGACTTGCAATGAGTTGGGAAGTTGGTCAGACGAGTCACCGACATGCAGCTTAATTCTGTGTGCGAGTCCTGATCCACCAGACATGGGTATTTGCCATTTCGTTTCCCCATTTTAATTTTCCTTCTTGCATCTCGCTACAAAGTTTCTTCGTATCTTAATCTGTCTGCTATCCTTTTATTCACTGCTCTCTGTGTCTCTGTCTCTGTCTCTGTCTCTGTCTCTGTCTCTGTCTCTGTCTCTGTCTCTCTCTCTCTCTCTCTCTCTCTCTCTCTCTCTCTCTCTCTCTCTCTCTCTCTCTCTCTCTCTGAAGTGTATTTAATGGAAGAAAACAAAAGCATTATAATTATTTATACAATATTTGTGCTGTGATAGGTTTGGAGCATTAAGTTAGATTTTCAACAGCCATTGTGCCATCTAATATTCATATAATGCATCTCTAAAATTGGGCAAAAATTGTTCGGACTACACTTTGCTTTTAAAAGAAACTTGGTAGCCACCGGCATTGTCAATGACTTCTCCATGCATTTATATAGCAGGTACAGCATGTTTATACATGGACGTATATCACTGAGTATTAAAGAGTACAATAAGTTAAATATGGTAAATGTTTTTTTTTTCTGTTTCCATACATGCTTGTCTTAGGTTCCGTGACGGTGAAGAGTAACGGATACGCAGGTCAGGCTGTGTACTCCTGCGCACCAGATTACCGTTTGGTGGGCGTGTCTGAGCGAACGTGTCAGAGGAATGATACCTGGAGCGATGAGGCACCGACCTGCGAGGCGACTAAATGTAGTCCTCCGCAAGATCTGGCCTATGGAGATATAGAATACACAGATCTGTCACCTGGAGCAGTCATTAGGTTATTAGGTGTAACTATAGATAGCCATAGAAGTGTTTGCTTTTGACTTACAATGATCTTTTGAAAGAATTTTTGAAAGAAAAAAGGTTCCTTGTTAAATCATACGTTTTGTTTCTAGAAAGTGTTTCGAATTCAAAAAGCACTAAAAACGTTTAAACCCGTGTTAGACATTTCGTTATTGTTTGTTCAAATCCAGTATTGATTTTACATTAAATTAGCCTTCGCAGACTGCTAAAAACAATTAACTTAATTGAGAAGCATCTCTGTATCTCATCGGTTATTTGATCAAGGTTTATGATTTATGGGTATGAAACAGAAGATACACATATCTTTGTCTTTTAACTTCAGTAAACCATTAGAGTGCATCTTTAAAGTTGCATTCTTTTTTTAAAATTAAATATACTTATTAAATTAATTTCACTTTAACCGCACAAAAATGACATACATTTAGCTAAAAATTAGAAGTAGGCATTCTTCATTATATTGTGTTTGATAAGAAAATGTCTCATAATAGGCATAACGGAAGTAGTGACGCCAGCATACAGAGATAAAGAGATAGATAGATAAACAAATAGAAAGGCGACATGTTTAAAAGTAAAAAAGGGATGAAAATATGTAGATCGTTTTATATTAAAAAGTCTTTATATCATTAAGTTAAATCCAAAAACTAAAAGGGCACAAAATCATCTCTTGTTGAATTTATTTTGTTAATCTATGTAATTTTTGTGTCATTAAAGATTGTTGGGTCTTTTTTCATATTTCAGACTCACTAGAACTAAAAACACGGGTTATAATATCCAACCTCTTTTCTTTCGTGTGAATATTTTTCTGCCTTTGTATATGTTTTCTTTTAAAGACGGTTGTACGTGCACGATATGCTTTCTATAAACAAGCAGACCTGCCTCTCCATATCTGTTTCAGATACAAGTGCAACGAGGGCTATGCTTTAACAGGAGAACCTCATCGCCTTTGCCAAGAGAGTTTGACTATAAGCGGCGAGCCTCCTACATGTGACCCAGTCAATTGCGGAGTTGTCCAAACTCCGCCACACGGCCGCATCACTGATTTGCCAGATAGCACTATTTATCAAGCCGTTGTCTCCTTCACCTGTGATCTGGGCTACTACTTGAGCGGCGATGATAACCGCACGTGCCAGTCCAACGGCACCTGGTCGGGCGAATCACCAGCATGCTTTCCCGTAAAATGTCCTCCTGAGTCAGGTATTGTCTCCAACGGGTACGTCAATTCAACAGAGAGAACGTTTGGAGACAGCTTGACGTATTCTTGTGACTACGGATATCAACTCAAAGGTGCAAGGGTGCGCGTTTGTCAGGCGGATGGAACTTGGGATCAGCCGAGACCGATTTGTCAAACCGTTCAGTGTCCAGAACTGGTGATTGCTAATGGGTTTGTTAACACTAGCGAACGCTATTTTGCCACTGAAGTTAGTATTTCCTGTATAAGCCCTTATCGACTCGATGGCCCCAGCACACGTATCTGCAACGCAAATGGTGACTGGGAAGGCGTTGAGCCACAATGCATCAAAGTCGAATGTTCTTTACCAGATCAGATACCCAATGGAACATTTTCATTTATAAACAATTGGACAATAAAACATGAATGTAAAAAGGGGTTCAGACTAATTGGAAACCCTGTGCAGGTCTGCGATCTCGGTGGGTCATGGGCACTAGACACCCCGCTTTGTGAACAAATCGTTTGTGAAGCCCTTGATACAGCTGATTTTGCTAATGGAGAAATCGAATACGTATCTAATAGCATCGGTGATAACGTTCATTACTCGTGCGATAGTGGGTATGTGCTGCGTGGTGTATCCAGGAGGAAATGCTTAGAGGATGGTGTTTGGGAAAGTTCACCACCGGTATGTGAATTTGTTGACTGCGGCAGTCCGCCCCGTTTACTTAATGGTGAGTTCATTGGAAGCCATTTCACTTACGGTTCTGTGTTGAACGTTTCGTGCTACTTTGGTTATTACCTGGTGGGCATGGATACAGTAAAGTGCACAGAGGATGGAAACTGGTCAGAAAATATCCCCATCTGTGAGCGAACGACATGTCCAGGCCTACAATTTGACAATGGTATTGTTATAGTGACATCATACAATGTTTTAGGACAGGCCCAGTATAAATGTGAACCTGGATTTCGGCTTACAAGTGCCACCAGCACTCGGGAATGTTTGGAGAGCGGTGAATGGTCCGCTGATGTTCCTATCTGTGCGAGGATTATATGTCCGAGACCTAACACTCTGCCGGACACTACTTTGGTTGCTGGCAGTGGTTTCAACGGAAATGATTCGGTTTTTGCATTTGGTGAGGAAATCTCATATACTTGTTCCGAAGGCTTTTTCTTATCCGGTCCAGATATTCGGATATGCGGCTCAAACAGCGACTGGACAGGTATCGATCCACAATGCAAAAGAGTTACCTGTCCTGAGCCAGTGTCACCTGAAAATGGTTGGCGTACTGGAGAGGAAGTGACGTTTGAATCCATTCTTAACTATGGATGTAATACAGGTTACGAATTACTGGGTGAGCACAATCCTAAATGTCTAGCAAATGGTGTTTGGTCGGATCAAAGTCAAACTTGTGTGAAAATATCGTGTGGAAAACCTCAAGAAATTGCTCATGCTGTTTTCGAACAGGGAGAAGAAAACTATCTGTGGGGGGCTCAGGCAAGATATTCTTGTGTGGAGGGTTACAGAGCATATGGAGCTGAAGAGATAGAATGCTTAGCCACCAAGCAATGGTCAGTTACAGACTTTACTTGCAACATTGTAACCTGCCAAGGCATTGGAAATAACGATATATCAAACGCTGTATTTGTCCCTCCAATATCACAGCCAGTCTATGGGAGCAGAGTAGTTATATCCTGTGCAGTCGGTTACAGTCTTGTTGGAAGCAGTGAATTAATATGCCAATCTGATGGCTCGTGGAGCCATGCTTTACCCAATTGCAATATAGTGTTGTGTCCTCCTCTTCCCTCCCCAGCGAATGGAAAAGTCATAACACCTTCCAATGAATATGGCAGTGTCGCAAGCTACACGTGCAATGTTGGTTACTTATTGGAGGGACAGAAAAGCCTTTCCTGTCTAAGTACAGGATCATGGAATGCTACTCAACCCCTTTGTAATATTGTACATTGTCCAAATCCTCCAAGAACACTTGAACATGGGCAGCAGATTAACCTAAAAAACGAGTACAAGTATGGTGATTCAACTATTTACAAATGTGACAATGGCTACGAATTGCAAGGATCAAGAGAAATTACTTGTGAAGCGTCTGGAACATTTAGCTCAGATCCCCCGACTTGCAAAAGAATTCCCTGCCCAGCACCAAATGTGATAGATAATGGAAATATGTCAATCGAGAGTGTAGAGAATGAAATAAAAAACGAGCAGTATGATGTTGTAACTTATACCTGTGCACCAGGCTATAATTTACTTGGAAGTTCACAAATAGAATGCCTCCTAGGTGGCACCTGGAGTGGCATATCGCCGGAATGTAACCCTGTGGTTTGTCCCATTCTTTCCCCGCCGATCAATGGATATATCATGAAGAATGAATTGGAATTTGGGCAGTCTGCGATATTTGCTTGTGACTCAGGATATGATCTGAAAGGAAGTTATACTCGGATATGTCAGGCTGATCAGACATGGAGCGGCGAGGTGACAAAATGCGAACCGAAATTGTGTGGAGTTCCCCCAGAGCCGTTTGAAAATGGAATAGTAGAGGGAGAATACGTTTTCAAAACTGGCGTTTTCTACAGGTGTTTTCCAGGGTTTGAGTTAATAGGGGAGACTCACAGGCCTTGTGAAGAAAACGGAACATGGGCTGAGGGAGTGCCCTTCTGCAACCGATTAAGTTGCCCCGCCCCACCTGCAACTGAAAATGGTATAGTAAGTGGCCCGCCGTATGAGTATGAGAGCGAAGTTACCTATTCTTGCATCGATGGGTATGAGCTGCAAGGAGAGGCAGTCAGGACTTGTCAAGCCTCCCTCTCATGGAGCGGCCAGCTTCCTGTCTGTTTCCGCGTATCCTGTGGATCACCACCATTGCTCGACAATGGTAACATTATTGGATCGTCTTATCTCTTTGGTGACATAGTGAACATCTCATGCAACCATGGGTATCGTTTGGAAGGTTCAGATTTTCGAGTGTGTCAAGCTAACAAGGTTTGGTCTTTTGATGATCCACGCTGCGAGCAGGTATTCTGCCCACCTCCTCCCTCGTACGATAAGTCATCCAGAGATGCGGCAGATGCAGCAGAGCTCTTTCCTGTGGATTCAGCTGTGTTTTACGTGTGTGACATAGGCCACGTTATGAATCAGTCAGATGCAAAAATATGTGAGCAGTCTGGGCAGTGGTCGGGAGAAGACATTCAGTGCTATCCATTGTCATGTGAACCATTAAATTCCATAAAATACGGAGTTGTGACGGGGAGTTCTTTTACATATCTCTCTGTCATAAATTTTACTTGTAACAGCGGATTTAAGCTTGTTGGCAATTCATCTTCTAAATGTACCGATAATGGCACGTGGAGCTCCCACCCTCCATTATGCAACCCATTGGAATGTCCGCCTTTGACGGCTACAAATGGATTCTATAAAATGTACCCAGGTGATATCTCCGATTTGGTTGAGGAAAGAAATATTACAGCGCACATTTATGGGGATGTTCTCTCTCTGATATGCAATGAAGGTTATGAACCCAAGGGTCAAACTCGAAGTACATGTTTATTAGACGGAGCCTGGTCACACAATGATACAGTGTGTAATCCAGTCAACTGCCAGGTACCAACAAATATAGATAATGCTTTAATATCTAGCAGCATAAATGTCACCTACGGCGAGAGTATATCTATATCATGTATTGAAGGTTTCACTCTTCTTGGAGCGTCTGAGCTGAGGTGTGGGTCCGATACGAGATGGGAGGAACCTCTACCACGATGTTTATTATTGGCTTGTGGGCCGCCGACATCCGTTCCAAATGCCTTTATAGAAGGTGACAGTTTTGGTAGGGGCCAGTCGATAAAATATCATTGTAAGCCTGGTTTTCGCCTAATAGGCAATAATGCTTTGATGTGTGGAGCTAATAACATTTGGGAAGGATTTTTGCCTATTTGTGTACTGCTTGATTGTGGTGTTTTGCCTGAGTTTCCAGATGCTCAAGTTACCCTTACAGGCGGGGTGACGACATACGGAAGTACTGCGACTGTGACATGTGTTTCGGGTTTCTTTCATGATGTCGATCCCAGCATTAAGTGTGGGATACTCGGAACTTGGGAATTTGACCCGTCGTTTGAGTGCAAACCGGTGGATTGCGGTCCACCTCCAAGCATTCATCATGGTTCATTCGATGTAACAGAAACAATACTCGGAAGTTCTGCTATTTACAATTGTAACACGGGGTACTATATGACCAGTAGTAGTTACATGTATTGTGAAGAGGATGGACAGTGGGCCTTTGAAACCCCTGAGTGTAGAGCGGTTGACTGCTCCACCCCACCAGTTATCCCACACACTTTCATCGACTCTCAGCAAGGCACAGAATATACAGCTGTGGTCAAGTATCACTGCGATGTAGGCTATTCATTAGCGAATGCTAGCGCAGACAGTCTCACGTGTGGTGCTATGGGTATCTGGACAGCAGATGTTACACCCTCTTGCAAGGCTATTGACTGTGGGTCTCCACCTTTGTATCCCAACACAATGTATAGTTTAGAGAACAGCCGCTCAACCTACCTCTCTCATGCTTTTTATCAATGCGACCTAGGCTATCAGCAGAGACAACTTGTTGTAAATGGGGAGAGCAATGATACATCTGCGATCAATGTTTTAACATGCCATGAATCCGGATCCTGGAAAGGCAATCCAATTGGCTGTGATCCGGTCGACTGCGGCACATACCCTGATTCTCCTCATGTTATTTACCATTCTAGTAATGGGACTAAGTATGGAGCATCAGTTTTCTACTCGTGTGAAGTAGGCTTCTCAAAAAGCGGGCCGGAGTCTATAAATTGTGAGGCTACAAAAAAATGGTCTAGTTATTCCCATGCTTGCTTGCCAGTAGAATGCGGTCCACCGGATGGTATCGATCACGGAACAATCACCTTCTCAGCAACGACTTTTGAGGCGGAAGCTATTTATGCCTGCAATTCAGGCTATTACATGGCACGCAACGATACAACAGTCTCCCGATGTCTCTCTTCGGGAAAATGGTCAATAACTGTACTACCAACTTGTTGGCCAGTAGATTGTTTACCCCCACCTAGCATAACGTATGGTCGTGCCATTTTCAATGCCACTACTTTGCACAGTCGCGTTATTTATGAGTGTGTCCATGGGTATGTATTCAACCAAAATGGCATAAATGAGTTTGAGTGCAAAGAATCAGGAGAGTGGGAGGGAGACACAGAGATATCTGATACACCTATATGTCAACCAATCAAGTGCCCAAGCCCAACTTTTCCTATAAATGGAGATGTGACCTTTTCCAGCCTGACATTTGGTTCTCGCGCAGTTTACTCATGTATGCCTGGTTATCGACTTGAAGGTGTTGCGCATTCTGAGTGCAGTAGAAACGGAACGTGGAGCTCTGATTCCCCTTCCTGCCTTCCTCTTGAATGTCCCCCCGCGCCAGATGCTGGTGAAAATGGCGTATTATTTGCACCAAATTTAACCTTTGGATCTAAAGCAGAATATTCTTGTAAACAGGGTTATAGATTGGTTTCTAACATCAGTAGCTTCTTTCTCTCTTGCAATCAAGATGGGGAGTGGGACGGTACAGTACCAATATGTGATATTGTGACATGTGATAATTATACTACGATTGCGAACGGCATCTTTATCTACCAAGATAACAGATTCAACTCTTCTTCACATTTAATGTGTAACGAAGGGTTTAAGTTGAAAGGCAGTGGGCATATAATTTGCGATGATTCTGGTCTGTGGGTGGGCGCAGAACAATCAAAATGCGAGCCCATCCAATGCACTGTTCCTCCTAGCATAGACAATGGTGTGGCTGAATTCTCAAGCTTGATCTATAACTCCAAAGCTACATATAAATGTAAACCTGGATATAACCTGGTCGGACAAAATGCACTCAAGTGCACCCAACTAGGGTGGGAGGGAGTTAAACCCTCCTGCGAACTAATATTTTGTGATATTCCTGTCAATATTTCTCATGGTCACTCTAACTATTCATCGGATCAGCCACTGACTGTCGGGAAAGCGATAAAATACACTTGCATCCCTGGATTTACATTGAGAGGTACTGGAATTATAAGCTGTTCTCCAAATGGTATGTGGTTACCTGAAGCACCAGCATGCAAACCTGTGTTCTGCCCTGGACCACCTACTATATCAAACTACATTGTCTTGCAAGATACAGGTCGAGCCGTGAACGCTACTGTCACGTTTTCTTGTATAGAAGGGTATCGCATGTCTGACTATAACGATACGACGACGACTATAACATGTGGTTTGAGAGGTCAGTGGTTTGGAAAACTTCCTTCATGTGAGCTTGTGAGATGCTTGAATGTACCGCCCTCCATATCTTACGCGACGTTCATTAAAACAGATAACACCTATGCCTCAAAAGTTCTTTACACATGCGATATTGGGTACAACGCGGTCGGCCACAATGAACTCATCTGTGACAACATGGGAAAATGGTCAGTGCCGACCACAGGCGAAAATCAATCTGTTAGTGGTCCCAGCTGTGAAATTGTAGATTGCGGCCCGCCACCCATATTCCCCAACACATCGTGCAGAGGCGAAAATTTTACTTGGAACCAAACCATAACCTACACTTGTCCAGATGGGTTCGACTTGATTGGAAAAGCGACCAGTACGTGTTTATTCACAGGAAACTGGTCACCAACACGATTTTCATGTCAAGGTGAGTGTCGTGATCATCTACATTCTCTATTATGACTGCCGTTCAAAACTAGTAGATGAAGTGAATGGTTGTGATTCTCTCATCTAATTTACTTTGCTCCTCGATTTATTGTTTAAAATTTCATTTTATAGGCGTATAGGAAATGAATAATCGTTTCTAGATAAATACCCGGTAGGTTTAGCTTTCTATAAATATTATTGATTGAAATAAATCTTAAATGCAATATCCTCGCATCTATTAATGAGCAAGTGTGCCTATTATTTATTGAATTATATCAGTCTCTCAAAACAAACAAACAAACAAACAAACAAAGAACCTGCTGTGCGCCGGGGCAACTTTTCGAGAAATGCAGGAACCTGTAACGAATACTCAATGATATAAAATTATAATTAAAACTATATAATGAATACTATTTGGCCCAGTGAAGGTTAGTGAAACGGATGTTTGATCCACATTTTTATCTTTTCTCCTCCTTTACTCTTTTATCTTATTTATTGAACAAACAGATGTTGAACTTTATAGAGGCAGCTGATGCAGAGACTTAAGGATGAGCTTTAACTCTGGAGCTCTTACATCTATATCTGAAAAAAAATTTGTCTTGCGGTGCACATTGAACCCATTAATAAACTAGGACTATTATTTGGTTACAAGCATAGGTCCAGAGTAGATTTGATGCTTGAAAGTTGATTAGACAAAAGTGAGTTTATTACTGCGTGCAGAGAAATAAGAGCTCAATGTTTGACTGATCGTCTAGCAATTCTTGTCTGTGCCAGTTCTAGACACATCTTTGTGCCTTTAAGAGGTGTATTGTATACAAAATGCGATGGACTTGATTTCGTTTAACATTTCTAAACTTCTCTCCATTACTTTATCCATTAAACCTCGGTTTTTATCTATCATAAACTTACCAGAGATGACCAGTTCACACTTTAGATCAGCAATGCGGTGCTGGAACATCTGGCTTTCAGTCAGCATATAATAATATGAAACATTCATGATGGTTTGTAGTCGGGCGCACTAACACTAAGAGAGGACAAAGCATCTTTTAAATATTTTTTCTTGTTTCCTTTGTTAACAATTCAATCATAATCCGTCTGATATGTTACTGAATAACGCATGTTATCTATTACTCTTTTATTAGTCAGAACTTGCAGTTTCCCAGGCGCCCTACCAAACGGTAATGTGAGACTTCCCCTAACACAAACCGGGAAGCTCCCTGTATTTGGCGATGTTGCTCACTTTGCCTGCCGGCAAAATTACCGTTTGATCGGACATAGTGTACTGATATGTATGCACACTGGTCAGTGGAATGCGACTTGGCCTGTGTGTCGAAAACTTAACGGTTAGTAAAGATGTTAGGCGTTTTCTTCTTTTTTTTTCTTTTTCCTTAAAGTTCCATATCAGAAAGAGGAAGGGGGTAAAGTAGAGGATACAATGAAAAAATTAAGTTCATATGATTCAATTTCAGAAAAAAAAAATTATTTTTGTCAACAGCGGTATTAGTAGCCTCTAGCTTACGTCTAATATAGTACTCAGCAATAGTTTCTATATGTACTATGTGGTGGTGGTGGTAGTAGTAGTAGTAGTAGTAGTAGTAGTAGTAGTAGTAGTAGTAGTAGTAGTAGTAGTAGTAGTAGTAGTAGTAGTAGTAGTAGTAGTAGTAGTAGTAATAATAATAGTAATAATAATAGTAGTAGTAGTAGTAGTAGTAGTAGTAGTAGTAGTAGTAGTAGTAGTAGTAGTAGTAGTAGTAGTAGTAGTAGCAGTTACTGTTGTTGTGGTTGTTAGTGTTGTTGTTGTGGTAGTGGTGGTAGTAATAATTTTTCTTGGCAAAAAAGAGCAAAAGACAAAAAAGAAAATGCCCATCTCTTCCAGAAATATGTTTAGGGTTTGTGAACATTGCAAACAGCCAGCCCATTCCAGCTGACAAACACCCTGGAGAGCAGGTAGTGGTGAAGTGTGCAGCAGGGTACACGTCAACAGGAGACATGACGTCCACATGCATGCAGGACAAAACCTGGTCATTACCACAGGGCACATGTGAAAGTGAGTGTTTATTGCTCTCATATAAGTTGAAATGGTGACAAAATCCTCTTATGTTAGTGGGCCGTGCATGTTGTTCTCTGATAAGCTGGTCTGCAATTTGTGCTCGACGGATTCGCATGTTATGTACTCGCACATACACAAAGGAAACAAAACAGAAAGATACATAAAAGTGAACGGTTTGTGAATTTCTTTCAGTCAGGCACTTTGGCATGTCTTAAGCTGGTATCTTTTAAAAAAACGTTCTAGTTTTGCCTATCACAATATAATAAAACATTGTGATAAATATGATAAATGGTTCCTTAATCTGTAGACCAGTTTATTCGTAAAATGAAGTATGGTTTTATTACATTGACTCTAAAATATCATGAGAATGTTCAAAATGTTTTGTTAACTCCTGTCATTCAAATCTAATAAACAATTTACATTTAGGAGCTTTGCTACAACTCCTCATGAACGTCTCAAAGTTTCTCTTTGTTACATTTTCAGTAGCTTAAGTTACCAAAATACTTTCTTGGCATCTCCCCAAGTGTTAATAATTATCCATTATAGCATTTTGTAGGCATGATGTAATCATCAAAAATAATTTTGTACTGTTACCAGTTCAAATACCTCATTTGTCTTATCTCATGCAATACTTTGATCTGAGGTTTCTTGGTGAAAAAATTTATTTGATATACAATCGTTTCTAAAATTACAATGCCTTTTTTTTTCTTCAATACAACAGTATGAGTGTTTGAATAAATCTTGTAGCACACGACCAAAGCAGATGCTATCTTTTCTTCTTTTTTTTTAGATTAATTTTAATTTTTCTTTTTCTTTTTTTTTTTGTAAAACACAATTCATAACTACCTCAGACTTCATAGATTGCTTGCGTGTATTTCATATGTATTACAAGGTGGTAATAATAACACTAATACATTTTTGTTCATTGAGAGTTTGAAACGCTCTCGTTTGTAATATTTCATGTAAAGCTCTTTTTCATTTATATATATATATATATATATATATATATATATATATATATAGAAAGATTTGTCTTTGATTCACAAACTGGAAACAGATTTGATAAAAATCGCATAACATATCCTCGCGGTTCATCCTTTTCTTTTTATGTCTGACTTTCAGTTTGACAGTCTGTTTTCTCTCTCTCTCTCTCTCTCTCTCTCTCTCTCTCTCTCTCTCTCTCTCTCTCTCTCTCTCTCTCTCTCTCTCTCTCTCTCTCTCTCTCTCACTCACTCTCTCTCTCTCTCTCTCTCACTCACTCTCTCTCTCTTTCTTTCTCTCTGTCTGTCTGTCTCTCTGTCTGTCTGTCTCTATCTATCTCTGTCTCTGTCTCTGTCTCTGTCTCTCTCTCTCTCTCTCTCTCTCTCTCTCTCTCTCTCTCTCTCTCTCTCTCTCTGTGTTTCTCATTTCCTGACCTTTTAATCTCTCCTTCTGATATAATGAAGTCCGCTGTCTGATCTGTCCTTGAAGTCAATATTATTATATATTTAGGGAGCTGACAACCTCAAAAGGCCTTTCTTAATTTCCTTTCTAAGGAATTTACTGTGGTAAACCCACTCCTAAACCCGGAAGTGAGACCTCAGCGATTGTACTTGGTTGGAATTACTACTATAAGGACAATGTGAGGTATATTTGTCGGTACGGCCATCTTCCAGCCCATGATCCCCCTGTCCTGACGTGTAGCTCCACTGGCTTATGGAATGGGCAGCCTGAGTGCGCAGGTTGGTCAATACATAGACCAAATATGAATCCAAGAGACGGTGATATTAGCGCCAACCAAATACAAAAAAGAGAAGACATACAAAAAATATTCCAAATATTTTAACAGTATTATACACAGTGCATTGGGAAAAGGATTAAAAGTTTCTGGAAAGTTTCTCAACGCATCGCGTGATTTGTGCGCACCAACAAGCTACAGAAAAGTTTTCATGATAATATTAGTAATAATAATAATAATAATAATAATAATAATAATAATAATAATAATAATAATAATAATAATAATAATAATTCCAGACCAAAAATTTGTGTGGCGCTTTCCGAAATCCGCCAATTTTGCTTAAACCTCATATCACCGAATAAATTAAATAAACATCCATCTGTTGTGATATTATCAGTTAAAGATCAATTATCCTGCATGAAGTTTGATTACATAGAATTCATAAGAATTTGAAAACATCTCAAAGTTTATTCTTTGCTATTACAGTGTAGCAAAATGGTAAGCTTTATGAACTTTTTTTCTTGAAGGTAACTGGATTTTTTTTAAATCAAAACATTCATTTTCCATCTATGAAATTCTAGATGCTAATCCCACTATGCACTAAAACGTGTGCTACACTTTTAAAAAGTAAGGAGCCTCAAATACCATAAATAAACAGCTAAACATGTCGGGAAGCTAAATAATATCTTATTTAGCTACATAATAAAAACGGCAAGCGTCAGATGTCCGGAAATATATTTTCGACCAGAAATCTTCCGCCGAAGAGCTGGTTGTGTTCAGTTTACAATTGTCAAATGAGCGTATGTTACAGAGAACATCCAGCATAATGACTCAGTCATGCCAGTGCAAACGTGTGTCTCTGGAGAAACATTCCCTAAGGTGTTGATGGTGCATTGGTGCCTGTGATCCTAGCACGGCATTAATATCATGAACATAATTATCATTTGATCAAAATATGGTAAAAATAATATAAACTGTATCAATACGGGATTGCTTCGTTAACTTGTTGACTCCTCTGCTTTCCTATATTTAAGTTTTGGTAGTTTCACTTCGCTAATAATAAAAAATCTTTTTACTATGTTTTTACCCAGCCCAGTGCAAGAAAAAATGTCTAAATGGCGGGCGTTGCCTGGGCCAAAACGTTTGCAAGTGTTTGCCAGGTTGGGCTGGTAGCAGATGTGAAATGGGTAAGATTACTTCGTTTAAATTCAAATCGCTGTACTCTTAAGCATTGATTGCTTCTATTCTTGCAGCAAATTGAATTTTCTTTTATAGATAAATTATGTTTTTATATTCTTTTGATATACTTTAAAATAGCTTCATTATTAGGTCATTGTCTGATATATCGAGATAAATAAAAGATTTCAGTAACATGTAATAAAATTATAAGGCTCCCTCGTTCAACTTGTTTCTAAATAAATTCAGAAGCGGCATAAGTATGAGCCGTTTTAAACTTTGATCAAGTCTAATGAGAAAAAAGATTGATGGCCGGCTGTGCTCTACACCATCTCCATCATTGACTGTTACTGATCTCTGACGTTTTATGTTTTTTTTTTCTTGGTTTTTTTTTTTGTTTGTTTGTTTGTTTTTTGTTAATCAAAAAAATGTAAGCCACGCTTTAGAATTAGAAATATAATTGGGGCTGTAGAAAGTCATGTTGTACAAAGCTTCAATACTGTTCAATAAACAATATTGAAATAGAGTATTTTGCATCAGAGGACCTAGATAACCCAGGAAAACTGTTGGGTTTCAGAAAGCATCCAGGTGTGTTAGGGTAATGCTCATTGTGAAATATTAGCTATCTATACAGAGAGAAAAAAAGGTTGTGTCACTTTTGGTGTAACTGCATTTATAGTTATACAAAGACTATGAACTATAATACACTATCTTTCAATGATATTTTATTTTTGTCAGCCAACTGCATCATGCCATGTTTACACGGAGGGAAGTGCGTAGCTCCATACAAATGCGCTTGCTTGGAAGGTTACACAGGATTCAGGTGTGAAGAAGGTATGTATGAGCACCTTATTTGTCTTTTCTTTCGTTTCTCCTCTTCCTGGTCTTTTCCTTCTTCATTAAAAATGCCGTCAGAGAGAGTATACTCTAAAGTCCCATGCACTACAGTTTATCATTCTGTTCAAGGTGCTTTAACGATTTCTGTGATTTGTTGAGCCACGGAATTGATTCTGTCTGCACTTTGAGTTTCTGGACAGATTTTAAAACCAAATGTGTCATGATTATCTTACTATGCAACGGATAGTGCAGTTTTTAATAACTTACTTTCTTTATTAAACAAAGTGAATTTATTGGTTATTGGTAGATAAAGAAGATCCATAATACAGTTCAAGGCATAAATATTGTGGAAAGCTGATTCAGAGCTGACAATTTTTTTCCATTGTTCTGTTAAAAGCTTTACGAACCAGAAGCCAATAAAACAAACACTACGCATTCTATTTTCCATCGGTATTCACATTACAAACTCGTGATCTTAAGACAAAGTAGAACCCAATTGCCTTCAACTGTGTTTAAAAAATGTTACATAAGAACAATGCGATAAATCTCATGAGGGGAACAAGAAGTGGGGTAAAGAGATGTATCAAGAGTATTGACAAACATGCAAAGATAAGCATATTATTTACAAACAAAAGGGAGGCCTGAAGGAAAATTTGGCTGTGCCCACTAAACAATGAAAAGCACTCGATTCTTAAACTCACAGTTTGTTTATGACTGCATAATCGAACAAGACTGATCAGATTTTTGTAACTGAAAATTGGTTTACCAAGGATAATCGTCCTTCTCTTGCGCAAACAGTATCAGAAAGCTACGACTTCTGAGAAGTGTCTGTGGAAGCATGGTCATTTTTTAATATTATGGTGTTTGATTCAGTTGAACACACCCAATTTCATACTTTGAACACCTTAAACTAAACATACTAACTCAGCTTATAAATTTTAATTGAATTATCGCTTCAAGCCTCCTACAAAAATTTACTATCATAATGTGTAAATCAGAGTTCGAAAACGTTAAAAAAAAAAATAAAACAACAACAAAAAAACAAAAAAAAACAAAACAAAACAAAACAAAAGCAAAACAGAAAAAACTCCGGCAAACTAATGGCCATTGGAGACTTCAACATTTATGTGGACAGCAAAATAGATAGCACTGCAAAAGATTTTTAAACGATGCATGAATTCCTTTAATTCCAACCAATATGTTCACTATGCAGCAATCCACAACATCCTCAGCATAATCATTACTCAGGAAGCTAATGCGTCCATTCAGTCTCTAAGCATTGATAAAGGACACTAGTCTCTTCAGACAACAAAGGCAGCGAGCAAACCTAGACTGGGGAAAAGAAAATATGAAAACCACAAGAAGAAAAACCTAGACGAATCAGCAAACATCGAGGCTTCCTAAAATACGGAAAATATACGTAATAAACAACGATAGTGACCGAGAGAAAATGAGTCCTACAGTATAGCATAGGACAAGTTCAACATTTTAAACAGCCTGATATACAACGTACTCGAGATCCACGCTCCCGAAAAACAACTAAAATCATTAGAGCAAATCGCCATATGTATTCTGATTATCTGAGAAAAGCAAAAGCAAAAAAAGGCGAACTGTAGAAAATAGGTGAAGGAAATCACATTTTGAAGTACACAAGCGGATGTACACTTGCATAAAAAATACCAAGAGGAATAATTTGATTTAGGGCTCCCAAGGATAGCCTGTCTGAAAATACAGGAGATAGAAAGAGCTGTATAAATTAGCAACAAGCATACACAGTCCATCCGCATTTTACCATCAAAATTACCATATGAAGAAAATAGAGTTGAGTTATGTGAAGATTTCAATACATTATTCTGTGATAAAATAAAGTGCAATAAGAAAAAAAGCTGCAGAAATGTGGAAAATGAACTTACTATTACGGATAAACCAGTAGGGCCAGCGCAAGTCTTGCCTTATTTCATATTAACCACATCAGATGATATTGAGAATATCTCAAAAGAACTTCCGAATAAGATCTGAACTTTAGATACCGGTAAAAGTACATTTTTAATGTAAAAAAAAGTATTACAAAAAGCTAGCCCTTTCTATTTTTGTCATTGTCAACACAAGCCTCTCAAACGGTGATTTTCCTGCAACCTGAAAGGAGGCCTACGTTACGTATATAATAGAATAAAAACCCTCCATCATCAAGGAAAATATGAAAAACTTAAGACCCGCTTTAAAGATTCGCTGCTATACGCGCTTTATGCATCCCCTGTTTCAAATACTGCATACGCACACACATACAAACAAGTTAAAAATGGCGAGAACCACCGACTTCATGCAGATGAAACATAAATCTACATTTCCCTAGAAGCGAACTGTGAGGAACAGATAGCCAAAACTGAAACAGGCGTTTGTGAATTTTCAGTTTGGAAGAGAAACAAATTAAAACTGAACTGTGATTAAAAATTTAAAAAAAACAACAACAATGGAATAGCTGCACGGATGAAGAAGCAGTTGGACAATTTTCAGTTGAATGAACTCAAAATAGACGATTGTCTGGTCAAGTTATCACACTGCATTAAAAACTTGGAATGCAGTGCGGACTTAGCTTTAAGAATATCTTACAAAATTACTGATCCGTTTGAAAAAGTGTCATATTTTCATAGTTCCATCTTAAGAATAATAATTATCAAAACTTGAGATATTCAGAAGCAATGAGAGGGCACAGCTATTATCTATACTTTTATTATGAATCACCTACATTACTGCGGTTCATTACTAGTCGGTATTTCTAAAAAGTAGTCAAGAACTAAGCAGCCAGGGTTGTCTCTTTTAGAGAGAGAGAGAGAGAGAGAGAGAGAGAGAGAGAGAGAGAGAGAGAGAGAGAGAGAGAGAGAGAGAGAGAGACAGACAGACAGACAGACAGACAGACAGACAGACAGACAGAGAGAGAGAGAGAGACAGAGAGAGAGAGAGAGAGAGAGAGAGAGAGAGAGAGAGAGAGAGAGAGAGAGATTGTATCAGTCCTATTGTAAAACATGTTTATTGGCTCCCAGTCAAAGAGAAAGAAAATGTCAAAGTGCTATGTCACATGTTCAAATGCCATTCACGAGCGTCTCTTATTTACTTACAAGATCTCTTAAGGCAGCATGTTCCAGGCAGGAATCTAAGATCAGGCCACACAATCTATGCTAATGTTCCTTTTACAAGACCCTCTATACCAGATAGGGCTTTTTCAGCGTATTGTCCAAAGCTGCAGAACAATTTACCTGCACATCTCAAATTATGCTATACCCTCGAATCTTTTGAATGCCATTTAAAAACACATTTATTCCCTAAAACGTATAAAGAACAATTTCAATCTATTTTCATCTCAATCAATATAAAAGTTCTAGAGGAAAAACTAAAATGTTATTTTCATTTCAGAAATAGAATAAACTAATATGTCTATATCTAGCAGTATAAGCTGATGTGTTTTTCATACGGTATATACTCGAACCTATATAATATTGGAGGGGTATATAAATATATAATCTTTGTTTACAGATATGTTTAAATATTCATGATTTTTAAGTTTGATATTTAGTATACAAAGTTATAGAAGGAAGTAGTTAAACTTTGGTAGTATAACTATATGCGGTACAGGAACTTAAAACTTTGAGAAAGAAGCCTATCTGAATCATTTATGTTCCAATGGCAATCATTTTAACTTTATTGCAGAAGAACTGATTACATATTTTTATATGTACATGCATGCTTGACAAATGTTTTCATCTACTACACAAATTACGCGCCATGAGCATGATATAATATCACATTATGGCGCTTTAAATATAAATGTACTAGTAAATTAAACAAATGTATTATAATTATTATCAATGGAATAGAAAAAAAAGGAAGAAGTGACAGAAAACAAAGCAACTAAAATAGATTATTGTTTCATAACCGCGCTTTCTTCTTAACCTATGAAAACACAGCTGTCTGTGCCCAGCCATGCAAAAATGGAGGACGATGCTTTCAGCCTAATCGGTGTCGCTGTCCCTTTGGATACTCAGGAGCTTTTTGTGAAAAGTAAGGTGTCCATTCCAATCTCCATCACAATATCTGTATCACTCCGCTCGACCGCATTGCGTGTAATCTCGTTTTCCGAGCAAAATAATCTTGTCTGTCTGTTTTACGGAAGCCACAAATTGTCACATGATCAAAATTTTGGTCTTCGTAAAGCGGGGTGAGGAGGGGGCAGTAAGTACTGTCGTAAAATGTAACTAAGCTCAAGTAATGTTATTGTGAGTGACTGGTTGACTTGTGATCTCAAATTTGAAAAAAGTGAAGAGTATTGAATGCTCCTTGATCAGCTCTGACACATCTATTTCTAAGAATTCTCCAGGGGTCTGATATATATGTAACACAGTACAAGAGATGTTCCAGCGGGGCGAGAAAGAAAAAGAGAGAGAGAGAGAGAGAGAGAGAGAGAGAGAGAGAGAGAGAGAGAGAGAGAGAGAGAGAGAGAGAGAGAGAGAGAGAGAGAGAGAGAGAGAGCAGTTAGGTTAGTTAAACGAAACCTATCGTAAACCTAGCAAACACCATTGATGTAGTTATAATTATTCAACATTATCTGAAGCTGGGTTTATTTGTTTTTTTTTCCAGTCTACTAACTATTTTGATAGATATTAAAAAAAACAACGAGGTGTATTCTTAGAGCATTGTTGTTGTTTTTTAGTTACAGAGAAATAGCTTTGAACATTGGCCAAGTCTGCACTACTTCACCCCGACTTCGATTTTTTAAACTTATTCATAGCCCACCGCCAACATCACACATTCTCTCTCTCTCTCTCTCTCTCTCTCTCTCTCTCTCTCTCTCTCTCTCTCTCTCTCTCTCTCTCTCTCTCTCTCTCTCTCTCTCTCTCTCTCCCCTAACTCTGCCTAAAAAAAGGAATGAAAAGCGAACGTTTTGCGAACGTCTTATTTGCTTTTTGGTCTTCATCGCCTATTGATACGATCGATATCGGTTTATATGCAGTGATATATGATAAATGTATATCAACACGGGATGCGATGCAAAAGTGCAATCTTGCACTATTTCATAGAATTTATACAATTTCTGAAAAGATGGGTGGGATGATATAAACACTGCAAGTCTTTTTTTGTGACTAGACACAGCCGAAACTGACAAAAAGTTGTGCAAGAAAAAAAAAGTTTAAAATTCTATTTGCTCCAAGTTGTTTTTTTTCGTCTGTTAAGTACTGTTTTTGCAGTTTCTAATTGTAGTCTAGGTTATGGCGAATTTTCAATTCTAACCTGTTCCATTAGAAAGAAAAAAAAGCAAAGATTTATTGAAATTGATTCACACTTGTCTTAAAAATGTCCAATTAAAACAGTGATTTCACATCTTTGTGCCCTGCTGTTTATTTTTCTCACCATCCTGTTTTTTCGTAATCTACAGTCATATCTCTCTCTCTCTCTCTCTCTCTCTCTCTCTCTCTCTCTCTCTCTCTCTCTCTCTCTCTCTCTCTCTCTCTCTCTCTCGCTTTCATATTACAATCTGAAAATAGCCTCAGAGCGACTGCTTATTATAAGGTAATATTATTCTTTCCTTTTATACTTCAGCTTTAGAGCCAGTAAAAGGTAATCAGTCAAGACAGTCTTGAAGTCAACCTGAACTATCTTCACAAGTATATGATTGAATGCAGCAAACAGAAATCGATCTGTATTTCACCAAATCTGATGTCATTGCATCATAAAGAAATCAGCACCCTGTGGACCCTACCTCCCCATTTGTGTGCGCCTGATATTTGTCACTAAATATGCAAGTTACATCAAAATAATGTCAGTTTTTCTATCCTTAATTTCAGTTTACAGATGTCTTTCACGAAGTCCAAGTAATTCATATGTCGAACAAATAATATTTAAAGGCATTAACATAGTATTTCATTGAGTTTTCATTGAAATTAAATGAACCAATCAGAATCACCAAAAAAGAAATAATTTTTTTTTTTTGCTATTTTTAAAATTAGTTAAAAAAAAAACAAAAAAGAGCACTTTATCTGCTTTCAAATGCCTTTTTTTTAGCCAATTCAAATTTCCGATACTCAAATCATTGTGACTGGTTTGAGACAAATACAATTTAGAGGGGGGAAAAAAGGAAAGGTTTTGGTACCTGTACTCGTGTACTTCTTATGCTAATAATGTTAACAGTCTTTCATCACATTCCTACAGTTTTTTTTAATTTAACTTATTTGGACATACTCTCTAGCAGCTAATAGTGATACTAGAAAAATTCGTTTGTAGCTCCTTCTTTGATACATCAGACTGTTTAAATGTTACTTGAAACAGGTTATTCAACACTCGAAACTAATACAGTGGAATCCTCAGATCTTATCATCTGTTGAGAAAATATGTCAAATGAAATGGTGGTCTGTGTTCAAAGTTTTCAAACTGAAATCATAAAGCATGTGCTCTGATCTGACAAAGTCTTAGGCTACTTGAGGATTTGAACAAGACAGGTTTGTATTTTAATTTAAACAAACTGCAAGCAAAGTTGAAAATAAAATCTTTGGTTTGGGTGTAGAAGGTGAGATTGTCGAAAAATTTACATTTTAATTGTTCAGGAAATAGAATAGGTTCAACCGGTTTCATCAGTAGTTACCAGTAAACCCTTATAATTACCACTTTTTGTAAAAAAGAAAAATATATTAAACGTTTATGAATGGAAACCTCTTTCTTTTGAGCTTCAGTATATAACTTGTCTGCTCTTACCTCTTCTTTGACCATGATTTGATCTTATGTTTAAAAACATTTTTATGTATATATTTAGTATTTAATTGCTTGTGTTTGGCTATTTGTTATGAAAAAATAAAACTTACTTGCAAATTATTTACATTCTTTTAGATGTTAATAAGTTCTGGGTACTGTACTTATTTTGCTCAGTATATGCACACTTGTGCTTTGAATAATGTTTAAATCTAAATTAAATATTTATAATAAATAAAAATCCTTCTATTCATTCCATGATGAAGAAGAAATGCCATCCTTTATATACCATCACTCAGCTTCAAGCACTGCAAAACTCTTGCACTCTCCACTTGAATATTTAAAATATATCACAACCAAAACAACAAACAGATGAAGTTTACTTCTACGTTTCGAAAAAAAAAAACACAAAGAAAGATAATAAAGTTTAATTTATTTTCATATTAAGGATAATGAAAAAAGTGTAATAAAAGGAAAATACACTTAACGTAATAAGAATAAGTATTGAAAAAGGGATTACCCTTTAATAATCGAATAAATTCACGAAACTGTTACCAAATTAAAAAGAGGTGGTTATGCTTAATGCTAAGCCCTTCAGCCAACATATCAGTTGCTTGTTAAATGTATGAATAAAGCTAGAAATTGTTTGTACCAATTTTTCACCGATGGAGCTCAAAGTTTGTAAATTGTTACAAATTTGTATCTAAGAATGTCAGGGGGATTAGTAGCTGAACTGAATGATTTATGTATCATTGCCAGTAGTGTCCCCTTTAAGATCACATCTGTTAAAGCTATTGTGTTAAATTGTCCTGAGTTTGTTTTTTGCATGTGAGCAAGATATTCTGATATTGAGGCTCAATGGCAACACATGCACTTTGCAATCAGCTTCCTGATAGTTGTTTTTTTTTTTTTATTTTTGCAAATAAAAATGAATTGAATTCAAGATTAGATACATTGAATGAATTTTTCCTCGACAAAGATTTCAAGAAACTTGCCTCAAAGTTGAGCCTTATCCTGAACTAGACAATTTGAAATACAAGATAATTAAATGCTCAGGATATACGCCTTCTCATTTCTTAAAACATGAAATTGCACAAACATCAACTGATCAAACAGCAGGTAATACTTTATGAATTTAAAAATCATTTCACTGATTTGATTCTAAGTTCTGCAAACTCGTTTGCCTCTTTCAAAATGACGTGAAATATATAGATGATTGAAACCTTGAGACAAATATTTACATATTTACAAAAAACAGCAAATCTTAAAATGAAAGACACATTGTAAGGACACCTTTTGGGAATCCACTTAAAAACATGTTCAATTCCTTGGAAAGCTAAACGTTAAAAAAATCAAATTGATTTGGAACATTTTTTTAGTACAAGGCAAAATGCAGTTGTGAATTTAGTAGACTCCAATAAAAGCACAAATAGGCCCTGCATCCGGAAGGCAAGGTTACCATGCATAGATTTTATACAGGAGGTTAGAGTGAGAAAAAGTTATTTCATATTGTAAAAAGAAAAATATTTCATAATCAATTACATGAGCAAACTCATTATAATTTATTCTCTCAAATATGTAATATCCTCTATATAGATTAAGTTAAGAAGACTAGTAATAAGTTCTTTGCATTGGACAAGGATTTTCTGGTAAACCTTTTTTTTTGGTCCTTTTTCACAGAAAATATCTTGTAACTCTCAGTCAACCAAAAAGGTCTTGTATCACAGTGGAACTATAAATCTTCAGAGTAGCTTTTTCTGACAACTGTCAATCAGTCAAAAATTACATATCTGCATTCAAAGTCGATAACCTCATAAGTTTGCGCAAGACAATTTCTCAGAAAAAAAAAAGAAAAATGGATTCGATATGATCATTTTGCTAAACTCTCATGTTCACTTGCACAAACTTTAAATCAAATGAAAAATTCTAACCATGTAAAGCCTGATTGGTCGCCCTGTTTACTGAACCAAAGGTGGCAATATTTTGGAAGCCTTAAGTTTTTAGTAAAAATTAAAAACATAATTTAATTGGCTTAATGTTATTGATTATCAATTTATGTGTATTATGTTAAAAATATGTGAAGCTCAAGAGCTATTTTAAATGGAGAAGTTGCAACTAGAAAAAATAATTAGAGAGAAAAGAAAGCACCAGGAGTTAAAATTCAAGATGAGGATTTTCTAACTTATCTGACCATTTAAAAAGTAAGTTGATTTCTTATTCTCAAAACTATAGTTTACTTATATCTGACATTCATTGCGTAGCTTGGCAAGAGTTTTCAAATGTTGCAATCAAAAAGTTAAATTTTCTTAAAACTGTGAGCAACTTTACCAACAATAAACAGTTTTAACAAAAAAACATTAACTTATGTGATTATTGACTCTCTAAAAACCACTTTTCTTCAATGTGTCAAAGTAAAATTGAACAAGTATCTTAATTTTTTTTTTACATTTACATCTTTTACTTTAACTAAAAATGATGACTTATTAGAGCTGCAATTTGTCCTTATACATATTCAGGTTGGAATATTTTGAGAAAATGACTCTTTTATTTTATTTTCTTACACTTTTTCGGAAAATTCTTTTCCAAAAACTATTATTTGATTGAGTGGACTTTTCTTGAAGAACATTTTTGCTTCTGCTAGGAGATTCTTCCTCACTTTTCCTTTTGTCTAGCAGGATCTCTTCAGCTGAACATCTCTTGGATAACCTTCTTATGGTCAGACCTGAAGATGAAAGCTTTTTGTCTGCAGCAGTTTTCAAATGCTTACCGCAGTAATTATTACTGCTGCTGCTGATCATGTTCTGCCTGCCTTCACAGTGTCCAGGAATATTTCCATTTGTTTCTGATCTTAAGCGAGCATGGCCGTCTATACTGCTGCAAACAGATTCATCTAAAGAAGCATAGGATGCATGTATGAGTTTGAAATCGGTGGGATTACCTCCTCCAGATGGCACACATACACTCATTACTTGTGGACGCACAGCAGACAGGTTGTCTGCAATGTGGGTGCTTCTGGTGCTGTTATTTGCACTGCTATCTCCTGTGAATACAGATTTTGGATGTTTGAGGCTATTCAAATAATTAAAGGTTGCTTTGGTTTCTGGACTGGAATTTTTGGGAACATCTAAGTGGTGAACTGTTGAAGGCAAAAGTAGAAATTGTGGACATCCGTTACTGCTAATGTGAGAAGAGCAGCTATGGTCATTGCGCAAGATATTGGATAAATGCTTGCAGCTGTTTGGTGTTTGATTAGGTGGATCTTGAGGGGTTGCAGTTTGAGAAGGATTTGGAAAATAAAGCCCATTCTTGCAACATGCAAAATGATGGGGCTCTTTTAAGATGCAAAATTTCATATCATGATATGATGGTGACTTAGTGGAAACACTAAGCTGTGATTGACAAGAGTAAAACGAAGTCGAGCTTGTGCATGTACTCAGTTGGCTCAGTTTGAGACATGGTGTTGGGGGAGGAACAGGAGGAGGGAAGAATCTGTAGTCCACTGTTGAAATTGCAGAAGTTGGGGTTTGTAGGGCTTTTTGAGGACAAATATACTGGCCTGGGCTGAGAGCTGCTGGTGGAGGCCAGGAGACCTTTCTCTGTGGGGTATTGGGTTTAGAACGAGCATGGTAAAACCAGGGAGAGCCTGGGAGTGGGTTAGGATGTGGAGAAATATGTGACTGCGACGAAGATATATATAGATATTGATGTTCTTGACCTTGGCAAGGTTCGGGTTTAGTACTGCAGTTTCCATTTGTGGATTTACAGTCATAATGGTCTAAAAATGATTGATTCGTTACAGCATTATCAACACAGGAGCAACTATTTTCATAGTAAGTGTTACAGACTATTGTATCAACACAACTTGTGCAATGTATTTTTGGATTGGCTAAATTGGAAGACTTACTGATGGCATTATTGTCTAAAGTTGCAAATCCCTGGTTATCATTGATGGGCACTAAATGTTTTGTACCAACATATTCAACAGAATTTATGAGATGCTTTTTACAGTCACTTATATTATGTTGTATAAATTCATTCCATTCGTTTCCAGACTTATGATGCTGATGGTCCACCACAACATTTTCAAGCTCTTTGCATGAGCTTCCTTTCAAGTTATCACAGCTTTGTTTTGCGCAGGATGACATTGGTTCAACAGAACAACATTGAGAAAGCCCACAGGCAGGATCTCTTCTGCAACTGTTCTCTTCTTGAAGATTTGTTTCTGACTCTTTGAAACCACTTTTGCCTTCAGGATCCCCATTTCTATAGCTTCCAGACTGTCTTTGAATATTTGTTGGAATTGCATCTGAAGTAAGCCTTGGTGATGGGTAAGAATCTTGCAAGTTGTCGCATCCAGAAAATGCTTCAGGATTGAAGACTTTGCCAGGAGCTGCCACACTAATTCCACCAAAATGAGATCTGATTACAGGTGCAACAGGGGACAAAGATAGTGAAGCGGAGAAGCACTCTGGTGTTACTTCAGGTTCTGATATGACAATCTCTGGTTTTGAATTTGACACTGTTATATAGTCAGCCATAAAGCGATAGATGAACTGATATTCCTCCTGCAATGGAAAAAATGATATTTTTCAATTTGAAATAACACTTGAAATGCAAACGTGAATAGTGCGACATCAAAGGAAAAACATAGAAACACCTTTCTTCCTCAATGCTTTATAACCATTTATTGGATGACCCTTTAAGAACTAATTTTTAGCTTGAGTCAGGTTTTTCAAACGCAAGACATTCAGCTTTTCAAATTTTCATGTTTGAATTTAATCCCAATTTCTTGGTACAATTTTTATTGTAGATGCAGCTATAAGGTGGTTAAGTAGTCTATGGTTAATTGGTTTAAATTATGCTGCCAACAATTTTAAAGTACACAAGAAAAAAAAAACAAGCTATTGTCCAATAAAATGGACTTCAAACAAACAAACAAAGTAAAAAAAAAGAATAACAATCTTTGGGTAAGATGCTCGGTTCATAAAATTCACTTTATTACATAATTAAAACACAATAAAAGAGAAACATGAATAGGTCAATCTGCATGATAATTTTACAAAATTATCTTTCTTTAAATAAACCAAAACGTGCATATTTTGTTTTCTGTAAGTGTAAGTGCATTAAAATGTTTTCACAAGAAAATTTTATTGGCTTTAAATACTTATCTCATTCCTTTTTTGCAGAAATGAGCTGTACAAATTTCATTTTAAAAATAAAGAATTAAATATACATACAATATTGCGAACCAGCTGGGGTCTGTTTTTGCGCACAAGTCTGACTGCATTGAAAACATCCACTTCCTTCTCTACTCGAGCCTGATCACAAGCCACAGCAATAGCACAGTAAGCACCCACACGGCTGCTACCATCTCTGTGATGTTAAAGAAGAATTAATTAATTGAAGGAGAGAAAGCTAAAATTAGAATAAAAAGCCTATCAAAATATCATCACACATCTTAGTATCAATTTTATGTTTTACCCCTCTGCTTCATTTAGTTCTTTATAAATTTGTCTGTTACGCTGTCTGTGTTTGTCTATTAGTCTTTCTCATTTCTTCCCACTTTCTTGCGTGTGTGTTTGTCTGACTGTCCATCTGTCTGTCTGTCTGTGTGTGTGTGTGTGGATCTCTCTCTCTCTCTCTCTCTCTCTCTCTCTCTCTCTCTCTCTCTCTCTCTCTCTCTCTCTCTCTCTCTCTCTCTCTCTCTCTCTCTCTCTCTCTCTCTCTCTCTTTCTATATCTCTGTCGTCTCTTTCTCTCTTTTCCCTGTTTTTAAATGAAAAAAGATGGTTTTAAGATAAATATTGATTATTAGGTAAAATCAGTTCAAGGTTCAACGCATGTAAGATTATAAGGCTCATCCCAGAACTTACTTGGACACCACGCATACTGGTTGCCGACTACCTGCTCTACGTTGCCACTCAGAAACTTGATTCAAGCAACACTTCAGAGATTCAGACCACTGATTTAGACCCCTGCCCACTTTTTGACCTTGAGCTGATGATCTGATCTGCTGCCTCCTCATAAAGTCTTCATGGTCTTCACTTTCTGACCATCCACGCCTCTCTCTTTCACCTTCCCTTAGTTTGATATATTTTTTTTGTAGTCTTGGATCATCTTGGTAATCACCTCCATTGGTTTCATCAGGTTGGCCAAGAACTTGAAAGAGCTTTACCACTATCTCATCCATGCGCGTCTCACAGCCAACTAGAGTGTTCATAACCTTTCAGAAAGTTCAAAGAGAAATAGATTTTAATTTTATATACAAAGCAAGCCTTTGAAACCACCATCTCTTCAAGACAAAGTTAAAAACGCCAAGTGTATCCTGGCAAAGCAAAGCATCATTAAATCATAAATATTGATTGAGATTTTCCTCAAATATACACCATTTCGTGCACATCAAAAGTTTTGATTTCTATCAAGATTAGATATTTTTTAAGTTATTAAACCCTTCTTTTTTTAGACAATGCATAAATTAGTCTTTTATGCTTGAAGAATCAAGTTTTATGAAAAAGGAGTTTTTTGAAAAGTTCTTACATAAACCTCAAAACTTTAAAAATAAAATTATTAACTTTTTTTTCACCAATCATTTTGTCCAGTGTAAACAATTTGTAAAGTTATAACGATCTAATAAATTTAAACTTATATAAATAACTAGCAGTTCGTAGTTTTTCTTAATAAAACTTGAAAATTTTGAGCAATGAACATTGATATGGTGGGATGAGCTGAACCGATTGCTTTGAACTTCAACATAAAAAGGTATAAAGCAGTCAAGAGCTGTTCTGTTTCGATTTTCTGGTAAACTTTTACACACAAACCACTTTTGAAGGGGTTTGTTGCTTATTTAACATTTCAAAATAAAATAAGTGATGAAGATCTTCATTTTCTTGGGAACAATCCATGCTTTGAATACCACAATATGCTTGAACATTATTTTAGTTTTTATTTCTGCAGAAAATTTGATGTATTAAAACCAACATTTTCGACTTGTCTTAATCAACATTTGAAACCAAAATGTTTGTGACATAGCAAGGTAATAAAAAGTTACTTGAATCCTAAAATGGTTCAGTAGCAGTTTACTGATCAAAATAAACCCAAGTAATCAAATGCAACGGGGCAGCTGATGGTATTGATAATATTGAAAAGCCACCCTAAAACCTAAAAATCAGTAAAAGAAACAGCAAATCTTGAAAATTGGCACTCTTTTGATGTATAGACAATGAGCCCAAAGAAATATGAAAAGAAGTGTAAAAAAAAATCTTAATAACAGTAATCAATGCCTGCTATATCATCACTCATATGAAGTGTGAAGTAAAGTTTTGCAATGCACATAACCTTATAGTCCATGCAACTTTTTATCATAAATTCCATTAAAATAAGAATATTAATTACACTTTATTATTCTATATGTCTATGTGTCTGTTAATAAATTATTATGATGACACACAGCCTACCAACAAGGCAAAAAATATAGTGCATACTTTAGTAGATGCAGGTGTTGTTAGAAAAAGAAACATGCAACAATATTTGAAATGACTTATTATCTTCTCATAAATCCTGAACTAGCCTACATGTTTTTAACATATTTAACTTATTTGTAAGAATTCGGTGGAGTTAGGATGAAAACTAAAGATATCAAATTTTAAATCATTGATAATTTTTACAATTAATATGCAAGCATATTTAATCATTTTATTACTTAAAAAAAGCTAACATACTTTACAGCCCGTTAGTAAAGACAACAATTAAAACATAGATTAAAGTAATAGTTACTGTTTTCAGAAAAATCATAAATATTTTCATCAATTTTCTATAAATACACATACATGACCTAAATGATGTGCCACCAAATAGTGTTTTCTACCAATCACAACATATCAGTACATTTAAGGAAAATTCAAAACATAAGGATAGATTTCAAATGCAGATAGTTAACAGGTCGCTCTAAAATTATAAATATTAAAGATTACGGGTTATAGAAGCATATAGTATTTATTAATTAATTTGTTAAAAAGATTCTGTGTGAGTGTATGATATTAAATGGTGCTTATAAGTGTGAATTGCCAAAAAAAAAAACAAAAAAAAAGAAGGTGCAAAAAGTATGAAATTACCATGACATCATCACTGATGCTCATAAGCGCATTAGCTATTAAGTGCGGATGTCGTTTTGGCTGGGGAAGGGAGATAGTCCTTTGATATATTGACATAGATTCTAATTCAAATTAAATATGACAAATTTGGATATATCAAACTGCAGTAACTATATTATTAAAGCACTTTTGGGATTTTAACTTAAGCTTCAATTCACGGCTGTTCTTTAAAAAAAAATACTTAAGGAATTGTTTTAAATGAAGACCGTAACATAAAAATATAAATGTGGCTACTGAACATCAGATCAACATAGACAGAAACTTAAAAATGACAAATATATCAGAGGTAAAATGAAAATATAGATCAATAACAAAACAAAGATTTAGGGCATAAAAACCACAAAACACAAACAATGATCTTAATGAATCCTAAATTATGGAGTAAACTGAAGATTCTGA
This sequence comes from Elysia crispata, assembly GCA_033675545.1. Lineage (NCBI taxonomy): Eukaryota > Metazoa > Mollusca > Gastropoda > Plakobranchidae > Elysia > Elysia crispata. Next base: position 519,995 of record JAWDGP010000828.1, on the reverse strand, counting down.
AAGATTTGTTTTCAGAAGGATGTTTCCTCTAATAAGTCTTGCTCTACATACTTAAAAAAGCATAGTTGTACTGTTTAACCATTGTTGTTAAATGAACACAATGCTGTTGCTACAAAGTGTATTGTAAGAATTGCATCATCTTGAGATTTTTCAGTGACATTATAGACACACCAACATATGAGAATTTGTGCAATAATAATTTAGAAATCAGTATCCTGTCTATAATGAACTTGGAAATAATATTTTTCTAAAATAATTGAAGTATAATTTGATTGTATTCAATATTTCTTTCTCAAATTTGGTTGTTCAAATTCAGTTCTTAAAATAACAATCTATTTAGGAGTGTTGAAATTTGTTTTAAATTAATTGAAGTGAATCAATGAGGAAAAAAAAACAATCATGACTTTCTTAAGTCCTTTCTTTTATTTTGCTCAGAAGAAATCCTGCTTCTACCTTGGACCATTGTAAATTGTTGATGTAATCACAGGAATGCTTTCATTTTATTACTCACCCAAAAAGTGACTTAAATAACCATATTGCATAATTCTTTTTCTTTAATTGATTTGCTGCTTAACATATCCTCTCAACATGTTTCTTTCTTTCATACAATAAGCAATAAATGGAATAAGGCTCCTTGTTTAAGAGTTTTGATTTGGCTGGCTTAGGAAAGTTTTACTTTGAAAGCAAAAGAATGCATAACCATTTTAAAAGCTTTAATTCAATTCAATTAAAAATTTAGCCTAGCAATATTCATCTAATATAGGCCTTACAATTAAGTTTCTTAACAGAATTTCTAGCAGAGGGTTTTTTCATTTTCAACTTGACATAGATACTTTGTTGTTTTAATTCGTTTTTGGCAGAATGTTTTCCAACATACAAATGCCTCAGATTTTCTTTAAAAGGTAATGGGAAAGAAAATTAATTGCAGATTTATTCCTTTTGTGCCGTTTTGCTTCAACTTAATTTTAGATAAAGTTGAAGAGCTGTTTGTGACTGAAAAGCTGATCAACTAAGGCTTCTTATCAACCTAAAATTGTGAAGTTAGGTCCTTTGAGTATTCAGTTTTCCAATCCTAGTATGTATATAGTGGCAGTTGAGGAAAATATAAAAGAAGTCATTGTATTGGAATGTATCGGTACAGCCATTTCTTATCTACTTGAAACATTTTTTATTAAAAGAAATTAGTTGTTTTGTGACATCTCCTGGTAATTCAGATTGATAATTAATGAAATTACCCAATTCCTTTTTCTTATTTAGCTCTATTTAAACAAAGCAAAAAGTTTTAAATATTGAAAAATGTGTTTGGCATTGTGCTAATGCACTTACAGGTGCCTTTGAAATTTAGAAAACAGAAAATATAAATTTATAGAGAAAAAGGAACAAAACTTGCTCTGAATTCACATAAAAAATGTTAAACTCTTTTTTCTCAGATTGACAAAAAATGGGGATTGAATTAACAAGAACAAAGACAAAAAATATCTTTTCCTTATAAATACATTTGGAACACAAGGTTAAAAAAAGTTCAAATGTTTAAACATTGGCCCTGGTGAATTTTCACAGTACAATATTTGCTCACCTTTCTTATTGTAAAAGTTCTGACAGTCAGATTTGGTTTCCTCTCACAGTACAGATAACGAACACTAATAGGCCCATAAGATACCACTTGATCTATTTCCTTTGGCCAGAAGCGTGGATATTTCTGTTAAAGAAATACAAGTTAAATAATATATGCCTATGGCTTTCCCAAATCAAATGTCTAACAAATTGTCTCTTCTTCTTAATGTCTCAGTTTAAAATTTGTCTAAATTAAATCTAACCTATTTATATTTCATCAGTTTTATAAACAAAAAAGCATTACCCATAATTTTATTTTCCTATAATGAATCATCTTATATGTAGATGAAATTGATTGTTTTAAATATTTATAAAAAAAAATAAATAAATCTATTTTCAAAATATATATTGAGCAACTTGTCTTGGATATCATGCATTTAACTTTTTCAAGTTGATCCCTTCAGTTTAACTTGTTATCATTATTATAATTCCTTTGAATTGATGTCTACTGACCTTAACTTTAAATCTAAACAAAAATACATAAAAGTCTGGATCTAATCTTTATCAATACAATAATCTCAATTTATACGAGTAATAAGAATAAAGTAAATATCTTTGATACATTTAAGGCTTTTTTTAGTTCATTAAAATCAAATATATTAAGATGCCATTGCAATATCTCTCATGTTTTATACCTGAAGAGAAATCTTTTTAACCCCTTGGAGGCTTCATGTTTTTTTCCCTTATGTGTGCAAAGGATTTTCCTAACAAATGCATCATAATATGTTAATATTGTTACACTATTCACAAATTTAAAAAAAATTGACGCTAAGTTCTATTTTTACTCGTGACAAAGGGTTAAACCTTGCCTGGAGACTAAAATAAGACATAAGAAGTTGCATTGTGTTGCAAAATCGATGTAACATATAGGGTTGTGATATGGATGTAACTGGTATACATCAATGAGTGTGTACGTATGAAGTATAAGTTTGAAAGATTCAGTTAAAATTTTACTTTTGAGGACAAAACCAAATGCATGGGTTACCAGATAACATTATTCTTACGTTATAATTTTTTTACATAGACTTATTTTAAAATTTCATAAATACCATATTCTATACAGTCATTCCCAAAACAGTAGGATACTTACTCTGGAAAATTTGTGAATATTGTGCATGACAACTAGAGAGGTAATTTTGAAGTCAAACAACAACCTCCAAAGATCTGCGATAGTACGCCTCAGAGGCCATTGGGTAACCAGGAATTCATTTTCAAAATGATAACCCTGTAAAGGAGTATAAAAAAGCATACATTTTCATTGAAAGAGATTAACTGAATTCTTTGGAAATCACAAAATTACATTGTACAATGGAAACATTGTTCAAGAAGCCTTGTACATATGAAACTTGTCACTTCATTTCACCTAATTTTTTTTTTATTTGGTGGAATTTCAGGATAGCTAATATAGAATGTTCCAACACATTTGTTAAGTTAACATAAAATAATTTGAGAAAAAAAAGGGAAACATAATATTAAGGTAATGAAAATGAAACAAATGGTAAAATAAAAAGGACTGAAGTACATATACCGCATCAGTCATTTTTTAATAATATTGATTACTGTTCTAAAAGTAAACAAAATACCCCAGTGCTAAATTTCTGAATATCTCACACAGTAAACATTAGTACAGGCCTAAATTGACTATCCGAATGTTACAAAAAACAAGACAAAAAAAAAACAACTATTGAGCAAAGTAGGCCTAATTGATCTTGTAGAAGAAACTGAATCAGAACTATTCATCACATTTGTAATATCCAATATGCTTTATGAAAAAAGTCATAATCGCAAGGATATTTAATGATTGTTGTTGTTGTTGTTGTTGTTGTTATTGAAATTGAAGTTATAGTTGTAATTTTTGGGGTTTTGGTTCCTTCCTTTCTAAAAGATTTAAAATTTAGAACTATTATTGATCAGCTTCAACCAAAATGTTGTCATCACTTACATAAGTAAATCTAGCCCAAATTACACAAAACCTAAAAATACCTACTTAACATTTTTAATTGTTAGAGTTGAAGGTTATCCTACTGTTCTTGCAAACTGAGTCAAAATGTATAACAAAGTATTTGTCTCAGTTTTTCAATGGTCAGAAAATTTTAAAAAGGATTATATGCCTTTTATTTACCAAGGCATAATAATACTATATTTCAAATAGTGTGAAAGGTGTGTGTGTGGGATGGGAATTAGTGGTGTTTCCCTTCAAAACCTTCTACATTTAATTCAAATATCTACTTCAACAGCAAAAATTTTCTCTGACACTCACATCCACATAGACGGCATTGATGAAATCAGTCCCACTGTCACCACAGTCAGCAGTTGTAAGATATGGACGAGCACATTCAGCTATTAAAATGATAGATTAAGAGAAAGATTTGGATGAAAAGGAGAAAAATATTATCAAATAATTATAACAATAGTAATGGGGAAAATGACTCTTTAGCTATATGTACCTTCACTCTTACCCTCTTATACAACTTTAACTAAAATATAATGTTTGTTGCTTAACAATGTTCACTGCAAGGCAGTCTATTTATATATATATATATATTTATATATATATATATATATATATATATATATATATATATATATATATATATATATATAAACAGCAAGAAAGAGATTGCAAAATGTTATGCAGCTAAAATTGCCATTTTCATTGAATACTAAACAATTTGATGGTTCAGTTTATGTTATGTCTCTGAGATTTTTTTTTCTAGTATGAAAATTTATTTGATTGTTTCGATCAAATTACAAGACAATTTTTCTAAAATTCTTCAATAAGTCTTAGCAATTTATATAATTTATGTTTTTTTTTCTCTAGCAAAAATATGCAGAAAGTTTATGGTAGGCAAATTGTATCGCCATCTGTTCACATTTGGTAGTCATGTTCACAATAGTCATTATGTGAAAATTAAGCAATTTTATGCCATGTGCTGACTATAATTAACATTAGGCAAATCATTTTACTCCATAGTTTATATTGGACAATTTCTTGCTTGTCATTATGATTATACTACTACTACTACCACCACCTACTACTACCACCACCTACTTACTACTACTACTACTTACTACTACTACTTACTACTACTACTACTTACTACTACTACTTACTACTACTACTACTTACTACTACTACTACTACTACTACTACTACTACTACTACTACTACTACTACTACTACTACTACTACTACTACTACTACTACTACTACTACTACTACCACTACCACTACCACTACCACTACCACTACCACTACCACAATCACTACTACTACTATTGCTGCTGCTGCTGCTGCTGCTACTACTACTACTACTACTACTACTACTACTACTACACTTTTTCAAGTTGAATGAGACTTTATTGCCTAAGTTGTATTAAAAGCCTAGAGAAATTATCACTCTTCCAACACACTTTACACTGTATTTTACAGCTGTCAGTTATGTCCATCTAAGTTTTTTTGGTTTTCTGGGGATATAAGTTTAGTGATTTTCTCAGCCATTATAAGCTTGTCATTAATCTTACACTGATTCCACCTGATTCATAATCATTTTTATATACAACATTGTTCAAGTTTAAACAGATGTCATAGAGGATGGTGATATGTTTTAATTTTTTGAAATACTTAAAAAGAGATATACCTACTTTCAAATGTTATTTTATTAAATTTCTTACATCATATTCCTATAGACTAGTGATCAAAAATTTGATTCAGCATAAGCAACAGCTGATCATCCAGTTTTTCTAAAATTTGCACATTTTCCTTGCCGTCTTTGTTTATTTCCTTCATTTGTAACACATGTTTGATAATTGGTAAAGAGAAATTCTATGACTTTTATTTAGAAACTTGTCTTGATATTTCAATGATGTGACAGTGGCAAGAATATAAACTATGCTGTAAGTACTACATGGTAAAGATCATAAACTATCAATTCTCTATCAAATAATCTTCATCTATTTTCCTTTAAAAATAAAAAAAGTGGCTAGTAGTGACACTTCAGTTGAGAAATGCACACAATCTTACGTGGTAGCATCATGATATCTCTACTCTTGCTACGATTTTCCACTCTATGACCACTGGCACAGTCTCCAATACTAAGACGAGGAATGATGGATTGTAATGTCTGTAAAAAATAAAAGGGTGAAGCTGTTTCAAAACGCTTTGAGGATATAAATTGACAAAAAGGAGAAATGTGCCTTTTTTATGACTCAGGGGGAAAAGTAAAATTCTATATGAATTTCCCTCTGTTAAGCAAAACTTAATTTAGCAATAAAACAAGCAAAGCAGTACTCGTGTTTTAATTCGTCAAATGTAAGTATTTCATATATAAGAAAAAATCAAACTATTTCGGCAGTTTCAAATGTAAAAGTTAAGTCTACTTGATTCAATATAGGAGATAGATTATGAAACATGTCCTACTGACACAGAAAATAAATATAATTTTGTAACCTGTTAGTAGTATCTACCACTAGTTTTATAAGTACAGTTATAAAAACAGAGAAAATTTCACGTTGAATCCTTTAAAAAACCTTTCAATCAAAATTTCAGTGCCAAAATTTGTATTCCATTAATATATTGTACTCTTAAAACACATTGAAATTAAAACTATACTTTTTTCAAGACACCCAACTCCTTTCAGTTGATTATGATTATTATTGGTTGTAAATGAACAGTTTGCGTATGAGAAGAAAAATTGAAATATCATGATTCGAGAATGGAATGGATATGTTTTTGATTTGTAATGTACCATCTTCCATTTTTTTAATGAAATGCTATTTTTCTATTTTTCATCATTTGTAAACAATAAATATTATAAAGGCGGAGATAGAGCTTAAGGCATTCATGCAATGCTATAACAGAATTCTAGCTACGAAACGGCAATGGATTTTAGAGAGGAGATTATTTTTTCTGCAAGCTAACATTAGAGAAGCCTGCTAGTTGCTCCAGGGGGGGAGATATTTTCTAGCTTATATTGTAGTGGCTGGAATGGCTACCCTTGAAGTGCATGTCAATGTGAAGTCAAATTCGAATTGTGTTTTGACTCATGGCTCTAAATTTCTATCTCATTATTACCCATTGTGTTAATATTTGTTTAAGAAAACAAAAAATAAAGATAAACAAAAACAATGTTAAAGGAATTTCAGAATAAGGGACAGATTTTGCATTAGTGAGCAATCAAACACTTTGTTTTGCATCAAGTCTTAATGAGTTTGGTGTCAGAATTTGCAATATGGAAAAAATGCATGTGAAAGCATATAAATTGCTGAGTATTGATTTTTGTAGCATCTGAAAGTGCCCTTAACTTTGAAAAGAGCTGTGATACACAAACACTTTTAGACCAGGTATAACATATTTTACTTTTCACAAGAATAATCAAAAGCTTTACATGAAACTCTTTGTCCAGTTTGAGATGTTTGGATTCTCCACCAAGGTGATAGTGAACATGAACTGTAGCAGGAAGAGTGAGAGCTGGATGTACAGTCACACCACATTGAAGATACATTGCAACAGCTTTGTAAATCTGAGTATACTGGCTCTGTGGATTTTTGTGGAGGTAAGAAGAAGCTTTGTCACCACAATATCATAGAGTTGCATAATTTATCAGATTTTATCATTAGAATTAAAATCACTCTACATACTTTTTTTCTATTAAGCTTAAATAGTTTCATTGAGAATTAATATCTAAAGAGGTATTGCAAGAGGGAAAAGTATAATGGGACTTTTGATAAATGAGTGGTAAACAGTTACTTAGGACTCAATTTTTAAGGGTAATGACGTTAAAAAAAAGTTATAACTCCACAAAGATTTTGTATTGAAAACATATTCTTTAATCTATAAAGGCAAATCTATGAAATTACCAGTGTGCGGACCATGCCTTTCCTGAAGCGGCGTAGGTGTAGTACAGTATTATAAATGTCAACCCTGTCTTCAGCATGGAGCTGATGCAGACAGAAATCCACACTTATGTACACAGCAGTTCTTCCACCACCACATCTGAAAAATTGTCACAATACAGGTTGGCTAAGCAAACCTATTGGCGTTGAAGTTCTTTAGGAGAATCTTACTTTTTTTTTAATACTCCATTCAAAATACATGTCTGGAAAAAAAGTCTTCCGAGTTCTAAAATATCCTTTTTCTGGCTTGATTGAATTGGATCTCATAAAGAAATAAGAAAAGGTATAATTCACTACGCTTCAAAGGGTTCAGCTATGCTGAAATAATAGTATCTTTTTTAAGCTTAGTTTTTTACTGAAAGTTGGTATGCTAGGAATAATTTTTTCATAAATCTAAACTCATATCTCTCGTGTCTCTTAACTGTTGCCTTTAGCATAAAGACAGGAGTTATTTACGCATCACTTATTGTTTTTATTATTACTTGGCTTTTACATGCGACCCAATATTTCTTCTTTCTTTATGCAGCTAAATATATCATAGCTGCACCCCACTTAACAGACTAAAAGAGAAGTTGATTGACTTAGGCATTATAAAAATATATTTACTTTATTTATTTCATTTTCTGCAAATTAAAACATGATTGAGATGATATTTCTCCTTAAAGGGTGTTAACTTAAACAAGATATATATATATATCTCACGACAAGGAAAATTATTTCATACCTGCAATGAACCAAAACAGGTCCAGGCTGAGTTGCAGCAAGAGCATTAACTCTGCGCCTCACCTCCAGAACTAAACCAGGGTCTGGATCCTCTTCATGGAACCCGACCATCTCAAAATGGGTTAAAAGTCTACTTTCGCAACTGCCATTCTGAGTAATTATGGATAGATAAATAATTCATACGTGCAAGTTAAATGAATATTATTCTTCAGCAAAGTTTAAATATGATCACTAATTTGGAAATTGACAAAGTAACAATTAGCATTGTGCATTGTGTGAATTTTTGTCCTTTGCTGGATAATCAGACAGAGTACAGTCAAGGGGAAAAGATCAATGACTCAGGCAGCCAATTCTTGAAAATTCTTTGCTCCTTAATTCTCCACTGTTACAAATATTGATTATATCAAAGATTGGTATTGTTAAATGTTTAAATTTCGACTTGTGCTATGACTACATTGCACTGTTGGCTTTATTTGCATGAAAGGCTATAATAGTCGATCCTTACACAAAATTCTTCTACCTGAAAGATAAGAAACTACACAAACTTCTATTTCCCCTTCGTCTTTAACTTTAACTGATTAACGGAATGGTACTAGTACTCTATAGCCTAATAAGGACCAGGACATATTACTTTTTAGTTATAGACGCCAATTGTTTAACTCTTAAATCACAAAACATTATGTTTTATCATGCTGCAAAAATATGAGAGCTAACTAAAAAGTTTTGAATTTAAGAATGCTTGAATAGATTTGTGAGGTGGATGGGAGTTAGTGAGTTGTATAATAAAACTGGAGTACTGCTTCTTGACAAGGTAGACCAATTTTTGTTCTCAAGGGATAAAATAATTTCTTGGTGATTATACTTGTGTTGTAGATACATGAAAATGTACATTGTACTACTATAATGCTTACATGCTGGGAGTTGTTAAACTTGAGAACATTTATAGTTAACACATGAATGTAAAAGAAAACCTTCAAACGCAAGTGGTTTACTTTCTGAATCCTGAAGGTGCGAATATTGAGCTTGGCTAGATAGATGCTGCGCTCATGCCAGATGTGGATGTCCCCATGCCTTGAATATTTTCTGGTGTGATCTACCCAGTACTTATCACATTGTTGCTGAAATTTTGAAAACAAAATGTTTCAATTTTAAAAGAGTAGACTTTTTGTAAAATATGTTTCTTCCTAATATTATTTAAGTTAAGACGAGGAGCAGCAGGAGGAAGAAGGGGTGGAGGTTGTAGAAGCAGTGGCAGCAGTAACAAAATAAGTAGCAGAAGTATTATTTGCTCTTTGGTTTTCATAAAACCATAGTGAAAATACGCTTTACTAGGTTTCCTAGTTCCACGAAAAATTCTGTTTATGCACACATTTAGGTACATGTGCATCCCTCTCATTCTCGGTCAATGTATGTATCTATCCATCAATAATTCAACTTGGGTATTCATGTATTGGTTATTAAACCTGTTATCTATAGACCTTTTCCTCAAATGTTTCCATCCATCTATTAATTTCTTCACTTTGTTTTAGAAAAGAGCTCATATAAGCAAAGAAAGCAAGAAAATATTTTGCACGCTCGAAAGAAGCAAGTGGATTATTTTGTTATGTTTCATTTGCTTCTGTTCAACGACACTTCTATCTGCAACGGTCGCAACATAATCAAATTTTGAAAACGGCTTTGAACATGCATATTCCAAGCCTTTTGTCTTTTACATAACATGACATGTTTGCCCAAGTTCCACAACAATAGTTTATAGTTTTTTCCTGGTAAAGGAGTAGAAAGAATGCAGTTTATGAGATGTTAAAAAAGAAGGCAGGTATTTTGTTCTAGTCCTTTTTAAATTGTTCGTTGCTGTTACGTTTGATACATGACTCTTTCAGCCTTAAAAAGCTGTTATTGTCGGATCTTGTGTTGTTGTGTAGTTGCTTTAACTAGTACTGATCTCCTTCTCAAAATTATTTCTCTTCCTCATCGAAACTTCATTCTTCCTCTCCACACCCTCTTCTTCGGTCTTTCTGTTGTCGACTGCAGAATGCTCACCCTCCGCCACATCCACCTCCATCGCCACCTCCAACCCCATGAACTCATCACCTTTCCTCTCTCTTCTCTTCCTCCTTCGTTATCGTTATCTTCTCATTTTCTCCTCCCCCCCCCCTTCCTTCCTTCCTTCCTCCTTCTTCTTCTTCTTCTTCTTCTTCTTCTTCTTCTTCTTCTTCTTCTTCTTCTTCTTCTTCTTCTTCTTCTTCTTCTTCTTCTTCTTCTTCTTCTTCTTCTTCTTCTTATTATTATTATTATTATTATTATTATTATTATTATTATTATTATTATCATTATTATTCCTTTTTTTCTTATTTTTCTTCCGTTTTAGTAGCAATAACTCAAGATTAATTTTTGCGAAAGTTATTTGATATTGATCTAAAAAAAATGTCTGCACGTTTCAACTGACAGTGTATTTTATACGGGGCATGTTATTTTTCAAGGTGGCAGTGATGGGCATTGAGCGTGAAATAAACTACCTAAAGGAGGGAGACAATATTTGCTACTAGTATAGGTGGTAAGATGTCCAAGAAAAAAAAATCAGACGCAAAATGATACTGTCATGTTAATAAGGTATTCTGTAGTTATCATACATTATATTTTGAACAAAAAAATAACAAAACTTAAGTCACCAAAACATGCCCTAATTCAATCGACAAAGTCATGCGGCTCATATTTGTTTGAAGACGCTGTAAGAAAATGAAGAATCAAATGAAAAAAAAAATAATTGAAATTTCATCATGCAGATAAGGTGTTTCATTATTTGATCTGTGTCACATTTGGTACGTACAACGATGAATATCACTGCACGCTTAAAATAACATGTTTCATGAAGTATAAAATAAACAATGGATGTTATTTTGTCAAACGTATAACTGTCTGGGTTAGTGTGCCCTTAGATGATATTTGGTCCCCTTGAAGAGTGGAAAAATGCAAATATAACGAGACGATTTGGCTGGAGATGGCATATTTGGCTGAACCTCACCAAAGACCAGCAGCAGCTGCTCCAGTGATCTAAGGTCAGACTAGAAACATTTAGAGTAAGCTGATGCCCTATGATTTTTCCCAACATTTTAATCCCATGAGATGTGTTATTCAGGCATCGAGTGTGCTTGGTCGACCATCCTTTATCATTGTTTTGTCCAAAACTGGTTTTTAATGGAGAGACAGTCCAAATAATTGTACAAGGCAAGTGATCGATATCCTGTTGATGAAGCTGCGTTGAATAATTTGCGCAACGGATCAAAACACTGAATAATTTCATTCATGATCAGAGAAAAGTCAGTATGCGCTGACACGAATTGATTTGAATTGAGCCTATCTTTTTAACTTTTTGCTAAACACGACCATTAGTTGTTAACGGTGTGCATTTTAAACTTTTTAATGGATTAATTTCGAGGCATAATCCAATTTGTATGCAATTTTTTTAAATTTTAGCGATCCACCAACTTTCAAAACAAGGTTCTAGTTCAGGAGTAATATGAAATACATAATGCTCAATAATTATATTAATATTGCTCTTTTACATGTCTGGTGGGGTATTGAAGAATTGATGAGTGTTAATTAGTTTTTTTCCAAAAATTACTTTAGCCACTCACCGTATGCTGCTATTTAAGAACTTAAATCATGAGATATTTACTAGGAGAGAAGTAGAACATGTAATGACCATTAAAGGTATTGTTAGTGGCAACCCTAATAACTGACGATCATGCAAATTTCTTTGTGTATAGCTCTTGAAATGCCTCCTGTATGAACTACTTTTAGAATTGTTGCTTATTTTTTTTTTTTTGTAACAACTAGCTATCGTTTAGGCCATTTTTTTTTTAAATATTGTTTTCCGAATTAATTCAAACGGGAAATAAGTGATTTGAAGAAAATTGATGATAAAAATTTTGCAAGCAAAACAAAGACTGATTTTTTAAGCCAATTATGATACGATGTCATAGAAAGCCACTTGTTCACTTACTAGAATCAAAGAGCTAACTATCGTCTGAATGCGCATTAATATTGAGCCATCTTATGTTCCTGGTTTATCTTTTCAACGCAAAAGATTAGTGTAGACTACTCGAAAATCGTTTTGAATGTATACTCCATAAAGTGTTCTATTCTAATTAGAGTAGCTGTAGATGTAAATAAAATTAATGTTCTATTCTAATTAGAGTAGCTGTAGATGTAAATAAAATTAATATTACACCGCAAAACAGATCGAGAACAAATCTCCAAATGCCTTGAACTTTGAATTGACTCTCCCTGCACACTTAACCATTATGTCGCTTATGAGGAAAGGTGGAATGGTAATCACTGATTTATGTTTAATAATTACCTCAAATTGCCAGTATGTCCTTATTGGTTTAAGAGTCATTTGTTTCACTAACAAATCTCAAGTCTTTTTACCGAACAAATCGTAACTTAGAAACTGTGGCCTAAGATGGAACGTGGGTTCTATAAGTGAACTCGAAAGAGCGAAACCTTCATGATTGGAAAATTAATCAAGACCATAACTACTTTAAATTCCGATGTATCGTAGAGCTTTCTAACGACATAAATACGCTGCTTTGCAACATTTTAAATCTGGTGCTTATATAGTATTGGAAACATTATGAACAACAACTGATGTTGCTGAAATTGACATGATTAGTTTGACGTGCGTTCTTTACTTATAAAACACGCCGAAATTATGGTAATTTCTAATTTGACTGCGCTCTTTATGTAAAATGTCTTAAAGATTTAGAAGTATGACTCATACTTGACGGGAAATTGTATCATTACCAAGATAGAGAAACTAGTACGTGAAGGTGAATAATCTATGTTCTTGATGGTGAAGCATATCAAGAGTTTAAAATAAAACGACGATGGGGAGGAGGTAGATGAATTGTAAACAAGGGAAGTTGGTGAGGACGATGCTCATATTGATGGTTCAGAAAACATTTATAGTAATGTTGGTGGTGTGGATGATTGCTACCATGAGGGTTCTTTAATCATAAGTGCGTCACCCAGGCTTTTCAATCACATTAGATTGCACCAATAGGGAGTACAGTTCTTGGAGCAGACGATGGATAGTAGCATTAGCAAAAGCCAATCGAAGTCAGCAACGCGTTCGGGCAAACCATTGGAGACTTGACCTCGCTGAGGGAGTTATTAGGACGTTCGTAACTTTTCAGTTACTCACCGTAACCGTAATTTGTCAAACTAAGCCGCATTATTTACCTGACCCTTTTCTAGAACATTTCGGTGTGGCTTAGAGAAATAATGAGGAAAAATTACAACGCAATTCACTTTCATCTGGGAGAAGAGAGAAGTCGCAACTGTCTCGAATATTGATGGGGGAGAGAGGTCTAAATTATGCATTGCTTGTATCAAAATCATTTCTTCCGAGAGACAATTCATATGTTCGACTTATATGCAGGTAATGATATTAAGCTCGCCTCTTGTTTCTTCAAAACTACATTAATCCTGAGTCGTTGTCACAAAACCGAACGATAATTACTCTCGATTATAAAAGAAATGCAAGTCGATATCGCCACAAAGTTTAACCTGAAGCTAAAGAATTAAATTTTAGATAAGCGAATCGGTTGAATAGTCGTTTCACATTATTCAAAATGCTAGATATAAATATGGTTTCGATCATTAGATTTTTGTAGGGATTGTCTCAGTAAACAAAAAAACAAACTGAGGTGACACTAAGGGCTAGTTTTGGAAAGATTGAAAAATTAAGATAAATAGATAATGGTATGCACCCTTAAAGAATATATCTAAAGAAAGCGATGTTTGTAGCTTCAATATTTATTAGGATAAAACAACTTACGTGGAGCAATTTTAGTAATTGGAGGAGTGATAGTACAGTGGTTGTAATAGATGTAGAAGTAAAAGTAGTAGACGCAATATTGGAAGTAGTAGCAGGGGCAGCGGCATGAGCAGCAGCAGCAGCAGCAGCAGCAGCAGCAGCAGCAGCAGCAGTAGTAGTAGTAGTAGTAGTAGTAGTAGTAGTAGTAGTAGTAGTAGTAGTAGTAGTAGTAGTAGTAGTAGTAGTAGTAGTAGTAGTAGTAGTAGTAGTAGTAGTAGTAGTAGTAGTAGTAGTAGTAGTAGTAGTAGTAGTAGTAGCAGTAGTAGCAGTAGTAGCAGTAGTAGCAGTAGTAGTAATAGTAGTAGTAGTAGTAGTAGCAGCAGCAGCAGCAGCAGCAGCAGCAGCAGCAGTAGCAGTAGTAGTAGTAGTAGTAGTAGCAGCAGCAGCAGTAGTAGTAGTAGTAGTAGTAGTAGTAGTAGTAGTAGTAGTAGTAGTAGTAGTAGTAGTGGTAGTAGCAGTACATGTTATACTAAAAATTATCACCTGTAACTTGTTAACAACTAACCGGAAATGTTTTGTTTTTTTTTCTTTTGTAATTCAAGCAATGTAGTGCTTCATAACTACAATTTGTATATCTGCCCATCTCTCTCTCTCTCTCTCTCTCTCTCTCTCTCTCTCTCTCTCTCTCTCTCTCTCTCTCTCTCTCTCTCTCTCTCTCTCTCATTCTATTACTGAACACCCCGGAGTATTAACTAGGTCAAAACAGCAACAAAGGGCGAGTCTTGATCGAATCCTCTGGGGGAGCAGCAACAGCTTATCCTCAATAATTATGATCACATTAGTGTCAGTGGCTGTAATAGCTCTTCGTTGTTTGAAAAGCAGTCCAGAGCGCGTAGCCAGCAAGTCAGAGTTGAACACCCTGCAGCTGGTATGATATTATGAGCGGCCACAGAGCTGTCCCAAGAGTCCACGAAAGTCAGACACACGGTCGAGAGCTCCCATCTATCTTTTCCCATAAAGCCCAGTGAAAATGCATGGCACGTTTTCGCCTTATCATTTGACGACTATTGAGCCCATTTTCTGACGATGGTTTTTCACCCAAATATTGTAGTTTTCTGTCATTGGAGAGTATGCCCATCATTTCCTCTTCTTGTTCTATTATTCTGAGTGCTCCTATTGTTCTTCCTCTTGTAATAATTGGCAATCGATATAAACAAGAATTACTGAGATTAAAAAACAACAAAAACTTAAGGGCCATCGCTTTGCATGGAACGATGTAACATATTTATGATTTATCTACAATTTCTTGGCATTTTCAAGGTGTTTGAAGCCTCAATGCCAAGTTTTTGCCATCTATCATTTAAGTTAAAAGGGGGTGGGAGGAAGAGCTGATTATGTTATGCCGTAGTACATCATTTATTTTAGTTTTCCAACAGGTAAAGCATAGCCTTGATTACTAATATGGAGGAAACGAGCTTTACAAGACTCATGGGCAAGTTTGCTCATTTAATATCGATTCTATTTAATAAATGTAATGCTTTTTTGTAGAGGTGCCAAGATATCAGCTGTTAAAGACAAGTTTCCACCTTTTGTTGACGGGTTCATTGTATTATCAGTTTTATCTTAAACCTCTTGAAAGGCCTAAAAAAATAACTGAACACTGTGTTCATGAGCCAAGTATTATCTCAGCCTGTCCTAAGGTGTTCATGAGTACAAAAAGAAGTTGTGCGAGCACATTGTCAACGAGCGTGGCCTTCAGAGATAACAGATCAGTTCATTTTTAAATAAACTTTAAGTGTACAAAAGCTAAATATATCAGCCCTTTTCATAGTTATAAAGCCAGGCATACATAAAAGAATAATTATCAATACTCTATCACAAGCGCTATGTTCAAGCCTGCGGTTTCGTAATTGTTAGTCACGTGCGGATATGTGCAGGTATAAGGTAAGCTTAAACTGTGCTTGATGCACCGGCTTATCTTTTTCACACATGATGTTTGCCATATTGGCCTGATTAAACTGAATTGAAAAAAAAAAAAACAAGTTCTTTAAAATTGATGCAGCATATCAAATATTTGCAAGATGAAAATTGTGAAAATGTTTTATCATGAGTTGGCTTGGAATACGGTGAAAAAGTAAGCACTGTTTTAAGGTTCATTTGAATTCACATTATCATCTGTTTTGCTTACCACAGCGTTCTCAAAAAGTCCTGTTGCCATGACAATGCATGTGACCCTTTCCTGCCAGACAAGATGCCAGAAAGAGGCTAGACACTTAGAACTTGGACCTAAAAAGATACAAGAATGCTGAGTATAACTAGGGACCTGTGTGCACGACATGATCATTATAATTGAAGAAAGAAAAGAATCTCGTTGATAGCATGAGTGATACTTAGGTATAAGTTTGTGTGGGTAATAAGACTTAGTATTCGTTTTTCAAAATAATTAAGGGAATCTAAGAATTAGCCTACAAAAAAGCAATATTGTTACTTTTCCTCTTACAAATGATTTATTAAGTGGACATGCAGAAATATGTGGCTAACTATGGCAGGATAGCCTCACTAGAACATTAAGTATTCATTTCCTCCCTTCAATTCAAAAGAATAAAAACAATGTCAACATTTCTTTTGATTCTTTAATATTTTATAGCTGTTGCTTTCACCATACTCTTTTTGCTGGTGGATATGGTGGGGATGGCATTTTTCTATTTTCATTATTATTGCTATGCATATGTTTGAAGATCATTTCAGAACTTTGATTGTTACATCGCAAATCTTCCATTTCGTCGAATGGGTTGAAAGAAGCTGCTAAAACGTTGAAAATGGTTAAGAGAGTCATGCATGAAAATCACAAAGCGTTGAGAGTGTGAGTGCCTAAATTTGCAACACTATAAAGCTGAAGATGAAAACAGAAGTCACAGCTTATTGCCAAAACACATTTAAAAAGTTTAATTATTCATATCGCGATGGCAGTTTAAAGGGCTAAAAGCTTGTATCGTTTATGTATTCGATCGAAGCGAATATTGCAAGTGTACATGCTTGCAGTTCTCAAGATACACAATAGACTTAGATGTTAAGCATTTTAAGGACATTCCAGTAACGTTTACGTCAAAGGACAAAGGTCACAATATTACAGACTGTAATATCGAATGCATGTCTTTAGAAACTTAATACCCTTAAAAGTTCTACGATCAAAATAGAAACATCATGTAGCTGGATTTTTAGGCCATTTCTAAATCATGATTAAAGGCCCAGTTTCCTAGCGAGATCTATATACACTTAACCAATATCAGTAACTCGAAAGATCTACTGAAACAAGATTTAGATCAACACTCGCATGCTACAACGGACTATTAGAACTGGAATTAAGATTATATAAATATCATTTCCTTCTAAAAAGATATCCCATATTTTAGATATGACTCTACTTACATTAAAAGATTTATATCCCCTTAATGTAAGTTTTCATCGATACAGGTCTACTTAGATCCTAGATATGAAATCTGAATCTATGCGTATTTCGTCACACAGTGCAAATTCTAAATAGATTGAAAGTCTGAATTGAAATTACTTTCGGAATTCTCCAACTGACAATAGGCCTACGAATATTTCATGTTTGAAGCTTCCTTTCTTGGATACACATGTCCTCAGATTTGTTTTTGATAAATAATCGTTTTGTGGCTTATGACGTATTTTTTCTATTCTTTAGTGAGCGATAGCATCAATTCTTTCTGTCCCGAGAGATAATGGAGTTAAGTCCTGAAGTCTTTAATAGAGTTGCTGTAGCTGTAAAGGCCTATCCATGAATAGCAGCCCAACTGCATCTATTGCAAAGAAAAAAAATTGCGGTGTCTTCAGCAGGAGCCGACTCTGCACTTCCTTGCCAACGTCTTGCGTCGTCTACAGGCTATTATTTTTACTCCTTAGACGTCTTGATGACCAATCTGGTAGCCAATCACCAGGCATTGCAATTTGCTGCAACTGACTCAAAGTCTATTGGCGCAAAGTTCAGTGCTTTATAAGGTATCGAGTTCACACATCTTTGTAGAGTCTTCCTTTTAGTCTGGAGCCAGTGACTAGTGTTCCCTAAAGGACATCTTTGAAGATTCTGCCGAAACAACACGTTTGACAATGAGGCAGGCCAGCGCATGCGTCTCTTAATGAATAAGCCGAGCACATTGAATGTGCCTGCTTGTGATAGAACCTCCTGCCATGGAGCCTCTTAGAGCAGAGGAGATGTAGGAAAGTATTCAGCGTGAAATTCTACTAGGAGTATAAAGCCCAGCTATTGCTACTGTAAAACATCGTGCATACCAATCATGCTTGCTATATTAAGAACTCTGATTTTACAGAGACTTTCCCCATACTTTAGTTGTTGTGGCTTTACCGATTCTAACATTCAGTTTAGTGTTCAGGTTGATGCTGCTGGACATATAAAAGTCTAGACACATGAAATCTTTCACCACATCTAGTGTGCAGTCGTTGGTAAATATGCAACGAGTGGAGTTGATACTTTGGTCGAGAATCTTGGATAATTCAAACTGTTTCTTAGAACAACTCTTAGCAGTTGTTCAAAAAGCAAATTGTGAATTTTTTGGAGAGCAGCTTCCGTGTTTGTTGTCAGGGTGCCCTTGATGTCGACAACCAGCATCTCCCGAACGAAGACTGCCCACTTTATCGCTTGGTTGCACAGGCTATGATATATCACGAAGATTTCTGATTGCAATGTTCATAGTCTGCCTTCAGAGCATTGCCTTCAGAAAGCTCTAGACTGATCTCTAAATATTCATTTGATTTGATTACATTAAGAATCATGAAAGATGTGTTTATGTGTCTTAATAATATCTTTCACGTTTTCTTTATGATACTTTGTTCATCTATAAGCATCCAAAATTCAACTCATGGTCAATGTGAAGAGAAAATCAAAGCTCTCTGAACTCTGAATAACTATAAAGATGAGATTATGATGATGATGATGATGATGATGATGATGTTACACTTGTAAAGCGCCCTTCCGTATCATTTATGTCTAATGCACTTCACATTAAAATGTAGAGCAGATTGGGTTAATTTTGGAAAAAAGAAGAAACAAAAGCATCATAATTCCAAATAAACATGAAAAATACATGTATTAGAATACACAAAAGTACCCTGCATAGCATATAGTATGCAAAAATGTATTCATGCAACACTCATTTTTAAAATCGCAGAACAGTTTTTAATTAATCATTTATTTGAGAAGATGATTTCATAATCTAATAGGCGCAAAAGGAACAAAAATTTAGCTTCAGCATTACATGACTTATGCATTATAACATTTTTTTCAAATTAAAAAGTAAAGGGTGAAAAGAACAAAAGACAGCCGTATGCATGCAAGTCAATTTTTTTGATTGTTTGTTTGTTTGTTTTTAAATATTATTGTCATGCATAAGGAGTTCATGCTGAATCAAAAGGAACGTCGAATTCACCCTGCACATACGCATCTCTCTCTCTCTCTCTCTCTCTCTCTCTGTCTCTCTCTCTCTCTCTCTCTTTCTGTTTCTCTCTCTCACTCTCTTTCTCTTTCTCTCTCTCATTCTCTCTCACTCACTCTCTCTCTCTCTCTCTCTCTCTCTCTCTCTCTCTCTCTCTCTCT
Organism: Elysia crispata; assembly: GCA_033675545.1. Classification (NCBI taxonomy): domain Eukaryota; kingdom Metazoa; phylum Mollusca; class Gastropoda; family Plakobranchidae; genus Elysia; species Elysia crispata. Next base: position 500,310 of record JAWDGP010000828.1, on the reverse strand, counting down.
CTCTCTCTCTCTCTCTCTCTCTCTCTCTCTGGGGCTAAAAAGAAACAGGCATACAATTTTATAACCACGGGACACAAAAAAAGAAACAACTCAACTATAAATCTATCCTTTGTAAGTAACAAGTTGACCTCCTAGTAAGGTGCTCTTGCCCTTTTATTTTGATCTCTCTCTCTCTCTCTCTCTCTCTCTCTCTCTCTCTCTCTCTCTCTCTCTCTCTCTCTCTCTCTCTCTCTCTCTGTCTTTTCTCTTTTTCTCTCAGCGTCATTTTTTTCAGAGTGGATAATTGTTACTGAATTTTTCAGAGATCAGTAATGTCAGGGTAATTAAAATATCGGAAGGAAGGCTTAAATATGGTGGTGAATTAGCTTTGCAAACTTATCCTGAGCAAAATGATTTTGTTGGTATGAAATGTTTTCGAAAAATTTTTGCTTTTTTTTCATCATATTTATAATGAGGTAAAGATTGTTGCATGAAGATAATAATGAACAAAACGATCATTTCAAAGTTTGATTTCTTCACGTCTAAATGAGAGAAAATATTGCATTGTCGATCTGGATTACAAGACCATGAATTTTATTGCTAATGAATTACTTGAATAATCAGGCTAGTATATTGACCGTTATTTCAAATAACAATTCTTGTTTGTCACTTTAACTTCAGACTTTCCTTTACTCAAAGCGTTTAACTTCCATCGCCAACAAAACAAAACAAGAATCAGAAAACAAAAATCCTGAAAATTGACTTAAAAAGCAGACTGACAACAGTGACTTTAGCTTTGCTGTCGTGTTTGTCTGGCTTCCAGTAAAATCAATAAAGCCGGAAAGTAATACAAAGGTCTGAAAAGAAAGTAAAAAAAAAAATTACTGGAGCCTACGATACACATTTTAAACACACGTGAATTTTTCATTGTTAAAACTGTGCACTGCGGATTTATGCTGTTTGTTCAAGTCTGCGTTTTAACCGGAAGGACTCTCGCACTGCTTGTGAATATTTGAGCTTTATTTGGTGCAATTGATGATTGAAATTCAGAAGGAAGAGAAGCTATTAAGGAGAAAAGAAAACAGGAACACTTAGCTTGATTTATACATAATAAATTGCTTTCTTTTCAGTGTGTCCATTCGATTGCATTGCGGGTGCAATCATTGATATTTTGTAAGCTTAAGAGTGGATCAACAAATAGATGGATTTGCAACTTTTTATTCTTTCTCAACAGATCTTTTGTTTTTACGGGATGTATTTTTTTCGCAATTTTGTGGTTCCCCTCACAAAGTCTTTAAAAATAGAAATAGAAAAAAAAGATATACATGGCAATGTGCTATAAAACTGCAAATTCCTTCTTTTCTTCAAATTGTTAAAATTTTTCTATTGCTGCTAACACTTCTACTTTTTTCCTAGTTTTATTAGTAAAACTACTGCTACAACAACTACTACTACGACTACTGCTACTACAACTACTACTACTACTACTACTACTACTACTACTACTACTACTACTACTACTACTACTACTACTACTACTACTACTACTACTACTACTACTACTACTACTGCTGCTGCTGCTGCTGCTGCTGCTGCTGCTGCTGCTGCTACTACTACTACTACTACTACTACTACTGCTACTACTAATACAACTTATACTTCTACTGTTCTACTACTATCATTATTATTATTATTATTATTATTATTATTATTATTATTATTATTATTATTATTATTATTATTATTATTATTATTATTATTGTTGTTGTTGTTGTTGTATTTGTTATATCATTATTATTATTATTATTATTATTATTATTATTATTATTATTATTATTATTATTATTATTATTATTATTATTATTATTATTATTATTATTATTATTATCATTATAATTGTTATAATTCTTGTTAATTTATTATATTGTTACTTTCAACCCTTTATTTAAAATTTCCTTACTCTCCTCTATCACTCATTTCTTGATCTCTTTGGACCACTTTGATCTATGTACTGTAACATTCTCTGCACCATCAGGTGTACGACAACGGCCATTCGCGATCGATAAAGTTTCCATTCTACATTAACATTGACACTGACTCCGGGCTAGCATTTGCTTGATAATTTTCTTTATTTCCTTTGCGCGAATACATAGCGTGTAATGTGATGTAATACTTCGACGGTTTAAGGCGTCAAAAATCACTATTCTTTAATTTTTAGGGTTAAATATTTTACTTCATTAGATGCTCTGTATTCTCTATATTTTAGCAAGAACGAAGGTTGAGCCAGCACGAACAAGAGCGACTTCATATAAAAATAGTGGTTTTCGTTTCGAGCCCTACAGGTTTGCCTCTGGATGAGCTATTATTCTTTCAAGAAAGGCTCTGTAATGGAACAGACACAGCGCTTTTAGAAATATTATGAGTTGAATTGACAAGAAGCTGTTTTGTAAATAATGAACTAAGGATTAGATATGTGCTTCAAAACGTTTTTCCTCTTCAAAACCTTTTTGTATTGTTTGTCTTGAGGTGTTGAAATTAACTGGTGCAAAGTATTTATTTTTTTCCACTTCTTTGGAATTGATCTGTGAAAAAAGTGAAGAGGAACATTTGCTTCTTGAGGAATAAATCTATCCTTGACCAAAAATCACACATTTACTTAATTTCAAAGGGATATTTTTTCTTTGTTACCTTTTTATTTCTTTATAGTTGTCATGTTTTCATTACACATTGAAGCAAAACGTTTTTAAAGTTTCCCAATGCTAAATATTAGAAACAAAATTTCATCTCAACATCCTTCTTGCGAGATGCTCGGGTCTCTGACGCAGTGAATTGCGATGCTGCATGATTCATTCATGTGATACGCTTTCTGGAAAATAGCTCCAAACTGTACTCTATACAGATGTAGACATCTGATTCACTAACACAGGCCACTCGATCTGGAAGGTTCGATCGTACAGAAAGGGCCTGATTCTACCAGAAAGATCTCATGCATTCGTAATTCCCCGACAGCACGACAGAGTGAGACAAAGAAAGTATCATGCACGGGTTGGGACTATGTGTGGCAGTCCTTGGATGAGTAACAGCGATTTATAAAGCACTAAGTCTTCCGAGCCACACCCCCTAAAGGTCAGCTAAAGACATCCTAGATACAAACAACCACATGAATACAATATCAAATCGGTGTCTGTTCACAACTCTTAAAATAATTGCTCCTTTTAGCAGCCCGACTCCCATTATGCTGACACCTAAAATGGCTTCTTCCTGTGGTAGGAGTACATAAATCTTTCAAAGTTAAGTGGATTCCTACTGAACTTGCACTCACGTCTAACAGAATGATGGAAAATTGTATTTGTATCAGATTTTGTCCTCAACGATAATATCCTCCATTCTGTTTACCAATGCCATGTGTATTGATCATGACTACAGTCTGCAGACTTTAACAAGAGTGCCTAAGGGGGTATTAATGTACACGGCGATTAATAGATACAAAATCACATACCCAATTGCATGCAAGGGCATTCAGAATTTATTCACATAACTTTTTGCAGTCAAGTAGTATTTTCCGCAAATGAACTCCCAGTTGTTTAAAAGATTGCAAGAGTTGTATTTATAAATTCATTCCTATTCATACTCCTAACAATACCATTTGCAATTTTTTTTGGCTCAGTGACATATTAAAAGCAAAACCTCCTTTGGCTCAGATCAGTTAGCCTTTATCATTATTGACATATGTCATAAGCACACAATATTTTCAGCAACAGAGTTCAAGGAAAGCCCTGGCCCAAAGTTATCGTTAGGAGAAAGAAAATGTATACACTTGCCTATAAGTCGCGTTAACTCGATTTCATGCTGTTTGCTTCGCTTAGTTTATTATCTCTCAAACGTTTCCTAACATTTATACCATCTAGAAATTTGATACAGTCATTACAGATTGAGCATTCACGTGCCTGAAATAAAACACTCAGCAAATAAAGATACCACGCTAAAAGCGAGTAGTACATAATTATGGGGGATAAAAGGAGGCCATGAAAGCTTTTTAGTAATATCAACTAACCCAGCCTATTAAGACTCTATCAATGGAAATTATTGGTGCTTGGAGGCACAGGTGTAATATGTCATCACACAATGTAACACGATATTAATTTATTATTGTAGAAATATGATAACTACAAAAAAGAACTTATTTAGTTATCTTAATTTCTTTCAAGAACGATTCGCACTTTTAACAGCGGCATACATCAGACTCGATATCAACACAAGGCAGGTGAAACACTTTTTAAACATTTTAATTAAAGATGAGTACTCAAATATCACATTGTAGAAATAGATTTGGCACTCACAACCCTAGTGCGTTTAAACACTTCTTAAATCAACAAGAAGCTACAGGAAATATTTCACATGTTATTGTTCTTTTTAAGAATAATAACTCTGATTAGTCATCTATTTACGTTTAAGGATAAGAAGGGTAATAACTAGGATATTAAGTAAGTAAGAAGAGCAGAGTCACGAGAAGGTGCTTCAGCAAATTGAGAGATGTAAGAATAGAATCTTTAATGAATTTTTAAAGCTGCAAAATATACCTTCACGAGGGTGGACTAGCCTAAAGAGTGGGCCTTTTGACTTAAGGATTAAAAATAAATAAATAAATATATATATATATATATATATATATATATATATATATATATATATATAATGATTGGGTGAAAAATTTTTAATTTTTCAGATTTCAAATTAACATCCCACGATTCAACTTTCTCGCTTGTCGTTAAGAACTAGTTCCAGCTTAGGCTACTAAAATCATCGATTTCTCTGTAAGGGAAAATGCGTTTATAATTTGATTTTACCTTGCACTGCGATGTACTCCTTGGGTCCATTGTAACCCTGGTTTGATAAAAAAATAAATAAAAAAAAACAAGAAGAAAGCACACTAAGAAAACGATGACCTTCTGTATCATTTCTATAACAAGCTTAGGAAACAGTTAAATGAGAAAAAATTCGGAAAGCTAATTTTATCCTAAAAAATAATTGAAAAAGGATACTCAATCATTCCAAATAGCAAGTCTATGAACTACAGGAAATAAAAATTAAAAAAAAAATAATAATGTAAGATAAAAACATTTAAAGAAGCTATTTTTCAGAGCGCTAAAAGCAGTCCTTTAAATTTTTTTTAACAGCGTCATGAGAGAAATGTTTTCGATAAGTCAGATGCAGATGGTTGGCGACTTCCACCATAACCAAGACAGGTAGCGCTGAGCGGCAGAGCCAGGTTGAAACCCCCTCCCTTTTCTCACTGGAACCACTAACCTTTCCATGGTCAATATTGCTCATAAAAATGATGGATTAATCACATGAAACGAAACAATGCTGCTAATAAAAGAAAAATACTAAACGATGCACTCTAGCAAGCATTACCGGGTTTCTCACTGAAAGTACAAAAGATATGTTTGTTGTGAAGGCTTCATATTAGCTGTGATACTAAAAATTATTTAAGGACCAGATATTAATCGTCATAATCAATTGATGTGATTTTTTTGCAGGACTTCACAATTCTTCGCTCTATACGCTGTATTCGAATCTTAGGAGACGCGTCTTCCAAAACATTCCCTTATCTCAGCACAGAAGTTAGATTAGAAAGATGCGAAATGTCTTTAACTGGAGGGTAATAGGTCTGAAGCGAAAAACATATTTGATGGAACTCTTAGGGTTCTATGAAAGATTTTATTTTCACAACATTTTAGCAAACCTTTTCACCACTCCAGTAACAGATTCAATAGAAGTAGAAAATGTAGTAGTAGTAATAGTAGTAGTGGTGGTGGTAGTAGTAGTAGTAGTAGTAGTAGTAGTAGTAGTAGTAGTAGTAGTAGTAGCAGTAGCAGTAGTAGTAGCAGTAGCAGTAGCAGTAGTAGTAGTAGTAGTAGTAGTAGTAGTAGTAGTAGTAGTAGTAGTAGTAGTAGTAGTATTAGTACTAGTAATAGTAGTGGTAGTAGTAGTTGTAAAAGTAGTAGTAATAGCATTAGAAGTAGTAGTAGTAGCATTAGAAGTAGTAGTAGTAGTAGTAGTTGTAGTAGTAGTTGTAGTAGTAGTAGTAGTAGTAGTAGTAGTAGTAGTAGTAGTAGTAGTAGTAGTAGTAGTAGTAGTAGTAGTAGTAGTAGTAGTAGTAGTAGTAGTAGTAGTAGTAGTAGTTTAGTGATAGCAGTTGTGGTAGTAGTAGAAATAATTCCTATCAACAATGCTCAGATTAAATACATTCAACCGGAGGTATCATACTGGTCACACTTACGTCAACAAAGCTGGCATTGTAATAATCTGTACCAACTGTCACTGGTATGTCCCACACAATTACACGGCTGTGGTCATCTGTGGAGGAAGCGGAATTAATCATAACAATCATGCGTCTGTACTGGTCTGCCATAAGTTTACCCGAAATGCATTCTCCAATATTTACCTTCATAGATTCTTATCATTTTAACAGGTGCTGCTAACAAATATCTTAGCGTTTGATTGACGCTGTTAGTTCGATAATAATTTACTTTGAATGATTAAGATTGGAGGCTCTCACTTAAAACGGACGATTCTCTGAGCTTTTGGAAAGAGACCAAAAATATTTTAATGGCAAGGTTGAACTCCCTTTGGCTCAGAGTTAAGTCATATCGGTTATTTCTTTAAAAGTTAATTTTTTTAAATTCAACTTCATACTTTGATATCATTCGTATTCTGTGCAACAGATTTTTTTATAATTTTTTTTTTCAAATTTAAGGTGTAAGGTAATAATTTTTGTAAAAAATTTCAATTGCCCTCACTGAAATTTGTTTCGTAATATGTAATCAGCACGAAAACGAGTGATCAGCACGTGATACAAGCCTCTCAAACATGAAAATATCTACAAACCTCGCATGAAGGACTCTTCTCCTCATAAGGTTCATTATGGTATGATTATAGTTTTTTTCCGATTAAAAACTTTTTGTAAAATTCAATAATTATATGCTATGGAAATGTAACTATTTCGGGTTTAGATGTTTACATTTCTCTTATTCAGAACAAACTCCAAAAATCCCAAAATTTCATTCAGCGCACCAAATTTCCCTCCTTCCCTCTTGAACATCATTCTTTAGTCCGTACGTTTTGTCCCTTTCTTAAGAATATCAATCTGTTCTTGAATTTTCACCTCGAATTTAAGACGATATATATGAGAAAAATAAAATGATGTCGTGAACGTTCTTGACAGGTCACCTTGCCACTACCGCAACAACCAATATTTTACTTTCGTCAGCCTAGTTCAGATCCAGAAAGAGAAAACATGCATTGTTAAAACGCTCTGCCAATCAAAACACCGATGGCATTCTACTACGACGATCGGCTGCTTGCATATTTAATTTGTCATGGGTTCCGAACGATCCATCATCCATGCAAAAAAGCTTTGTGTGTAACTATATATTTTCTCCTTTGTCCACTTTCTGTAATAGGTTCGACTTGGTTTACGATTAATTGATTAAAATGACACATAAGAGTCTGGGGACCTTGAGATGTCAAAATATAAATTTCGTTTCGAAATTTTAGACTTGTAAACTACATTGCTTTCTTTGTTTTATATTGGGAAACTGCTTCCAATAGTGATTCTTCACTGCGGAAGGTTGTCCAAGACTCTCTCTCTCTAAGGGACTTCGTATACGTAAGACAATTTTATATGTATCATCTGTTCATAACACATTCATATGTTAGATACTGAAATAATTCATTTTGCTTTCTTCTTCTCCTTCGGCTTTGCAAATTTAGCTATTAATTTTTCATTGGTAGCAAACAACTTTTTTTATTTATTTTTTGTTTGCAACATAAAACTGTTTATTCTGTAACACTATGATATTCTTTGCACTAGGCAAAGTATTACTGACCATTCAAAGCAGTCACTATAATTGGGTGGAAGTTTAAAGCAATCATTACAGACTTTTTTTTTTTATCTTTTGCAGCGTGCTTGCCCTTACTTAAGATCACGAAAATTACATTTTACTGTGCTCCGACTATTTTAAAAAAAATTAAGCTCAACTGAGTAATTTTATCGCTTCTTACCTACTACACAAGTAATCGTTGTTATTTTAAACGACTGTTCTTCAAGCTTTTGAGGATGGTGGTGTTAATTGGGTTGCCATCTTTAATTTGAGGTTTAGTTCACTGCAACTTAAATTAATAACTACTCGAGATGAATATATATATATAAAGATTTCAGAGAATAGAAAATACATTCAGTCTGCAGTTTTAGGAAAAGAATCGATTTAAGAGCACCACGAACAAAATAGGCAGTAAGCTGTAGCCATAACTATGTAAACTGAAATCTGATCCTGTGGCAGACGACTGTAAATAAGATACACACTGGTAACAAAAGCTGTTCTATTAGTTTTCACGGGAATTAGCAAACACAGCAGATTCTGCTCTCTGCGTATGGGACATCAAGCGATGAAAACAGACATTCACGCATTTCAAGGAAATGCAGATGGAGACTATAAAGATAGAGAGGAAGTCATTAAAGATGGAGAGAGAGACAATAGTAAGAGGGAGAGAGAGAAAGGCAGTACAGAAATGGCGTAAGAGAAAAACAAAAATACGAAGCAATATCTAGGGCCACATAAAGAGGTTAAGACAGAGAGACAAAAACTGAGAGAGAGAGCGAGAGAGAGAGAGAGAGAGAGAGAGAGAGAGAGAGAGAGAGAGAGAGAGAGAGAGAGAGAGAGAGAGAGAGAGAGAGAGAGAGAGAGAGAGAGAGAGAGTGATCAGTTTTGATTGTTCGCTCAATGCGGTCAACCAAGGACTGCTGAATTATTTCTGTGGCGGGATGTGAAACCATCGGATGAGGCAAAAAACAACAACAACAACAAAACAATAAAAAAAACAAAATGTGGAGAAAAATCGATCTTTATCCGGCGTCCTTTGAAAAGAGAATGAATATTTTTTTTCTATAATATTGCAAGAAACAACATAGGCTTACCTTATGTTGCTTATTTAATACTAGAGTTAAACAACTTTGAGCCTCTTCAAAATACAGAGTTTCGCAGTACCTACTGCAATCGGCTTATTAATTCCGCATGTTATAAAATTCTCGTAGTCTTCCCTCCCACTTCTCCTTCTTTCCTCTTCCCCTCATTTTTTTCTTTGTCTCTTCTTTTCCCTTGCCTTAACTCTTTTCTTCAATCTCTCTCTCTCTCTCTCTCTCTCTCTCTCTCTCTCTCTCTCTCTCTCTCTCTCTCTCTCTGTGTATCTCTCTCCCTTCCCCCCTCCCCCCCCCCCCTCTCAGTAAATGTACTACTTAATCGAAAAAAGTGGCAAACGATTTTGCACGGGACATGAGCATCACAAAGATGCTTCTCAGTCGCTGGAAAGAATGAGATAAATTGCTCGTGGCCTTTTTACATCGTAAGTGTCATATAGAGAATAGTCCAAAGAAGCACTTTTCTGCCATTTACTATTACATCATTGTGGCCCCGTTATAGTTTCTTTTATCGTCGCAGCCAAATACCATCAACAGTTGTTCGCAAAATTACTGCTTTTGACGTCAATATCTTTTTTTTTCCTTCGCCACTGGTGCTATTAGATAGGTCGTATTGGGCAACTCGCAAAAATCCATCTCCATGTGAAGTTATTCATTTTTCTGAGTTCCATATGTCATTCTCACAATTGACCAGTTTGAGGTAAACAATGAGGATCTAGGCAAGTCGATTTGAAGGGCTAAAGTCCTCGTAATGTTCATTTTCGAAATGTACCAATTTGCATCAGAGATTCATCAGCCTGCTTGACCCCATCTCACAATGCCCAGAAAGAAATCCGAGAGTACGGTAAGAATGAAGGTTTGAGTAATACAGTCTTAAAACATCTCTCTCTCTCTCTCTCTCTCTCTCTCTCTCTCTCTCTCTCTCTCTCTCTCTCTCTCTCTCTCTCTCTGCCTCTCTCTCTTTTTTCTTTCATTCCTACAGATCCTCCAAACCTCTCTTTCTCTCGTTTTCTCTTTCTCGCTCTGTGTCTCTCTCCCCCTCTCTCAATGTTTGAGTCTCTATCTCTCTTTGTTTTTTTACTCCTCTCTCTCTCTCTATCTATCTACCTATCTATCTATCTATTTATCTATCTATCTATCCCTCTCTGTATCTCTGTTATAACCATCTCAATCTCTCTGTGCCTCTCTCATATTATATATATTTCCCCTTTATAGCTCTTTCTCTATTTTTGCCTTTTTGTTTTTATCTCTTTTGTTAAATAATAAAAAGCTACTTATATAATTTTTCCTTTCCATAATATCTATGTCTTTCTCACTCGCTCGCTGTCTCTATTTATCGTTCGCGTTGTCTCTTTGATTCTCTTTCAATCTATCTCTTCCTTCAAGCATTTCCAGAAATTTCTCTCTCTCTCTCTCTCTCTCTCTCTCTCTCTCTCTCTCTCTCTCTCTCTCTCTCTCTCTCTCTCTCTCTCTCTCTCTCTCGCTCTCGCTCTTTTTTCTCACACACATACAACTTTTTTTTCGTTTGTTTGTTGTTTGTTTGATCTTTTTCTAAATTCAAACAACAAACAGGCTCTAAACTACGCGTTGATTATTTGTGGATAGAGTGTGTACAGAATCAATAGGTTATCAGTGGGTTTCACCAATGAATCATTTACTATGCTGAGCAGTAATGTAGCTTCTTTTTCTATAAAGACAGTTGAATTGCAGATCATAGAATCCCGAGTTCAATTCGTTAAAAACTCCAGAATTGAGGCATTGAAAATAACCTTTTAAAAAGTCATAAAATATAGGACAAATAGCTAACTTTTTAAAAACCAAAGCTTCAGGCATGTATGCTGTATGAAGCATCATTTTCAGCACATGTTCATCTAGTTTCAAAAGGTCTGAGAAGTCCTAATGAAACACGCTTTGTATGTAAACAAAGGTTTCTCTTTTTCCATTTCATGACAAATGGGACATTACATACATTGGGGCTCAAATTCAAAAGACTATGAAACTCACAGCTATAAAATAATTAAAGTGTCAATATAAAGAACAATAAAAGCGTGTTACTTTTGGATTAAAAGAAAGAGAGAGGGGAAGAGAGATGAGATGAGAGAGAGAGAGAGAGAGAGAGAGAGAGAGAGAGAGAGAGAGAGAGAGAGAGAGAGAGAGAGAGAGAGAGAGAGAAAATCACACACACGCACAGAGGTTTCCTCGATCAACCGGAAAATTAGAGTTATTGGAGTTAAACAAAGTATTTGGTTTTGATGCTAGGAAGTTGATGACAGAGAGGTAGAAAATTAGAGGGGAATACCACTGTCGCTAGGATAATGTATAGGAGGAGTCGTTCGGACTTGGGACATTTAGCTGGGATATCGCCCTGAGCATTGTCTGCCTCGACCTTCTCGCGGGTTTGTCCTCTTGTCTGCATCTCTTGATGTCTCCAGCTCCCTGTCAGTATGATTGTCTGTCTAGCTGCTGTCTTTGTCTCTGTTTTTCCGACTTCGTCTGTTTGTCTGTCTGTCTGACTTCTGTCTCTCTGTCTCTCTCTCTCTTCTATCTATCTATCTTCTCTTCTCTCTCTGTCTCTATCTCTGTCTCTCTCTGTCTCTCTCTCTCTTTCTCTCTCTCTCTCTCTCTCTCTCTCTCTCTCTCTCTCTCTCTCTCTCTTTCTCTCTCTTTCTCTCTCTTTCTCTCTCTCTTTCTCTCTCTCTCTATTTCTCAAAATCTTCCGCACAAAAATCTTCCTTTCTAAGACCTTTTTTTTTATCTTTTCTATAACATACATAATATTCTGTTAAGTATAGTTTGCCATATTTATGTACTTATTAAGAAAGGTTGAAAGTTGTAACAAGAGAGGTACACCTTGAATAAAACTAAAAAAAAAAAAAAAAAAACTTTATGTTGTTGCGATGAATAAAAAATATCAGTAAGTCAATAAATCTTAAAGAAGGTTTTTCTTCATTAATGCCTCAAAATGAAAACGCTATCTGTATCATGCTCAACAGATTGGGTTTTTTTCTTCATTCTTGAAATAAATTTTGGGCATTAAAGACAAATATCTGGGGAGGTACTTCTATTGATCAATGAATCATTCACTCAAATCCTGCTCCAGCTGGGACTATCATTATTCTAGACTTTCCAATCTACACTTCTTTAGTCACTGATACTCACCATGGTTAACAGCCACTGTCTCCTCTTTCTGGCAACATAAATACCACCAATCAGAGTCCTATCTCATAACACCTGGCAGTTGGCCATCAAGCGACTACGCTGGTCAACCAGTAAGGACCGTATCCTTCCACAAATGCCAACATAGGACGCTAACTACCACCTACGATGCTTACCATCACCGTTACTTGGCTCACAGCACCCCAATTACCCATTGAGAAAGAAAAACCTAATGAAATAAGCGGATATACCTCACGCAAAGTCAATGTGTGTATGTTTGGGTGTGTGTGTGTGTATAAAAGGGGGGGGGGTGCGTAGGAGGGGGCTGGATCGTATACGGACGGGGGCAGTGCGTCCTTTTTTCCCCTCGAATAAGAGAGGGTGAAAATAATATTTGTCTTCGAGGACAAACTATAGTAGTATCGATACAACATTGTAAAGCTCAACATCATGTGTGTAAAACGAATGGAAAAAACATTGTTATTAAAAACGAAGTCGATTACTTTACAGCTAAAATGTTTTGATCATATTAGAGGCGTTTAGTATAAAAGAAGTTCATTCGTGGAAAATTTCAATTAACAAAATAGCATACTAAGATGACTGACTACAGAGAGCGAAAGGTAGACGTCAGGTAGAGCGATCAAAACATCGAGTATACGAGTTGCTACGCCAAACATTTTTCCCACAAACTCAGTGAGCGTAAACTGACTTTCTGGCAAAGCGCATAATGTACGAGCCATGAAGGTTGTACAGTGCGGGATAATGCGAGATAGCGCAAAAAGAAAAATAATTACACTAAAGCCCATTTTTCCACTCAAGCAGGCCTGACAAGTTCCCAGGAAGCCAGCGATGAGATATGAAATATGCATGGGCGGCCCGGCTCGGTCACAGGACCATCGACTACAGCGGACCCAATGAAACAGCGGCAGCAGCACCGCGTACACAGCCTGTGTGAGCAGCATCTAAACCATCTCTGACTTGCAGGAGATAAACGGCGTCACGAGTTAATGCCTTGATAATTCCAGGATATTTGGAACGCAATAAAAGCGGAAAAGCCATCAAAAGGAAGCGATAAAGCTACATTTCAATCACAAGTTTATAAAAGGGCGGTCTTTGCAGTCTGCAGCAACTCCTCAGCCAGCTCTTTCATCCCTCTATCTCCCCCCATTCCCCTCCCAAGCGCACCCCAATTTCCTTTGTATTTCTCTTTTTTTTTTCTTTTTTTATTCCTAACTTTTTAGCTTTTTTCCTTTTCCTCATTGTTTATGAAGATTTCCTTATTTCTGTCATACTTTTGTTATTACTTTTATTATCGTTGTTGTTGTTGTTGTTGTTGTTGTTGTTGTTGTTATCAATACTATTACGATATAAATTTTGATCTCATTATTATTATTATTATTATTATTATTATTATTATTATTATTATTATTATTATTATTATTATTATTATTATTATTATTATTATTATTATTATCATCATCTACTTTTTTAATACTTTGATCCAATAGTCATTTTTAGCTAAAAAGGTTTTTGGATGAAAACTATTTTTAGAGGGCAAAAGGTTTTTTAGAAAGAGGGTTTTCAATTCTAGTTGTTTTTTCTTTATTTATCTTCATATCCATTGAATTTATTTCAATTGAGGAGAGTGTGAAATACATCGATACCACCTTTAATGTAATCAATTCCCCCTCCCCCTCCCCCCCCCCAAAAAAAAAAAAAAAAATAAATAAATAATAATAATTAGAATCTAGATCTCGACCTAACTGATTTTAGATCTATATATCAGCACCACGAGTTTGTATTGGACGAAATTTTCCAAGCATGAGTTAAGGTCAAGTTTATCTATATCTAGATCTAGATCTAACAGTAACACTGATGAGTTCTAAAAAGAAGGCATATTCTCTTGAATAAGTCTGTGGATGAACCACGTAAGGAAAAAAGTTTCCTACTGTGTTGTGCTCCACACTGATGAGTTCCAAATAGAACGAAACATATTTTCTTGAATGAACAAATTATGGAAAAGTCTCCTCTGGAATGTTTCTGTGGATGAACCTCTTAAGGAAAAAGTCTCCTACTATGTTCTGCTTCACACTGAAGAGTTCCAAATAGAACGAAACATTTTTTCTTGAATTAGTCTCTGGGTGAACTCTTATGAGAAAAGAATCGTACTATTTTTTTCTTTACACTGAAGGATAATAAAGAAAAAATATTTGACGAGCCTTATGCGAAGAACCCGCCGGATATAGATGTATACCATATTAACTCAAAGTAGAAAAAGGCATAAGCTGAACTAAAATTTTAAATTAAATTATATTGGGCTCACTTTGTTGTTTCCCTTTCAAAGAGACTGTTCTATTGCGTATAACCTGTTCATATGAACGGGTACCCTAGCTTGTTTGTTATAAAATAATAATAACATCTTTACACTCGAAAAGAAATGGCAAAATGCGGTAAACGTGTAACAACAATTTTGGAAACATTCACAATAAATGATAGATTATTTAACGGCGATTAAGCCGTTGGATGCTTTTTTATTTTTCATCCTTCAGCTGCTGATAAAGTGATAAAGCTCTCATTATCATGTGCTATACACATCTCTTTTATTTCGATTATATTACTTTCCTCTAAACGGGCATTGTGCTACATTAGCGACGGTTTTAGATATATCCTTGACCACAAATACTTCAAAAGCATACGTCAATTCAATTTTGTTTTCTTTTTTAAATCTTTGTTGCCAAAGCTAAAATCAGATTTCTTACATACACAGGAAGGGCGAAAAAAGTTTTACGATTGCTACTTCACGAGCATGTAGGTGTAAATGTGAGAGTATTTTATTACAGCGAACTAAAATGATAACATAGAAAGTTATACCAAGTTTTAAAAAAATCTTTTGTGTCTAGAAAAATAGTAAATCATGAAAAGCGTTAGGCATGGGGAACTAATAAGAAAAGCTAATAAATTTTGTAAAGAAAAGACCAGTCTGTTAAAGATATTTTAAAATGCATGTACATGCAGAAAAGTTTGGGCAGCTATGAATAGATGGAATGGGTAAGAACATAATTAATTATTTTCCAATATTGAAGGCCATACTTGTTCCAGGCCATCTTAAAAATCTTAAGCATCACAATGTAATAATGTTTTTTACTTACTTGCACTGTATTAATTTATCACATCTATTTAATTTTAAAAAGTCAATAAGAGTAGAAATGCAATGCTTACTCGAAAGACGCGTAATATTGTACAAGAAATTATATTATAGGGCAAGTGGAAGAAAGTGGGCTTTCTATTAAATAAATTTTATCGTATATGACGTCAGTCTTTTGGGTACAATTTCACAACAAAACGTTGGATTCTTGTTTTGAACACTCAGGGAATCTTCCTCGCAATTTCGATCAAAACACTCGATTGGCTGTTTTTGCTAGGTCAAGTCCAGATTACAGAGAAAACAATTTCACACTGTTCGAAAGGTGAGCTCATACGATACAAGCATTACACAGGAATATACACGTGTGTATACTCTCATGAGACATTTTTGCGTTAGTGAAGTTTAACACTAGTGCCTGAGATCACGAAGGTACCAATCAGTATACATTCTGGACATCTTAATAGGTATGTGGTGAGCGAAGAGCCCCTTTGTTCTACGTCTCTCAACAAGCAATTTCCGTCATCCTTGGTGACAAAGAAGCTTACAAAGCTTATCTCAGCTGAAAGTCTCTCCAGAGGTCGACGTCTTATTTCTCTGCCCAAGAGAGGGACAACTGATAGCAGGAGACTGTTAGAGAGTCTAGACTTAGCTGTCGCAGTTATTATCCATTCCATACAACAAATCAAATGCACAGTGTTACTAATTCGAAAGAGATACTACTTTCATTACTTTTTTTCCCTAAACAATATTCTTCTCTTTGCACTTAATTAGCTTATATGTCTTTAGCTGCATACACTTAGTTGTTTCGTTTCATCTAATTAATGTTTTTACGTAAATGTAGATGAATTCCAATATGTTTTATGTTAAAAATAAAATAAAAAAATGAAGGATAACTTTTTTAAAAATTAAAATGATGGCTCAAGATCTGAAACTCACTTCGCAATATTTTAACTCTTACTTCACTTTCTCATATCATTAGTTAAAATGAATTAAAATAAACTTAACTTTTTAGAGTATTTTCTGCCTTAAGGATATTTAATCAGTGGATTGCGAAGTTTCATAGGGTTCCTCGAAAAAAATCCTATTTTGTCTAGGACAAGAGAAGCATGCCCCTCTCATCCTATTCAGTAACAGTAATGGGAATAATGAAATCCTCCAGTTTTTTTTTTTTTTTTTAAACCTGATGATTTAGCTGGAAAGTTCCTCATCAAAACACCTTTCCGTGGTTTATAGAGATGATATGCTGTCTATTTTTTTTCTTCATGAGGCCCTTCATCTCTATAAATTTTACAATGACTGTTAAAGAAGACGGAAAGCTGATCAAAGTAAAACAAATATGTTAAGGGACAAAATATGTGATTTTAATAAATTTGTTACGGTGTAAAGCATTTACAACTTGGAGCAACATAAAGAAAATTATCTGATAAAAAATTTTATATTATAAAAATAGCCATTGTTTTTTTTTTTTTCCTATTCTTTCTACAATCTAATCTTCTGTTTCTTACTACGATTTTAACAATTAAATAATAACAACTAATAGGGTAATATTTCGCGCGACTAAAACATTTTGCCACTCAGGGGAGTAAAGTATATGACTCAGTCGATTTGACTCTTTTTTTTCGGCGGTTGCCACAGCAGTAAATAAGATTGCATGGTGAATCTCAGTCTCCGCACGTAATGATGCTAGAAGAGTGCGCCTTTCAATTATTAGGTGTGCAGCACCACGGAAGATCTTGGTCTTTCAAATGACTACTTGCGTGACGGCGCAAATCGAGAAGATAAACAGAGAGGGAGAGGCAGACAGTAACAAAGAGTATCATAAACAGAAATAGACCGAGAGATCGAGCAAAAATATTGAGAGGCAGAAAATACACAGATAATGAGAAGAAGGGATAAACAGACCGTTGATTGAGAGAGATCAATAGACAGAAAAAAAGTCAACAGACAGAGATGAAAAACGAGATCTAAAGAAAGCAAAAAGGAGAATACAAATTCTCAGTCAGGTTGATTTACAATGCAATAATGAAAAAGATTTGATTGTATAACAAACTTCCTCCTGTAAAAAGCGCCAAAATGAAGATGACCATTATTGTTGTGTGCATTCGATGAAGTTTAGCTGTGAAAGCATGCATGATTATTCCGCTTTAACACAGCGCAAAGGTCACAAGACAGAACTCTGAATAATAAATGGCAACAAATAGATTAGATGGAAACCCCCAAAAGATGACAAATTAAGAAATTTCTTTGCATGGATTCAATTTTTTAGAATGGGAAATAGCCATATATTGCGCCGAATGATAAACTTAAAATAACCTTCTGATGATCGCAAGACAATGCCATTTGCATGCGATACGATGCATCGCAAAGTTTCCTACGCATGTATTAAATATGGGCCCTAAATGATATCTCGCTACAAGTGCAGCATTATTTGCGTTTCTGCGTTTAATAGAAAAGCAAATGAAAACCCAAGTATTTCTGCATATAAAGTAAAAAGCACATTATTACTCAAGCTGAAAAACCAAGTCTACCAAAGGGACACTGATGCCACTTTGCCGGGGCTCAGGTTCGTGTGTAAATGTGTGTGTGTTAAATATGCTTATAAATGGTCTTGATATCTATCCATTACATGATCCAGAAGTACGTCTCTACCTATTTTTGTTTACCTAGCATCTAGATATCTCTATAATTCTAAACACAGAATCTAACCCTAGCCTAAAAGTAAAATCTAGATCTGAACCATTATTCTGATTTGAGTTTAGCTGCTGTAAATATCTAAGCCCTAGGTATAGACTCTAAGTCCAAGAAACTATACTTAAGATTCTTTATTTAGATCTCTTTTTCGAGGTAGTTTTAGAACTGTCGCTGCCTTCATTATGGACTTTCTTTCAGTTTCATTCCCACCATTTCTGCCCAGTTGTGCTTACAGAAAGTAGTTTGCATATTCACCTTTTTCTTTCACAAAAATAATAATCACATTTTTGTCCTCTGTTTTCTGAAGACCTAGTTCGAATGAAATATAATATTACTACTCCAAACTTTAGGAAAAATTACAACTTTACGCCAAATTTGAAGTGCCTAGGTGGTCTAGAAATGTTCGGTAAGATGATCCTCAGCTCCTTTATTGCAAATAAAGATGTGCATCAAACAGAGACATGAAGTGGTGCACTTTGATCTTTAAGTTATGAGAGTAGTTTTGTACATAAAATTCAAATGTTTACGTCATTCTGTTTGGTTTTCGAAAACTAAGGCTAAGAACCCTTGAATAAGTCTGATTTTCGTTGCAATGTCTTTTTTTTAGTTACATGAAATGAAAAGGGCGCTGTGCATTAAATATTTCGTGTGCAGCACAGTGAACTTATGACAACAGCCTACCTGTGGTTTATTAGAACGGCGCGGGGATTTCATCAAACGGCGTCGAAAATTATGAAAGACTTGCTTAAATGATACCTAGAACTAAATTTTAAGTTTTAATCTGTCCATATATCTGAATTCCGACGTGGCAGACATCGATTTTTTGTTGATTTTTTTTATACTTTTCAATGACATAAAAACTAATCACAAAATTACATTTTTGTGCCATTGAATCAGTCTCCATCGACGATTCTCTGCTTCTGGAATGGATAGTATTGATCATTCAGAGTAAAGTTCAAACAGGGTTAGGATGAATGGGGCAGAAAATGAAGGTGAAAGGTGAGAGGTGTGCGTGTGTGTGGGGGGGGGGGTGAGGGGGCGGCCGCAAAAGAAAAAGGGAGGGGGTGGGGTGGAGGAGAGAAGGAGGAAGGGAAGGTATTTAAAAAAAAAACGCGGCTTCTTGGTCATGCAATGAATTACACGAAGTTACAATAAAAAGGGCATTAAATGAATAATATTCCATAAAGGGCTAAATTCAAGTCGCCATTTTCATTCCAGACAAAGACATTGGCATTGATTGACTAAATTAAGTGTTATGCGTATCACGGCCATACACAGGTGATCTGAAAAAAATCAAACATTCGCTTAGTCTTATGCACGGCAGTTGGCGGCTCTCAGGTGAACCCTCAAACCAACCGCAAGATTATACACCGCCCGACAGAGAATACGCGTATATCTCAGGACAAGCTGGTGAGGTGCACCTCCGTCCTTGTCTAAATGAAAGTACTAGACATGTAACTGTTCATATTGACATGACTCACGTTCATGGCATCTCCCTTTTTTATTTTTTTTAAAAGAGGGTGCAGGAGGAATAACACTTTATTGATTACTTTAAACATCGTTAGCTTGTGTCAAAATTTGTCATGATATGTAGAAAAAGTTTCAACAAAACACATATCGTTTTGACACTAACAAGTATCTCACTTTTCTGCATCGTTTCCCATACATGTTTTGGCGTTTACAGACATTTCGGAGACCAGGCAAAGCACAATAATGTATATACACACGCGGGTGACCACTGGGCCAGAATATTCTACTAACATAACAAAGTCTCTTTGTTTTCCAGGCCGGAATTAATCGATGTTCATTGAGAGAAAAGAAAAAGCAAGGTTTGTTTGGCTCGATGTAAGCGTGTTTACGTAGTTAGAAAGCAGTAAAGAAGCACAAAAGGGAGCAAAGAGAAGAAGAATGTGTGTGTATGGATAAGAGAAGAGAGATGTCCTTTATTACAGTAAAATAGTTTCAGTTGGAGCTGCTGAAATATAATTTTGACAACAAAAAAAGAGAGAAATATAAAGAGAAAGGTTATAAGGAAAAGGATCCGCTTGAAAGAAAAGCGATTGGTGGATAGAGAAATGTAGGAAATGAGAGAAGAAGATAAAAAAGAAAAGATATTGTCAAGCAGACAGAGAGATAGATAGAAAGACATAGAGAAATAGAGAAAGAAAGCGAGAGAGAGAGAGAGAGAGAGAGAGAGAGAGAGAGAGAGAGAGAGAGAGGGGGGGGGAATAGGGAGTGGAGGAAAAAAAAATAGAATTGGTGTGCGTTTGTTAGGCATAATTACGCGGAATAACCAGATTTTACAGATTCATCGAGCAGTAAAGAAATGTCTGCTGAATCAAAATGAGGTAATGAGTGGAAAATGTGGGTTTTGTTAGAATGTGAAAAGGCAAGAAGAAACATTAAGAGTGGAGTGGGGGGGGGGGGTAGAGAGAGAGAGAGAGAGAGAGAGAGAGAGAGAGAGAGAGAGAGAGAGAGAGAGAGAGAGAGTTGTTTTGAAAGAACACACTCTGTCGTTAGTTCCTGGTTCAGTGAGTTAATTCTGAAAGTAATGCAGTAGAAAAAGCAGATATAATCAGCGCAGTCAGGGAGTTTCTTACATGAAAGATAGATTTGACGAAGTGAATCTTCTAGTTATTAGTTCATATTCTAAGCTAAAATTGAAATACTCTTATCAAAGTCACACACAACGCTATATTTGTTAAATTTTAGAAATAGTTTGCTTTTGTACATGTTGATTAAGTATGTTTACGTAACATAAACCTATAAAACAAAAATAACGAATTTGCAGTAAATTCTTGAACCTTTTCTCAACGCTAACAGAGAACCTGTGGGTCAAAATCCGGACGTTTTTAAATTTATTAATTCGAAGCTCTGCTCATGTCTAACTTACTAGATCAGGAGTTACAGTTCATTTTGCAAAGCGATAAGAGAGCAAAAAATAATAAGCATGATAACGCCATAAATATATGTCATCTTAGATAAGGAATGATTTTTATTCGTATCATAGTTATACGGCTATAATTTGTTAAACTGCATTCTATCAATTCAAGGAAAAGATGCAGCCACGAGGGTGACTGGTTTTCATGATGGCTTTCAGTTCGGATGCATTACCCACCCTTATACAACCAAACTTTCGATATGTATTATATAATCAAAATGGATGCAAAGCCAAAGAGTATAAAACTTAGCAGATACTTATTTGACTGAAACGCATACTATTTTGCAATGGCTGCGTGGTTCATACCAAAATTTTTAGTAGATAAGTGTTTATTCCTGCAAGATCAAACAAGCATGAAGGATAAAAATGCTCGGTCACAAAAATATGGATAGATACCACTTTTTGCATTATTCAGGGCCTAAAAGATTAAATCTGCATATATGCAAACGTTTAAAATACTAAGAAGGCGTTGAATATTGACTCCACAATGTAAATGAATTTTTTAAAGACTGCATGTATAATGAAATATAATACGGTAACGATTCAAACTCATTTTATGTCTCTTTTCCCCTCATCCATGATATGAGGCGCCACAAGATCACTTGGTAGAAGATTGTACAGACAATAATATGGAGGGATCAGCATCAAATTTTGATTTGATGAGCTCTATAGCTTCGATGTGAAACTATTTCGAAATCTTTAGATTGATCGCCAAGTAAGTTTATGACTTCTTCTTCTTCTTCCTTCTTCCTTCTTCTTCCTTCTTCTTCCTTCTTCCTTCTTCTTCCTTCTTCTTCCTTCTTCCTTCTTCCTTCTTCCTCCTTCCTCCTTCTTCCTTCTTCCTCCTTCTTCCTTCTTCCTTCTTCCTCCTTCTTCCTTCTTCCTCCTTCTTCCTTCTTCCTTCTTCTTCCTTCTTCCTCCTTCCTCCTCCTTCCTCCTTCCTCCTTCTTCCTCCTTCTTCCTTCTTCCTCCTTCTTCCTTCTTCTTCTTCTTCCTTCTTCTTCCTTCTTCTTCTTCTTCTTCCTTCTTCTTCTTCTTCTTCCTCTTCTTCCTCTTCTTCCTCCTCCTCCTCCTCCTCCTCCTCCTCCTCCTCCTCCTCCTCCTCCTTCTCCTTCTCCTCCTCCTCCTCCTCCTCCTCCTCCTCCTCCTCCTCCTTCTTCTTCTTCTTCTTCTTCTTCTTCTTCTTCTTCTTCTTCTTCTTCTTCTTTTTCTTCTTCTTCTTCTTCTTCTTCTTCTTCTCCTTCTCCTTCTTCTTCTTCTCCTCCTCCTCCTCCTCTCTTCTTCTTCTTCTCTTTCTTCTCGTTCTCAAATGAGCGAATGGTCATCAATAAAATCTAAACTCTAGACTGCGTTTACGTGATCCGAAAAAGGTTTAAAGTGGGCTTAATTCGTAAAAAAAAGGTGACGTCAAAGCAAAATGAAACTGATAGTTTTAGAAACAAAAAGAAAATCATTCTCTAACTTCCCTCATTTCCATAATTTTGAATTTATTAAATGTTATCAGTATTGAGATTCAAGGAGAAGAGTTTAAAAAGAACTTCGAAATGCGTATTCCTAGACACTTAAAAAGACTGATTAAAAATTGCTAAAGATTCAGAAGCAAAGGGCTTCAAACTAGTTGATCATGCGGTAGAATAAAAAAAAAGTCAATTGATCAAAGACTGCATTTAAACAAAGAAGTATTAAACCCACAGAGAGGTTGGAAATTTATACAGTTCCACTTTGGCACATATCCATTGACATATCTTTACTTTGCGTTTTTCATGGTGGAATTTATTGATATGTATTCGATTTAGCTATTGTTTGTGGGTTTTGCCTCCAGAAATGAAAAAAAAAGTCATGAGACAAAGGCTTTCGAAAAGAAGTAACTGTTGCTCTAAGGTGAGCACTACGAGAATTTCGAAGGATAGGCTGCTTTATAGGGTAATGAACTGAAAACAGGCTAATGAATACAGGCTTGCCTCACACAGTTGTATGTATCGCTGCTTTATGAAGAACGTATCGACCTCATCCGATGCAATCATTTCTCACCTAGCACGAACAATGTCACATTCATAATCAATGGTAGCGAGTTCAAGCTAAGTACTTTAACAATCAAGAAGCTTTGTTTTATTTCTCCTTGTGAAAACTGATCGATGTAACCTACGTGTACGTTCCGGCCGGTTTAAGCTGGAAGCTTCAAGATTCAGCATGGCGTGAGAACATGGGTTCAGGAAAATTTGCTCAGCCAAAGGATTAGCGCAGAAAACACAGCTGCCGTGTTCTGAAAGGATTTTTCAGAGTAATTAAACCGAGCTTTCCATTAAATTCCCTATTCAGACACATGGTGATTTTTTTTTTTTAATTATGAGCTTTTTCTTCTTCAAAATTGCAGTCACGTGAAAATTTAACTAAGCAAACCAATATTAGTATATTAGTAAAAGAGAGAGAGAGAGAGAGAGAGAGAGAGAGAGAGAGAGAGAGAGAGAGAGAGAGAGAGAGAAGTAATTGTCCTGTCCATTAAACTGTTCACTATGAAAAAAATGAGGGCAAAAAAACAAAAAAAACAAAAACTAAACCATGACTGTGCTTGATTCTCATGCGCAAATGCCCTGTTTTATTAAACGCCAGGTTCAAACAAAACATAACAATAAAACGACCCGAGTAGTAAAGAGCCATTATTTGTAACCTATTTTTTATGTTTTCGATCCATAATAGTAGCTCAATGCTAAGTCAACAAAGAGTTTGTAGCCAAGGCAGCACTGCCTAGCACCATCAATGATTGAGTTATGCCCCAGTTTGTTTAAACGGGTAATAGTAAGAATGAGAATTTTCAATGATTTTTTTTTCTCGTCTCATCCTCTTGTAGTGCTGATATAGGCCATCGTAAAATGGCATGAACCTTGGAGTTCATTAATTTTTAGAATGCTGTAAAGGTATTGAAGAAAAAAAATGATATTGGATAAATGTTGGTGGGGTGCAAAAGAATCCACAAGAAACAAGAGTCAAACAAGTATTCAGATATATTTGCAACACGAAATTACCTGCTCTAATACTCTACTGCCTATTGATTTATTCACTATCGCTACATTATAAGCTTTCTGAGATTTATCTTCATTGTAACACGACTGTTAAAACTACACAAGGTTAAGAAAAGAAAAGAAACTAATGGCAAGTTAGAAAATAAATTTCTCTCTCGCCGAAATAATGAACAATGACACAGAATCACTGCGATTTATATAAGGTTAGTGAACCGTTGTAACTGTATAGTCTTATTTCAGCATAGAATGCTACTTCCTTTCTATTTTTCGCAAACATTTTTCTAAAGATTACCTTTCCAATAAATGGTGTAAATTAAAAAAAATGAATATCGACTTTTATTCAGTATAAAAGTAGCGAGAATTATTTATCTTTTTATTGACAATCGAGAATAATATTTCACCTGTTTCAGTGTTTCCCTTGGTCTTTCTTAATAATTAATAACAGATTCAATGTTCACTTTCAAAAGTAGATAAATAATTTCGTTGTTGTCTTTTTACAATTAATTAAAAATAGTTACCAAAAGAGGAAAAAAAAAAGATAATTTGTAAGTCCCAAAATTTATTCCTCTCGTTCCATTCTCCTTCTCTCCCTCTTTCTCTCTCTATGCCTCTCTTGATCCACTATCTTTCTCTCTATATTCTTCTCTCTCTCTCTCTCATTTCTCTGTATGTAATATTATTTCTTATTCTTTCCTTTTATCTAACTTTGCCTGTCTTTCGCTATTTATGTTGTCTTCTTCCTCGCCCTCATCTTTGTCTTTCCTCTTTTAATTTCTCGCTTGCTCTCATTTTCTCTCTTTTTTTTATTCACAAACTTTCTCCTTTATCTATCCTTTTTTCGCTTTTGATTTCAAAGCTATCTGAGTTCCATTTATTCTTTCCATGTCTTGTTTTATTCTTTTCGGTTTTTTTCTTTCCGCTGTCCCTATTTGTCACATCTTTTCAGCTTTATCCTTTGTTTTCTCATCTCTACGGGTCTGCTTCTATTTTATCCTTCCTTAAAATCTCCATCCCTTCAAAGTACCTGACAGAGGTCTATTTAGTTTACAAAAAAAAAAAAGAATACCAACTCATCAAATTATTACAGTTATTTCTCAAAGTAGTATCAGGAAAACCAGCTTTCACAACGTTGTTAAGGCAAATCAAAAGTTAACCTTACCGGCCAACGAGCCCTGTGGCATAATTTAGGTTCTTTTTGGGAGCTTTTTTTTTTTTTTAGTTCCTGTTGTATGTTTTTCTCTATTTTGCTGCTGCGATATGTCAAAGCATGAGCCGTTTTGCTAGTCTGCCACTTTTATTTGTCTACCTGTACGGTTTTTCCAATCACTTCTAGTGAGTTACGAGTGATTCTGGTAATTAAAGACAGAAATGGTCGCGGTAGATTAAATAAGTGCAACCCAAGGAATATTTTTCTGCCTGAATGTTTAATTAATGCGGAATTCGCTTAAAATAAGGAAGTTTAAGTTTCATTTGAACATAAGTCACTAATAGATTTTGCATTATCTTTAGATCTTCAGTTCACTGGAACGTAATTCGAACTCGTCACCGGTTTGCCGATAAGCCTAGTTAACTGCCTTTTTAAAGTTCAAATCTATTTACAGATTTGTTCAAACATTCATTATCATGTAGTTTTAAATAACTACGCGGCTAAGAATCCCCGTAAGGCAGTGCACTTTTATGCACTTAACGTATAAGTTCAGAGCTTTCTAATAAGCGTTTAAAAGGATATAAAAACAGATTGGGAAAGTACAAAATAAGTGGATTTATTTCATCCTGCATGCTTTTTTTTTAACTTGACGAAAGATACTTGGGCAAGGTGACTTACGGTCGAAATTAACTTATTCGTCCATTTAACTTATATAGCTTTGTTAAAGTTTCATTGTAAAAAGACAAAATATATGCCGTTGTATTCACTTTCACTGTGTGTGTGTGTGTATATGTGTATATATATATAAATATATATAATGTGGTGATTTTTTTTGTCACCATATTATGCTTGCACCATTTCTTGAAAAATATCAAAATTTTGATAACCGAGCGGTTTTCAATCAGCTCCATGAAGCAGCTTCAGGAAAGAAAAATGAACGATTCTTTTTTTCTTCGATTTCATTAAACGCGTAAGAAATTCCTAATAATCGTCAGATTTTCCCACAAACTTTTATCTTGCATTCCAAAGAAAGGATCTAAAGGCTCACACAATTTCAATACTCTAACACGATTCCTTTCTACTCAGACCAGAGGCTTCTTGGAAGCCCCTTGTATTTACCTCGCTACTAATATCCCTATCTGCCTGCCATGTAACTATCTCTTTCACTGCATATCTATCTCAACTTACGTATCTATTTATCTGTCTACATAATTATATTCTTTTTATTATTTATGGACTTCTGCATCACTAAGTTTTGAGACTGAGTGAAGCCCGTTTATTTTTTCCCCTCCCTATAACAGTCTGTGTCTCTCTTTTCCCAGTCTCAGTTCATCTGCTGTTCGTCTGTCTCTTTCTCTATATTTTTCTCTCTGTCACTTACTGAACCCCCTGCTCCCCCTCCCCCTTTTCTGTCTGTCTCTCTCTCTCTCTCTCTCTCTCTCTCTCTCTCTCTCTCTCTCTCTCTCTCTCTCTCTCTCTCTCTCTCTCTCTCTCTCTCTCTCTCTCATACACTCCGCCCCTGATCGAATCGATATATTTCTACAGATGAATGATGCTCATAGCATTTATTCGAGCCTTCATGCTACAGACACTCTCTTGTCCATGCTAAAAGTAGCAGATGTTCATTAGCAATTCCCGATTCTCGATAGCTCAACACATATCACATAATTATAATGCACGTCTATATCAACAGAATCAAAATGACGGGAACTTAAATCGAGCATGCGAACCTTGCATTTCAGCATATTTTGCATACACGTGCGAAGTGCAACAGCGCTCTCAACAGTTAATTTATATTCAATACAAAGGACCATAATTATATGAGCATATATGTTTTTATCATAATCATTTTATTTTGCCAGGTAACAATATTAAGGTGAATATGGAACAGTCTAACGGTGATGGTATCAAAAATCATAATTCATTCTCACTTTTGGATTTCACGAGTTAAAATGTTACTAAATATGTTACAATGTTTCATTCTGCCTAAAAAAAGGTTAGTGCAAACTTTGCTTTGACCAAGCAGCTTGTGAGATCGTAACACTAAACCTATAGGGTGCGAGAGCCCGATAGAGCTCTTTTAAGAAAATTCCTAGTGATGATGACGGCCAAATTCGGTGGCATCATCTGTTTAACAAGTACCTAAAATAATCCACGAAAACGTTTAAGACTTTCCGAGATTGTTATCCCTCCATTCGCGTCCGCAAACCAAACTATTGTGGAACAAAATCGAACATTAGCCGTTCAAAAGTTTTAGAACAAAGCAAAACACCTGGCAAATAGAGTGAAAAAAATATTCCAAAGCGCATGCTTGGCTGGGTACTATGATTTTAAGTTATGGCCTAAAAACAATGCACCTTCTACATCACCGAGATTTACGCCTTTGCAGTGTTTTGTATTCAGCCAGGATAACTTACTATCAACATTAGAAACTATTTCACTCCCTATTACTATCAAGAATCCTGTTCGCATAGTGCAAAAAGTAAGATGTGGCAATAAGCATCTGATAGAAAGGACTAGCCCAACCCGCTTGCCCGCTCCAATAAGCATCTGATAGAAAGGACTAGCCCAACCCGCTTGCCCGCTCCAATAAGCATCTGATAGAAAGGACTAGCCCAACCCGCTTGCCCGCTCCAATAAGCATCTGATAGAAAGGACTAGCCCAACCCGCTTGCCCGCTCCAATAAGCATCTGATAGAAAGGACTAGCCTAACCCGCTTGCCCGCTCCAATAAGCATCTGATAGAAAGGACTAGCCCAACCCGCTTGCCCGCTCCAATAAGCATCTGATAGAAAGGACTAGCCCAACCCGCTTGCCCGCTCCAATAATCAAAGTTCTAAGATATCAGCGTTGACCAATCGATTGTGCATCCTGAGGACAAGGACAACGCCAATCCGATAATTGTGCCGTTAAAAAGATAGGCAGACAGGTAGATATATAGAGATGGATGGAAAGATAAGTACAGAGACTGTTGATAGGTAGGTAGGGAGATATGCAGATTGATAGACAGGCATAGAGAGGTAGGTAGATAGATTAATAGACAGATAAATAGAAAAATAGAAGAAGACCAATACTACTTAGATAAAATATATTTAATTAAAATTAATAAATTAAGTAACCATAAAAATTAAAATTAGCTTACCATATCTTCTGCTATATTTGTTACGTGTAGGATGTTCAGCATTTCATTTTTAATAAAACATGAAGAATGGAACCACAGGCCTATTATGAACTCCATAATAATATTGCAAAGTAATATTAATTACAGTATATGGTGAAAATTTAGTAAAATAGTCAACGAAACAAAATGTAATTTTAATTAGACTGATGTTTAGGAAGGATAATCATCTTTTCGGCAGTACATTGTAAAACTTTCGCATGTAAGAGGAACTGGAACTAAACTACTTACATGTAACCACGTCCTGTTTGACGTTCAGCAGAACATTCCTCAGCGCAGCATTAGTCGAATGATCCTCACAGCTTTTGCCGATGGCCTGGAAATTGCCATATTTGAAAAAAACCTCAGGGTTATAGGTCAGCTTACCATTAGTGCAGGTACTATTGCTGGGTAAACTTATTTGGTAGAAGAGTGAGGTTTACACTGACACCATTTCAAAAAAAAATCCTTATGAAGCCTCGGTGAGTTATAGATTAAAGTCTGGATGTTTTTATGTTTTTTTCTAACTTAATCTATTCATAGCACTGGTGAAAAAATTGCTACTGATTTTTGCGCTCGTAGCTGCATTATTTCACCGCCTTAAATATATGAAAATTGTGGAATAAGATAAAGTATAACACGTGCAAAAGCGGATAACTACGATGACAGAAACTAAAAAAAAAAAAAAAGGAAAAAAAAACATTTGCCCCCACACAACATTCATAAGATAGCAATTTTTTAAAAATCATTTACAGGAAAAAGTATGTGCAGTAAACATGCCTGAGCTCTTTCAATTACAGTTATGCTATGTGCGTTAAACTCACCTTGAACTCCAAGTCCAATTGTTTGTTTCTTAGACGTTGCCTGTATACCGACTGAAATTTGTTGGCGGCTATAGGATCAGGGCTGACAGAATTCACAGCCTTGTCCTCGATTGCCTCTAAGTCCACAGATAGGCCACACATGACCTTCAATTGAGCGACCTTGATCCCAATGTATGAAGCCAGACTTTTACTCATCTTCATGACGAGGAGGCTGAAGAGAAGGATTGGGGGGAGAGGCGGCTGCTGCCGACCTTAGAGGTGATGAACAGAAAGGACCAACTCTGATATTATCAGGACGCCGATTCATCTCAAAATGCTGAAAAAAATAACAGATTCATTTTTATTGCTATTGAACCATTCACGGCATACAGACAACAATATTGAAAGAAAAGGTTGACATCTCTTAAAAGGGTTTAAATCAAACCAACGGGTGCTCGATATCTTAGTTTGAAGAGCATCCAGCTGACAACAGACTCTCGCACAAATATCGCATAAAATCAGTCTGAAGTCATTAAACAGAAATTAAACAGAAACACACATTTTCCAAAACAGAGATTTGCGTGGAAAAAATGTCATTCTTTACTGTCACTCTACAGATCCTGAGGGTTCATTTTCTTGCTGGGCATTTACGTAAGAGTGAACTTTAAATTATTGAGATTTTAAGATGCTTAGGTAAGTTTTACACAGCTGATTCAATCGATAATCTATATTAATAGAAACCGATCTGATATAGCCAGAATATCTCCTGGTCTCGTAAAATGTTTATTAAATATCTATATAAAGCTGATGGAGGTAAAAGGTTTCCAGATCCTCGTCAAGGCTGCCCATATTTTGTTTAGACAACCATCACATTTAATTAACTTGCTTTACATAAAAAGTTTCAATTCGTGTACATTGCAGGAAAAGACATCAATTGCTTGAGCATTATCACCAATGACCTCTTGTGATGCATTATAATGTTAACAACACAGAGCCTTTCGTACCCTCTTCAGACTAAGAGTGGAGAAACAGGTATATGACTCTGTAATGAAACAAAATACCTATTATGCTTTTAATACTGGTGAAAACCTTCTATTTTTTAGCTTCTGATTAGAGACTTCTATTGTTAGTGACTTAAAAAAAGATAAGATTGTCAATTAGTACAATTTGGTCCTCGCTAATGTTGATCTTTTAAGTAAGACATTTAAAAAAAAATAACACTTGAGGAAGACACAAGAGGACGATAGAGGATACAGAATAAGAGAGAAAGAGAGAGATAGGGAGAGAGAGAAAGAGACATTGACCACCCGGGAAAATACGCGGAAATGAATGAACATTCTTCAGCATTGTCAAAATCGTCCTACACTAAGGGACCTGAAATGAGGCGGTCTCAAAGTAGGTCTCAAGATATTAATGTCTGGCTAGATGGGCTATTACATAGCATAGTAAAATAATGGCTCAAACCGGAAACTTTGTCCAAGTGGCAGTAAGGAAGCTACGCTCAAGATAAGTGATGACTGTCATTTTTTATATTGTCATATTCAGTTGAAAAAAGACAGAAATGAACCTTTCCTGTGAATGGAGTACAACTGTAATTATATGCAAGGTAGGAAGGAGAGTAAGAAAAGTAAAAGAAGGAATGGGGAGAGGGCGAGAGAGTTGATAAAAATAAGACAAAGATAGGGTTAAACAGAGGGATGTGAGAGGGGGAAAAAGAGGGGGGGGGGATAATAGTTTTAATGCCGGATATATTGAGCAGCTTAGAGAGCCTTTGTTTTGTATTAAAATCTTTAAAAGTAAGATCTATTACTTGAACGTACGATATATAAGCTCTAAAACGACTATAAGTAGAGAGACGGTCAGTTAAAGTTGCAGACAAACACTAACTGTGAAAAAAAAATCTTGCTGATCGAAACAAACGAAAGTTCCAATAGGGAGACACTTCAGTCGAGAAAAATAAACGCCTTTTCCAAAAAAAAATTTTTTACAGTATTAAGAACGTTTACCAGCACAAAAAAGTAACTATGATGTAGAAATTGCATCTCTAGTGCTGATAGCGGTAGTGTTATGTGCAAAACCTTTAAAACCGTGTGAATCAGAGCATTGGCAAATCAATCGATACTACATTAAAACACTTTGCTTGGCAAACATTCGAAACCCCGTTGAAAAAGCGGTACAATATTGACCAAACCGAGAGTATGGAATCACAAACACAAAAAGGAAAGACCCAAACATGTGAAAATTTGGGGCCTCGATTCCTAGAGCTCTTTGTCAAGCGTGCTCCATCCGATGTGAAAGGCCATCATTTCCTTTCAGCAGGTGTTACGATCAACTCGCATTAAAGCTATAGCCGACCCCGATGATGGTATAACGATCTCGAATTGATTTTCTTGTAAGGATTTGATGTCAGTTCCTATTTGGGCCGATTAAAAAAGCCTCGGTCGATGTGAAAATGATAATTGATGAAAGTGATCCCGAAAGTGGAAAAGAAAACGAGGGGTTAATGACATATATGTTGGCTGACAATCTAATACTCGATGGTCTCTGAGATCATAGTGTTTGTATAATTCAGCTTGACAAAAGATTTACAGCAGACAAGTGAGCCAATACCTGCGGGTCTTTCATCAGGACAAAAATTTGTAAAATGATTTGAACACGAAATTCCAGTAGAGAGGAAAAAAATGTGAGAAGAGTAGTTTTTGAATGCACATTATAGTTATGCGTCTTGTGGATTTTTTTCTCGCTGGACTAAAGTTCTTGCTTCCAAATCAATTTTTGGGAAATTTTTGCTAAGTCTCCATTTGTGTATAGTAACATTTTCTTTTCCCATCGAGTCGGTCGCGTAAAATGCGGAGAGATTTTTGGAGGCTGGAGTCTGAAACAGCAAAATGGTGTAATCTGAAAGATCCACTTCCTTTTTTTACTTTTGCAAAACTCTTCACTCTTCAGTCTAAGTGTTTCTTGTCACATCAGATCAGCTGAAAGAATTTTGCTGGAAAAGGGTTGAAAAATACAACGCTACAGGCTGTGATGCCTATTCAAATATTTATGTTTGTTGTTTATTTTGGTCCGCTTTTTTTCTTAAGTTGCCTTTCATGATTAATTTATTGTTAGTATTACTTTTTGTAGTAAACTTTTTTTAATGACTTGTAACAGTTGGGTCTTTTTGTTTGTGTCAAGCTTGTTGCTTTCGTGACAACTAATGGTTATTTTCTGACTCGATACTACTATAATATTCATCAGTGTGTTTTTATGAATGTTTTTTTTTTTTTGTTTTGTTTTATTTTTTTGTTTTTTTGTTTTTGTTTTTCGTTTTTTTTTAATCTCTCTGGAGAAATTCATATCGTTACCTATGTCGGGTGCAAACTTTCCTGTATTGTTCTCCATATTTTAATAAGTAATGTATCCAAAGATTAATGGGTTATATTTTGGAATTTAAAAAACCCAAGGCCACAAACATAGTTATTAACCTTTCAAAAGGGCAACATTATATTTTTTTATTTCTTCTGATATGAAAACACATGAAAAGGAGTTGTTTTTCTCACTCTCTAACAGGTATGAAGCAGGGAAAAGCCCCAGGCACAAACATTGGCTACATTACCGTGGGGGAAAAAGGAAATAAAAAATTAGCGACAGTGTCGACTTTAGGGCGAGAGGGGAGATGCAGACGTCATACGTTGTTAAATCAGGGGATTCTCTAATTTACACTCTAACTGACCATGTCATTAAATTTTGCCCGTAGTTTTTTGAGATAAAGAGGCATGACAGTTTTATGAATACCAAGTAAGCCCAAATTAAGCAGCGAGGGGCTGAAATGATAAAGTCTACTACTCGTTTACCGATCAAGTTCAAACCCGCAATAACTGGCATTTGCATGTTTCAGACGCCAGGCTTTAAAGCTTTCTATCGTTGTTAGAATCCATAGGTACCTTTATCATTAGGAATTTTTCATAACTATTTTATCATTCCAGAGGATTTAAAAAATTCAGTTTTAAACATTAAAAAACAGGTAATCTATTTTTAGACGTTAGTGTATCAAGCAGGCTTCATAGCTTCATTATGGTAATGTCATGTGATCACCACAGGCCTAGTGGAGGAAAGCTAAAAAAAAGCAAAATGTCAGTAGAGCGCGGGTTAGCTTGTGATGAAGCTGATACCATAATCACAAGCAGGAATGGAGAAAGAAAAGAGATGTGATATTCACTGGTCTGTGTTACTATGAAAATCATGCTTTTTAGGTTCTGGCTGTAAAGTTTTGTTGTATTACAACTGTCAATAACAAAGATACATCCACATACAAAAAAAATAGCGAAGTAGGATATAAGTTTGAGCAGCTGTGATTAGTATCAAATCGAGTTACCAGATTAAACGTTGATGGTGATGACCAACTGACGATGATATTTATTTATTTATTTATTTATTTATTTATTTATTTATTTATTTATTTATTTATTTGTTCCTTGAAAACAAAGCCATGACACGATACCGTGCCCCCCACCACCACCAGATACGGCCGAGGTGAGGAGGTTAAAACAATCTATCTCCGCCCCTAGCCCAGCCGAAGCACCACTTGATGCTGAGTTTCTAACTTTATTAATGTCGGAAGCGGTGGAAACAGAAAACGCAAATCGTGTGTTTCAAGTGTTGGTTCTATAGATTCTAAGGCTTTCATTTTTTTTTAATTGTGTTTGATTTTGCTTTAGCAATGCGTCATCATTTCGGAAATTGTGGCTATTTGGATGGAATTATCAGGACTAGGTATAAAGTGCAGATCTGATTACTCTTTCATAAGGATCATATATTTCTGATATTGTTTGCATCCTAAAAAAAAAAAAATTAGCTGAATTTTCGGTATCGAAGGACCATGGTTATGACCAGACGTGAGAATAAGAAACCACAAGCTCCTCCAGAGACCCCTTCTGCCCTGAATTTACGATAGGGATTCCAAAAGATGTCAAGGCGGCCGGTTCACCCCGAGACCAACGATGCCACTTTATGGCGGAAGTAACACGTTATACCAACTGGAAATGGGCAGAATATTTACTTAAAGAGATTTTAATTCTACGGTACGACTTTCCAGACAATGGGTCATTTATGTTTAAGCAGCTGCTAAACCAGATATTCAACAAATCTTATTATCTACTCCCCTCCCTCCATTCATCTATCATTCATCTATCATTCATCTATCATTCATCTATCATTCATCTATCATTCATCTATCATTCATCTATCATTCATCTATCATTCATCTATCATTCATCTATCATTCATCTATCATTCATCTATCATTCATCTATCATTCATCTATCATTCTTCTATCATTCTTCTATCATTCTTCTATCATTCTTCTATCATTCTTCTACCATTCTTCTACCATTCTTCTACCATTCTTCTACCATTCTTCTTCTTCTTCTTCTTCTTCTTCTTCTTCTTCTTCTTCTTCTTCTTCTTCTTCTTCTTCTTCTTCTTCTTCTTCTTCTTCTTCTTCTTCTTCTTCTTCTCTCTCTCTCCCTCTCTCTGTCTCCCTCGCTCTCTCTCTCTCTTATCTCTCTCTTGTCATATCTTTCTCATTTAAATTGTTGTGATGTAATCATTTTTGACTTATTAAATCATTAAGCTAGTTGTTTCTGTTTTGTTTTTGTTTTTTTGTTTTTTTTACATTTCATCGACATTGTTTGATGTAAAGTAAAAAGCGATGTCCTCTACCTGAGAAAAACAGTTTAGATGGCCGAGACTTGCACGGCTGCCTGTTTCCTAAGGTCTATGGATAAACAATAAGAACATGCTAAAAGATAAAATGAAAAATAGCTCTATAGTAATCTATGCACATGCGTCTTTGTAATTTTTTTTTCCTAGCAAAGCTTTAAATCAATTCTTAACTTACTCATAAATCTGATCCTTCTTTTTTATATGAAGTAACGCTCATAATCGACAGCTATTACCGTCCAAGTGATAACAACAACAAAAAACTGCACTTCAACAGATACGGAATCTATATCATTGAGGATTATCTACACGTAGTTGAAAGCATTCCTTTAAAAAACATCAAATTCGTGCTATTTTCTCACAACTTATTGTACGAAACAAAATTTCTTGGCGATGCATCTCTCTTATCAGTGTTAACATAGATTTCTTTAATCTCTTCTATTCTGAAAAGAACATGCATAAAATAAATAGTTTGTACTTTTTACGCTTAATTGTGCGAAAAATATGAAAGAGAGGAAAAGTAAAGATGATGAAGGAAATTTTTTCTTTTTTTTTTTTTTTTTTTTTTAAAGATTTGTGACCCATTGAAACCAATAGTGGAGGCCTCAGCAATTTCGATTTATGCTTCTCAAGTTTGGAGATCATCCTTTGCCGACATTAAAGGTGGTTTACAAGCATTTTTCACACTCCAATGGTTTTCCGTGTTAACTGAAACAATAGCTTACTTTTCCCTTTTAAGACCAATGAGCAGTTTGTTTCGTGAGTTTTATCTCTATTTTAGGCAATTTATTATTATTATATTTAAAAAAGAAAAACGTGCCCATTACTCTTAGCTCTTGTTCTACGTTGATTTGAAATTAGTGTGTTATTAGATTTGTAGATGCTTTGTACAACTGCTTTGATCATTATCAACTTTAATAATTGTTAAATGTAAAAATATTATAAAGTGTTAGCTTCTAACATATCACTCTTATAAAAACTGCTCTACCCAATTTTATTATTATCACCCATTGTCATTTAACTTCGATTACAGTTTTTTTTTTTTTCCATTTCTTTATTTTTACAGTTTGTGTTATTTTAACCAAGCGCCAGTCTGATTTGTTTGCTTGTTTTTTTTTTTTTTTGTTTTTTTTTTTTTTTTGCTGGGGCAGGACTTAAATACAACAATTGTTACATTACAGTCTAGCATTCCATTTTTGGTTATAATACCTCATAAACCATGAAGCATAAAACATTTTTTAATTCAATGTTTAATCTAGGCCTAATTTTTTTTTTATGTTAGGCTTTGTTTGGAAAAACAAAAATAAATTAAGAATCAAGTTTGAACTTGATGTAAAATCTCCATTCCAAGTAGATGGATGAATGTAAATTTCAAAAAGAGCAATGCCGATTTCTGCTTCAAAAGAAAAACTATGAAAAAACACTTTCATACTGGCTTTCACAACAGGATTGTATTCAATCAATGCGCGACAAAGGAGACACACACGTGTGCGGAAAAAAATGACCCCTTTTTCTAGGAAAAAAAAAAGAGTAAATAGTGGCAATACAGCTTATCTACCTAACAGTACAATGCTAAGATATTTGTGTCATTTAATGATCCGCGTTCGTGATTTAGATCAATTGTGACAAAACCTTCGCAAGACTCGCCTACTTTGAATCCACTGGACCGACGTGACGAAAGGCACCATGATTAGGCATCTATGATGAAAGTAACCTCGCAATTCACTATGAATTTACACGAAAGACTTTGAAATCCGATTCTCCTGGGATAATTTATAAGGATCAACATCGACAATTTCAACTTGATAATATGTAACTTTGAGTGCAACGTACGGATATTCTCCTTCATCACGGAGAAGCGTTTAGTTACCGGCAGATGTGCGGTGAAAGAACACCTTGAGACGGAAAAAAAATCTTTAGAGGAAGTTAAGTTAAGAGATCGTTTGAGAAAAAATAAGAAATCCTCTACCTCGACTTTGCATCAACAGAATATATTTTTATTTAAATCTATATGAACATAAAGCTTCAGACTCGGATACAAACTTAATTCTCTAGATGCAGAATCAAAACGGAACTTTCTTATTTTTTTTTCAAAGTTTATTTAACTTCTTACGTAGGCCTAATTCACTGGGTCAGGATCAAAGGTGCGAAAACCAAAGTTTTAAGAATTAATCCTTTTGATAGTGATAAAAAATTTTTGTTGTTTCTAACAAGTATTTTTTTCGGTTCTTCTATGCATCAGAAATTGGTCAAATGTTACAATAACATTCAATGTTCACTTTTTTACATGTGATATAGGTAAGGTTCTATCGGTCCGCAATTGCTAATGCTTTTGGCATAGGCGACGATACATCATAAAGATCCCATGCATTTTTAATCAGTTATTATTCGTAGAAGTACCATAGACAGTGTGTGCGGCTTTAAGCGTAATCCATAATAGCAATACGGGTCTGAATATTTACTGTCGCTCGGTCTCTAAAACTAATTCGGCAGCAGAAAGAAAAAACCATCCTAAAACAATGCAGTCTGTAGTAGAAATTTCAGCATTTTGCAGACGTACTAGAACAGAAAAAATCAATCTAAACTTAAATGTAAAATCTCAGTAGTTGCGTCCGCATTATATTGGTGATACTGCCGCCGTGAGAATTTTTATTTAAAGTGGTCATCTGTAAGTTTTCTTGCGGAACTCATTATTTTCAAATACTATTGCCAGAATCAAGTTTATATATATGGTCTCTACAATCATCTTGATAGACCGTATTTACGCTACTCACAGCTTGTTATGAGCGCTACTTCTTTTCATAGCGAAGACTCAAAATAATTACTCGTCCATACAATCCGCGCCTTGCCCTGACTTACATGGATTCCCTAGTAATAGGATCTAGAGGCTGCCAGACCCATTTTCATAATCTCTATGGCTTGCGAGGGTTAATACATATGTAAAAGTTTCTCCTTCAAAATCTATTTATCTAAATTGATGAAAAGCATATGATTCTGGTTGAAGACCTGCAAAACAGTATTTTCCATCAGAATACATACAATCTCAATTGCGTTTTAAATCTTCAATATCGAGGTCTGAACCCAAGAAGATCAATCATTGTGGATGCGGAGCCGTATGATCTAGTACATACACCATATCTCGAGCCGGTCGATTGATAACGTTTAGTTATTTAGAAAACCATGTCGGTGAACGCCGCTTTATTAATACTATTTCGAAAAATGTCGTCTTTAACACTATTTTATTTTTCTTTTCAACCCTAACCTTACTGTCTTCCTATTGGCATAAATCTATCAAAAGGCATATAAATCGACAAAGGCAAAATTTAGCCTGCATTCAAAAGTATTTTCAATGTTGCTTTGTAATAATAACAGATCGGGACTTGGTTTTTGTTTTGTTCTTGCTGTTTTTGTTGTTCTTGTTGTTTTCGTTGTTGTTTCACAATTTTATCTATAAAACATTAATTACATATCTACAAACGGCTCCAGCACATTAGTCTGTGAAACCACAGACTCTCTGCGAATCTAAAGACAGGCCTACTTAGTTACTGTCTCTGACGTAAGTTCTTATCACGGCTAAACTTACCCTTATCTGTTTACATGTGTGTGTGCGGAAAAAAGAGGGTGTGGGGGTGATAATAGGTTTTCACGATGCGGAAGATATGGGCAAAACTAAAATTTAAAAAAAAAAGCAAATCGCTCCAAACCATGATACTTTTAATTTCTGAAGTTAGGTTGAAGGATTTACGTTAGGTTACATTGACCCAAATGTTTACCTTTTCATGAACGATTACAAAAAAATGATAAAAGAAATATGCAGAAGTCTGCCTTATTATATAATGCCATCCTATTGCGCAGGTACTTGTTAAACAAAGTAAGGCCATGTAACCATCAACACGCATCGGCATGGGCGGTTGTTTGCCAGGGAAACAGTTATCTTTGACAATCAGTTCCGGTTATAAATAGCAAGCTCTCGATGCTGAGATTACCAGATTCAATATCCATACCATCATCTTGACAGCAGGAAACATGGTCGCCTTTATGCGTTGCTGATATGAAATTATAAAATATCTATCGATAAACACCACGGGAAATAAAGCTTTTTATACATGACGTTCGCCATCCTGCTAATTTAAAGGATGGGGTTCGACAGCAAGGAGGGGGGGGAAGTGATGATTGAAACAGAGACGCTCAAATACAAAGATACAGAGACACACACAGTGAGAGAGAGAGAGAGAGAGAGAGAGAGAGAGAGAGAGAGAGAGAGACAGAGAGAGAGAGACAGAGACAGACAGACAGACAGAGACAGACAGACAGAAAGAGACAGAGAGACAGAGAGACAGGCTGAGGAAGGAAGGAGAGAAAGAGAAGCAGAGGGAGTTGGGGAAGAAAAGAAGGACAGAGGTATGCGGCGGCAGAATAAAAAGAAAGGCTATGTGTGTGTGTGTATGTGTGTGAGTGAGTGTTTAAAGAGCAAAAGGGGAGACATTGTGTCTCCTCGCACAGGAATATTGATCACCGTATCTTCGTAATAACGTTAATTCTCTTGATGCACCTGTGAAGCACCGGCACTATTTTTTATATGCTTTACCGTAAAAGTGCCAGAAGCTTTGAGTACTGCGTCTAGCGTTCGATTCCTCGCGAAAATGAAACTTTTTTTTTTCCTTTGATAATAGCGTCGATCTGCAAGTAAAGCCAAAACATGTCGATTTGATAATGTGATTTAATTAATTAGTATATCAAAGTAATGAAAACTGGCTTGAGGTGTTGCATATATTCACTGCAATGAAGTCCAAAAAGAGAATTATCCTTTTTCTGTAATATATTTGAAGATCATATAACATAAGGGACACAAAGTGAAGAGACAGACCTACAGACTGAAAGTAAGGCAGTAACAGAGAGAGAGAGAGAGAGAGAGAGAGAGAGAGAGAGAGAGAGAGAGAGAGAGAGAGAGACAGAGACAGAGAGAGAGAGAGACAGAGACAGAGACAGAGAGACAGAGACAGAGACAGACAGACAGACAGAGACGGGGGAGAACAAGGAAGGGGGGGGGGTAGACAAAATTGCTTTCACTATGCCAGGATATTTAAAAGAGTGCGATACGATAAATTGACTGATTTGTCTAGCAAACTTAGTTTGTTTAAATTCTATAGAAATAGAAAGCACGTCTGTTTTTAAATCGTTTTCAAGAACCTCAAATACAACACGGAAAAAGGTGAAAATTGTGCTTGGAAAGAGCTTGTCGAAGAATTTCGTGTTGTATTCATAACTACAATTTGTATATCTGCCCATCTCTCTCTCTCTCTCTCTCTCTCTCTCTCTCTCTCTCTCTCTCTCTCTCTGTCTTTCTCTCTGTCTTTCTCTCTCTCTCTCTCTCTCTCTCTCTCTCTCTTTCTCTCTCTCTCTTTCTCTCTCTCACTAACACACACATACTCACTCTATTTCTCTCTTCTCTCTTTTTCTTTTCATATATCCACTTTTCTCTCCTTTACATGTTATCTTTTATGTCTCATATAAAATCACATACACGCCCAGTCCCTATTAATGTTTTCACGCACTTTAAAAAAAATGGTAGACAGCTTTTTAAAGAGAGCAAACAGTTTATGAATTAACAACATATGAGGTTTCATTTTTTAGAAAACTCGACTGAACTACCGATGAGAGTTTGAGAAAATATCTTTGCGTTTCACATAATTATCTGTATAAAAGTGCACTTTTCAACAGATTTTATTACGTCATTGCACACAGATTTTTGGAAAGTCGCCATTGTATAGAAGTAAATAGGAATGAGAATTTTGGAGAACTAGCGCGGGGAGGGTTAGGGGGAGGGGGTGTAAAAATGAGTTTATCTCAGCAGCAGAATTTCACGATAAAAAATAACTTGGTTATCTTCATCCTCATTTTTTAAAGCGAACCTCAACATAACTGTCATAAGACTCGTAAATTCCTGGGCTAAATTTGCTCAAAGAAGAATACAGTTTGGTATCAAATAAAGAGATAGTAATATCTTTTCACACCCATTTAAAAGTGCCATATTCGCTTAAGCAGTCAACGTTTCTTTAAAAGAAACATTCAGGTTTTTCATTGCCAGAACACCTTAAAATTGTAAGCGCCAAGTCACACCTCTATTTACTTAGAACTGCACCGACCATTTCCACAAACCTGTCGACCGCAGCAGGGCCATCTCAAAGTGACTGGATTCTGGTTAACAAACTAGTCATGATCCTGCCTCCTCTCACCACAAAACTAGACTATCAAATATTTTTCTTCTCTTTTAGAGAGTATTATAACAGGTTCAAAAGAAGTCTTATTTTGTAAAATGATGTAGGCCGTTTGTTTCAAGCCGTTTGAAGGCACGCCGATATTCATTTATATACGATAATTATTCGGTTCTCACAGTGCAGACTTACCATTTAAATAGGAAGTAACATAAAGTCATTTATAATTGGGGAGAAATAGGACTCCATGTATCTGGTCAAACAAGACATGGACAATTAAAAACAAACAAACAATAAGCTATCTGCAAAGGAGAAGCTATTATGAAGCGTGACCAATTAATTTTATTACCTTAAAGATAAAAAAGGGGAATGCTTAGATTAGAGAGCCTATTGTGAACTTACGATAGAACAATTCCAAATATTTTAAAAAAAAATTAAATCCCCTTTTTTCTTTACTCTTCTTCTCCTCCCACTCTACTATTCTACTTCTTCTTCTCCTTTTTTTTTCCTCTTTCATGGTACCAAAAAGTATTCACGTTCAATTTAAAAAGGCATAAGGAAAAATGATATGAGACAATAGATGAAACAAAGGGATTAACAATGGTACCATTTCCATCAAACTTATGTATTGATAAAACGGCCCTAGGTACACTTTTTGCTCGGTATTCAAAGTAAGGTTGTCATAGCATTATTGTTTCCATCTGGCAAGTGTTGACATGCAGGAACAAGACAACAAAGAGGTTTTTTTTTAAGCAAAACGTGCCGATAATTAGGGGGAGGGGGTTAGATATCTCGGTCATACAAGGAATGTCTGAGAGTAGATGATGACACAAATTTGTCACACTACAATTTGCTAAGACGATTTGCGTCAAGGTTCTTTTTCTTTTGTAAGAGATAGCATGTACCAAAAGAAATTTATAATGGTACGGTTAAAAGAGGAGGCAGTTTCACTTGTAATTATTTTCCACATTAATTAATGTAATTTAATCAGTGAGGACATGGAGAGAGCGAGGGGGGAAAAGGGGGGGGGGGGAGAGATAGGACAAATAGAGGAAGATAGGCGGCCTATATATATATGTATATATATATATATATATATATGTATATATATATATAGAGAGAGAGAGAGAGAGCGACAGAGAGGGGTGGCAGATAGACATGCAGGTGGCCACACACACACACACACACAGAGACCCAAAAAGAGAGATTGTCGTTTATTGACTGAATAAAGTTTGAAACTGGTTACTTTCAAAGCCCTTGGGAGAAATTTTGTGAACCTGTCAACTCACGTCTTTTTCAAAAAAAAAAAAAAAATACTGGTTGAGAGACAAAAAGCCCAAGCGTACCGTTAGATTTTATTTTTCTGTCTGAAAAATGACTGCTTTACCCATTATAGCCGTTCGTTAATTGAAAATGAAAGTACCCTTTCACTCCTCAATAAAGCAAAAAGAATGCTTGATCAACATTTTTACAGGAAAATTTATAGACTATTCGACACTTCTATGTAGAAGGTTTTAGAGGAACACATTTTTGCCCGGTCTTCTTAGCAGTGGCATGGAATTTCAGCTTGGCAGATTTTTGCTTCTAGTCTTTTGGCTAAGAGCTCATTTTTTAAAGAAATTTCATGATCTTAGTTTGGGAATTCCTCCATTCATGTAACACGCTCTTTTGAGATCACAGAACACAAGTGTCTTTCTGAGGGCAGTAATCTCCTATTGCACTTAATGGGATATAATTATTATATGCTGTGTGAAACTCTTTACTCGGTACGATAATTCAGGAACGTATAATTTGATTAAACGTTGAGTTGTAGCAGCAGCAGCAACAGCAGCAGCAGTAGTAGTAGTAGTAGCAGAAGCAGTAGTAGTAGTAGCAGAAGCAGTAGTAGCAGAAGCAGTAATAGTAGTAGCAGTAGTAGTAGCAGTAGTAGTAGCAGTAGTAGCAGTAGCAGCAGTAGCAGCAGTAGCAGCAGCAGCAGTAGCAGTAGTAGAAGTGGGTTTTTTTTATTATTTATCACTGAAACGGATAAAAAAAGTGTGTCCAAACAGTGAGAAATATCTCATTTATAAAATCTATCATTAAGATGAAAGGTAATGCTGTATAAAAATGCGCCGACCTTTCATCTTATCCCTTACCTTATGTTTGCGAATAGAACTATATTCCGTTTCTTCGTTCGCCCAAATCTTTGAGAATTGCCTTTTATGACACCACTGTATCAGATCTCCCTTAATTCTCTTTCGAGCTCACATAAATCGATAAGATGATAATTCTTCAAGAACACAATAACATGAGTAACATCAATTGTATCTACCATGTTTCTTTTTCTTCCACGTGTTAGCTAATATATTTGTAGACGTTTTCCGATAAGGATGAATCATCACTCTCAAAACAGTGCCATTCCGTAACAAGTTCAATCGGATTTTCTCTCAAGCTGATGAAGTGGAAGTAAAGGAGATTTATAGAACTAGTTTTAATGCTGAATGATTCTTGCTCTGTGGCATCTGGGCCAATAATGCTGATCCTTTCTGCGAAAACAGAACAATATGAGACTAGGGACCTTAATAGGTCTAGCTCGGAGCTGCACAGAATAAGATTAATAGAAAAATTGGTCTTCAAAACTAATTTTAGATATCGATTATTGACGAAATAGCAGTGCTCTTCCAAACGACGAGAAAACAAAGAACTTGTCTATTAGATCAGATGGAGATCTAGCCCTACATAGCACGCGCGGTTAAACTGAAGTAGAAACCCTCTCTCTCTCTCTCTCTCTCTCTCTCTCTCTCTCTCTCTCTCTCTCTCTCTCTCTCTCTCTCTCTCACCCTGTCTCTGTCACTGAGCAAGACAAACGGGACAGTGCGGCGGAGGCAGAATCCCAAGCCTTGAGGCGGGTGGCAGATTATTATTTTTATCAGGATCTGTAAGCCTCGAGTTCCAGCTCCAGTATGTAGAGACAGCGGTCGCGGCTGGTGCCACCGTGAGCACTGAGCAGATCCACCGC
Organism: Elysia crispata; assembly: GCA_033675545.1. NCBI lineage: Eukaryota > Metazoa > Mollusca > Gastropoda > Plakobranchidae > Elysia > Elysia crispata. The sequence continues at coordinate 456,372 of JAWDGP010000828.1, read as the reverse complement.
TGCGACAGCGAGCAACGAAGACTGTGACAGGCACCACAGAGCTGCTGCTGCTGGAAAAAAAAACACATGGCTAGGGAAAAGAGTGTGTGTGTGTGTGTGTGTGGGGGGGGTCTTACTGGTGAAGTACCGGCGGCCTTGCTTTTGCTGAATATTCCGATGAAACGTTATATACTTCTAAGCAGTTTTTTAATGTTTGGGTGTTTGAATATAGAGATTTAAAAGGGTTGAACAGACAACCAAAGGCGAGAATGAAAATAATTAATTACGTTCGTCGACTGCCGAGCATTAGCAAGAAGAAGAATCAGTCGATCATGAGATAAACTGGAGAGATAAGGGCAGTATATTATGTCCAGTGAAATTGTTAATCCGATAGATAGATAATTAAAGAATTTGAAAAATGAGTTGAAAAGCAAGATGTACCCTTGCTACAAGAAAGATAAAATACAAAAAAAAAAAACCTAGATCCTCTTGTTAAATTAAATGCCCTGTTTTCAAAGTTTTGCGATAATTCTTCGAGGGTAGTCACAAAGGTAATGTGGATAGTGCCATGAAACAAAAAGTTTCATTGTGACCAGACTGACATACCTATACACGAACGTCATTATTTTTTGGCCACTTTTCAACACATTATTTATTGTGCTCGCTGCTTTTTTAATTAGCGGGAGGTAAGAGCATCAAGTCTCTAAAAAATTGTCACAACTGAGTTGAACTCACTATTTGACCGGGAGATCAGAAGGCTACAATCATATCTATTGTTCTGAAATTGTTAAGAACCAGAACTTTTAATTCCTATGGTTGGCACTGCTTGTCCATCATTACCGTTCCTGAAAAAATCCAAAATGTTGAGCAATGTTGATCCTTTTCTTCTTATGTTCTTCAGTTCGAATCTAGCTGCTTCGTTTTCCATCGGGCCGAAATTTTTCTTTACTTCAACTCTTTAAAGATTACTCTATTGATAGTTTTTGATATCTCAAGTTTTCCAGCCACGTCGCAAATTTTGAGCGACCTATTTTTATCAGACCATTTAACTGTAGCTTTAAAAAAATGTGGCTTACCGACCTCATTGCTTTTTTCAATTTATCTTGAAAAGCAATGCGTGTGTCTGAAAGCTTTCTTTGTTTTTTAATTATTTTTTTTTTTTTTTTGGTAATAGCACCAATAACAGTTTGTTGCCCTTAGGGTGGCATTCGCAATCTATGAGCTCAAACAGTGCACAACAAAATGTATGTTGTCGTGAGTCTTATGCTGTCTGCACTGGGGAGTAGAGCAGCCAAAGAGAATGAAAAGTTATTTTAATGGCAAAAAAAAATAGAAAAACTACGTCGTGATCAATTATTAATTGCAGAGCGAATGACAGATACATCGGCAAAGATATAGAGTGTAAAGTACTTGATTTAGTGAAAGATTGAGACAATACGATTGTTTGAGGTGTTGACTGCAGGTGAGAGATCTAAGAGATCACTAACCGATAATGTTTTTAAAAAAGGGACTTTTGAGAGAGGAACGAGTTAAGACAGATGTTTCCAACCCATCTGTCTGATTCTAGAATGACAGAAATGTCTAGGTTTAAATTCTTGTCCTTCTTGTGACTTCTCATAGTCTTGACCTAAGAACAGCATTTAATTCAGCGCATTAACCAATTCTGTCCCAGCGAAAACAAACAGGGATGAACTCATGATTTAGTCATATCTACATTTAAGAATATGTTGAGCCAATTTACCATGGGTTACAAAAGATGCTGTTGCATGTAAATCCACATGGAATGAGCGGAGTGATTCATCCCTGAATCTTAGCAGGAAATTAGAATAAGATAAAAGTAAAAAAAAATGTGAAAGGCTCTAGAAATCTTTTTCTCTTGGCGCATAAAATGTTATTCAAGCGACTTAATCAGTGTTAAAGATACATTATAAATTTCAGCTGATGGAGCAGAGATACATAGGAGAAAAAAAACGATGACTGACACACATTTAGAAGAAACAGTGAAATAGGCACCATAAGGGCAAGGGTTGGTGCTGTTGAAGTTAAATTAAATATAGGCAAGACATTAATCTATTTAGCGCACAAACCTGTCACGATTGTTCCATTAATAGCTGACAACTGTAGTCGCGAAATGTCATTTCCCTGGCTTTCGAAAACTTACTGCGGAATTATCATAGCAAACATACTTGAATCAGTTTTTCAATAGTGTGAAGAAACATACTCAACACTAAAAAGGCAAAAAAAATACTTCCTTTGAGAAGATGTTAAAGACATATGTTAAAAAGATGTGTAAACTAAGACATTCTGCCAGAACAAAAGACTGTTTTCGACATTTAATATCTCGTAGTAGGAGAATAAAGAAAGAGGTGTGATCGGAATGGAGATCAGCGACGGAAGAGAGTTGACTTTACTTACTGTAAGCGGAAAAAGTGTTTTAGTGCATGCAGAAATGCATGAATTTTGTTGGGGAAAATTTGATTAGAGTAAATTATTAAGGATGAAGAGAAAAAAATAAGACTGAGTTTAAGGGCATCATGCCTTCACGTCACGCATCATAATATTTTATTCATCATGATTGCAATAGTTGCTTATATTTCGTTTTTAATCATATCTATATTTTCCAAAGTTGAAAAAACGATGGTTCTTCGGTTTGAGGTCGTGCAGTGAGAAGCAGCAACTGCCTTGGTTCGTTGTGAATGAATATTGCTATAAGAGGAAACAACTTTCTGTGGATCACACGAACGTCTGCTAAAAAATGAAGTCTTACGATTGCATGTTGTCTCGTTAAAGAAAATTGTGAACTCCGTGTACAAAAAAAAAAAAAAAAAAATCCGAGGTGGGCGGGAAAGATGCGAGAGGTTAAAAGAAATCTTATAAGGAAACTTAAATTAGCTCACTTCAGTTAAAATAATAGAATGTATCAATGTTTCAAGGCAAGGCAGTTAATTTCAAACTGAAGCAAAATGGTTTATTAAATAAACTTGTAGTTTAAACAGAGTTCTTTGCTTTCGACATTTTAACGAAGGCTCCAAATGTCAATAAAGCAACGCATAAATGGATTGTACTATGACAGACTTATCGTAACAATAGCATGGTTATACAACATTCTTTAATGTATCCGAGTGTTCCCCTTCCCAAACAAAAATAAAGAAATAAAAACCCACAAACAAAACGAAAAAAAAATTTGCCACTGAGGGAGCGATGCCAATCTCAAAGAACATTTAGTTTCAGGAAGTCTTTCATTACCTTTTAAATGACTTGTTACTTTAATCAGTCCAAAGTGCTGGTTAGCAAAGCTGTTTAAAGTCTGTTAAAAGTGTTTCAGACATCTGAATAATTTAAAGATATGCGGCAATATAGTTTGATAGCATCTATGCACTTATAATAATGTTCTTATTTTCAGTCATTATGACCCTTTATTTGGTCACTTTTTCATTTGCTGATGATAAGCTCGCACCCAAGGGTGCAGTTATTAGATGGGTCTCTGACTAACGTATTGACATCGACTCATTACAATAGTTTTACATTTGACAACACTGTTACATCAACAACATGGGGCGAGATAAGTGCGATATGTTTTAGATTCTTTTTGCTAATCATGAAGATATTTTGCGAAATCCCAAAGTTAACAAGTATATCGTTTTTACTTGATATGATAATTCAAAAATAATTTTGAGCCGCGTTTGGGCTTAAATTGTAGATTCAGTTAAGTAGACCTATTTTTTTTTTTTCGCTGATCTACGTTACAATCGAAAGCAACGGTTTAAGAGCATCATCTAAGAGATGAAATTTCGCCAGCTATAGTTTACCAATTCCTAATGTATTTCAGGTTGGTGGATTGTGGCATTTTGTATTCCATTATTTCATTTGCATCTGACATCAATAAAACATTGCTCACTTGAAAAGCGCTTCATTCTTAAATCTCAATGGAATCAACACCTAGATAACAAAAGTGTGTAAGCTTGAAAATGAGAAACCCTCCCTATCAGCGCCAGTTTGCGTGTCTCGTAATCCGGGAGGATCAGTCGGCGCACGGATGTTCTCTCCTGTGTCTCCTTTGCTGCCTCTTGATCTTCCCCCTCTCCCCGCGTCCATCCATCTATCCAGGCATCCATCCTTGTCTGTCTGTCTGTCTCTCTCTCTGTCTGTCTGTCTGTCTGTCTGTCTGTCTGTCTCTCTCTCTTTCTCTCTTTCTCTCTGTCTCTCTTTCTCTTTCTCTCTCTCTCTCTCTGCCTCTCTCTGTTTATCTTTCTCTGTCTGTTTCTCTCTGCCTCTCTCTGTTTATCTTTCTCTGTCTGTTTCTCTCTGCCTCTCTCTGTTTATCTTTCTCTGTCTGTTTCTCTCTTTGCCTCTTTCCCAATCTGTTTCTTGACCTCGTTATTTCTGTTTCTCTTTTTTCTTTCTATCTTACCTATGCATTATATATCTATCTGTGTATCAAACTATTTTTGCATTCATCTTTCTATCTATCTCTATGTACCTCCCACCCCCCTATCTTTCCCCCTTTTTTCAGGTGTAAGACTATTGTAAAGTTATCCTTTCTTTTCTGTAAATTAAACAGTGGATATGATTTATTGCAATTGTTGTTTATTCTTTACAAATGATAAACAAGGATTTTTGCTAAAAACAATTTATTGTATTTTACCTCAAGATAATGCAGGATATTTTTTTTAACTTATCATAGTGACTTTTAGGGTGATAAAAGCCCCACTATACAATATACAAACGTTTTCAAAAACCAGACGGGAAGTGTCTGTTCAGATAGTCATTTAGTAACACCGCGTTAAATCAAGTTTTGTAAAATATTGGGGTGCTCCTGAATGGCATGAAAAGCAAGATTTGCTCACATGAGTGCGGACTTCGACCTTAAAGAAACATGCATGTGAACGTTCGCACAAGAAATTCATAAATTTACAGTATCACAACAGATATCAGTGTTGAAACAGATCTAGATCTCGGTTTGATTTCATTTTTTTCCTTTGAATCACGTTTTTTAAACATTTTGTTTTTGGGTTTTTGTGTGTTATTTTTTTTTAATCCAAACAAAAGACCTGAAATTGTGCTTGAAGCATTATTACACTAATAAGATAAAAGGAAATTGAAAGAGTTTTTCCGGGCTGTAACCATACCATTATATGCATATACACATGCAACGATTATCATTTCTTTGAATATTCAGAAAGTAATTGTGTGCTTGTAAAGGTGGTAATGATTTACGCCATCAGTGACACGTAGATTAGCTTGGTCTTTAGAAATACTGGCACCTGGTCGCCCAATCTTCCATACATCTTTTGTCGGTTCATTTAGGGCTTAACATTTTGTGGTTAGAAATTAATATTATATATTCTAGCATTTCTAGATTTTCCTCTTTATCCGTTTCCGATTCCCTCGAATTCGTGAGAAATAATTGCTTGGTAAAGAGGCAGACAAGGGGAGACAGAGAGAGAGAGAGAGAGAGAGAGAGAGAGAGAGACAGATTGAGAGGCAAAGAGAAGTCATAGGGAAAATTTAAATAAAAGAATGAGTCAACAAGGACGGGAGGCTGCTATGATAATGATCACAAAATGCAAAGATTTTTTAAGGCATAAAAATTACGCCTACATTTAATGGTCCTTTTCTAAATACATCTTATAAAATTAGTGTGCTACCTTTTGGTATCACTCTTGCTCAGACAAAAAAGTTCTGCCTGCGAAACTTATACGGCTCTCGTCAAACAATTCTCTTTTTCTTTCTCCACCATATTGGAATAAGGTTAAAGGTTTGACAAATGGAGGCCTGCAGCTGAAAGCGGTAGCCTCATGGTGGCAGAGACTCCCAGAAAATGTGGGAAACAAAGAATTTAGAAATAGCGAGATGTACTTATATTAAAGTAGAAGTAATTGAATTCACAGAGATCGTTGAATCAATGCTAGCTATGTTAATTCAGCGGCTCCTCTCTTCTTCTAGTTCCAAAGTATCTGGAGGTAATTAAAAAATGAATAAATGATAGCGAGAATGACGTAGGCAATTACCACCTTTTTGCTGGCTGAAATGTTGGTCACGATCAAGTGTCGACAGTCGATTGAGGGATATCGCTGTGTTCTGACTTGAATTGTTCATTATTTCGTTCTTGCTATTGCTTGAGCTCGTTTTTTTTGTATTCCTACCATTGGTTTTGTGCTAATCAATCGATAAAGAGCACATATAGAAGTAGCCGGTCAGTATTTAGCAAGAGCCCCAGGCTTGAGATTACAAACAGCTAGATGATGGCCAAGAGAAAAAGACGAACAGGGTTCAACAAGTCGATTTTTTTTAGCCCAGTCCATCACGAGCTGTGATAAATTACATCGATTGTAAATAAAACTCAGTATAAAACTGTTCTGTGTAATCTTAGTCTTGACCTTTTACATTTTCTTCACACTCAATATATATACATACACACACCGAATATGGCAAAAAAGGTGCTGACGTATTGGTCACGCATAGCTTAAGGTTTAATTCTTAACAGCCATTGAGCCGAACAACTTTGGAAAGTTCTAATAGCTTCCATCTTTTTCCAAATAATTTGCTACCTAGAGGCAATATTGGCTTGAAGCACGTCTATATACTCAAGTGAGGTTCTTCTTGATGCCGAGTGGTCTCCTAGAAGTCGATGCACAGGAGGCCCTCCGAAGATCATACATTTTAGTGTTATCACTCCAGAGCCTCATCACGCCCATCATGGCGGTTTGTAAGGCACCTCATTATGACAGAAATAAATATTAAAACTATGAAGCCAATTTAGATCCGTATGGTTTCCTTGCGCGCCCTCGTGTATTGAATGTGAGTCGCGACAGGAAGTTCTTCCACCAATTACCATGTTTTGTAGAGTCGTCTCAATAATGTTTGAGCTTTTTGAGCTTTTGAGTGAATCGATGTTCTTCACTTTGCATTTGCTTATAGGAGAGGTAGCACCTAATCTTAAACTAAACATCTAGCTAAGAAAAACGATTGTCTGTGAATATATCATTAAGATATGTTGATTTGTTTCAGTTTAACTAGGTGGCCGAACTCACCAAGTTTGCAGCGTGGTTTACAAAGCCCGCTGCTGGAAGGTCAAAGGCTTACGATGTTGATGACTGTGCCGATTTCCTCAGACTGATGCAAGTCAACAACTACATCTTCGTTTTCTTGATACGAGACGAATCATGCGGCAAACGAGTTACATTTCATTTGGACGAGAAACAAAGAGTGATTTTGAAATCGCCAGTAGAGAAGGCGAAGGAAGCACAATAAGGAGTGGGACTAGCCTGTGCACAGTCGCATTGTACTTGTTACTCACGACAAGTGTGTGGCTCATATCATCCTTTTGGCACGAAAGCCCAAGTAAGAAGGAACAAAGAGAAACCAAGGCAGAGAAAAATCTATTTCGTTCGAAAACTTTCCAAAAAGGGACACGGCAGAGAGAATTTTAATGTAATAGCAGTAAACTTTGGTCATCCAAATACTTGAAAAGAAATGACGCTGAAAAAAAGATTATACAGAAGCTTGATACTATGCAGAAGCCTTGCTAAATATCACCAACGAAGTGAGTTCAGAGAAAAGCATCGTGAAAGAAAGAGCACTAGTAAAAGAAGAAGGAAGGGAAAGGCTGTTTGGATTCAATCGCATGGCCAGATAGGAAAGGGAACACAAGAGTGGAAAATTAATCAGGCAAATTCGCAGAAGAATACAATGTCAGATGTCAAAACAAAAAGAATCACCCCGAAACTGGGAAAATTGAAGAAAAAGAATAGGAAAGAGATTGGAACGAAAAAAAGGAGAAGAAAGTGATCAAAACAAAACATCTTAGCTGCTAGCAGAAAAACAGAAGAACCGATCCATGCTTAAAGGAACAAAAATCCCCCACTGTAAATTTAACATTGAAGAAGAATGAAGGTGCTTAAAGGCACCATACTTCAACCAAGACATGCAAACCCACGGAAAAAAAGAAGAAAATTGAAAATCCGGTTGTTGACATTTAAGAGTACATGAAGATACGATCTCCGGAGTTTCCACCAATTTTCCATAACGGGCATTCGTCAGACCGTAAAATTTATTTGAAACGAGAAAATTAGCTACACATTGTGGGGCAGAGAAAACGGACTTAAAATAGAAACGAGAAAGCATAACAGAGCGTGTTTACTAAGCAGAGAAGCTAGTAGAGATATTTTGTAACAGTCCAGCTGAGTACATAGAAGCACGTCATTAAGACAGCAAATACCATCAGGCTATACCCATGTATTCTCTGCATTTCAAAATACAGGCTGTTCTATGCGTGGACAAAATTATGTTGGCCTTTCTGAGAAACGTAATCTTTTTTTTTTTAATTGTATTTTTGTGCTAGCAAAAATAAAGGACCAAGTCAAAAGCACAAATTTCAAGGTATTAAAAGGAAGAAGATTATGGTGTTAGAGTACTAGAGGATGAGGATTGACAAAAAAATGATTTTCAAATATGAATTTTTAACAACTTTGGAAAGTAAGTGTTGTAAAGTAATCAAATATTCTTCTGAAGAGATAAAAATCTCTCACCAAAGAAAGTTTTGAAGAGCTACCAAATGCACTATTCATAAATAAAAACTTTGGTGACTGAATTTCTCTTTTGGAAAGTATGGTGGTGGGATGCACCTTTTTTATTTCTTTTTTTTTTTTGCGACGGCTGTATGTAATAAAATTTTACTTAGATCAAAACCGTATCCTTCTCTGATCAAACTCAGTTGTTCTAAATTTCAAATTTGAGATATTTTGTGTGGTTTTTCCACAAGCTCAACCGTTCCAATTTTCCTCTCAGCCAAATTGATGTACAGTAGGTCCTGGAATATTGTTTCAGTGTTTTAGGTTAACTGCAGACTAGATTCTCTTCCATGATTTAACTCCTAGAGGATTGGGAATATCTTTGGTGAAATAAAGAATCTCAGGAAAGATTGATCTTTTGCCATTTCAGCAAAATCAAAAAAAAAAAAAAAGATTACAACCGCAGTTCCAAATCCTGTCACAAGCATGAGATAATGGGCTGATCATTTTACCATAACACTGTGTAAGAATAAGTCTGTGTGTGGAGGGTTAAAGGAGTAGCAGAGACACTCAAAACGGAGGCTTCTGACCGCTATTCCTTTTAGTTTGATTCCTCCAAAATGATGCAGATCGTGACAGCAGTATGGAATCAAATGGTACCCTTTTGTGGCGACCAATCATAACTTTTTTGATAAAGTTTTCTGTTGCCTTTCTTTTTCTTCAGGCCAAAGACATTTCAGAAAAAAAAAACACTGAAAACAAATAGAATTTTTCCTTTTTTTTCCTTCACTGGCCTAATTGGAAAAAAACGTCGATGATGATGAAAAATGTTAGAAAAAGATCTTGCCTAAATCGACAGTCCCAAGAATAAGAGATTTTCGAAAGATAAGAAATGACAACAGCCAAGAAGTGACAGAACATTTCTGCAACAGTTTGGCATCACGAAACCCCTAAGTTAAAGGATGTGATGAAGATATATATCAATCATGATAAGGGTCACTCGTGAGAATGATATTTTCAAAGAACTAGAGACAGGAAAAATGATGTGTCAGTCACAGTTTCTGCCAGAGAGAATGTGATGGCATAAAAGGAAAAGGGTAAATAGATTGAATAAAATTTATTTCAGGTGCAAAAAAAGAACAGAAACGAGGCATCTTTTGCCACGCAGAGGCGCAAAGAATGGATTAAAGCAGTTAGAAGTGATACCATATATATAAAGAAAGAATAAAGTGAGAAATATTCTCTGCGTATTACTGTATGGAAAAGATCACAATATCTCTTCATAATGTTGAATAGACTGCAAAATTCTAATCCTGTTGAATGTTTGGAATTATAATAATAAAAACAAAAGCCATCAATCATTTCCATTGATCTTTTGATTAATCGATTCGGACCACATAATATGTAAATTTTTCAAACTGCAGAGACAAAAAAAATTAAACGTTTCTTCCAAATCTGTAAGTAGTGTAGGCTTTGCAAATAAACTGGCTATAAATACAACCTGTTTGAGATACACTTTAAATTTATTGGCTATTTTGCAGCCATAAATGCAATCATTTTGAGTTCTGCTTGAAACTATTTTCTTCTTTGATTTGGATTCTTCAGCTATCAAGCTGGGAGAGAGTTGTTTTATGTTTGTGTTTGATAACATACTTGACTGTGTGCCCATACACTTTCAAGTGACGAGAGGTTTCAGGGGGAGGATTTCACGTATGTTGGCCTCAGTTCTCTTACAATAATAGAGGCGGTAACTTTCTTTCTTTAATACTCAGTAAAAAACGCCATCTGCTGATTTTCCTACCGCCCTTATCTTTAATGTTTAGGTTCTGCTGGTGTGACTATGCTATTTACTCGTTTGATGGAGTTGTTGCGTGGTAAATAAAATATATTTGCAGGTTGAAATGCATGTCACCGCCATTCTGTTTGCTTTAATCCATTGACATGCACATGGCAAACACTTCCACACATGGGTGGTGACTAGCGTGTTGAGGGTGTTAGAGTAAAAAAGTTTTAACCGTTCATGTTTTGAAATTATTTCCAGGTTAACCAAGGTTTTGTCATTGTTCAAAAATGTATGTATCTTTATAAAAATGCTTTTCTAGTGCCAATGTAGAGTAAAAAAGTTTTAACCGTTCATGTTTTGAAATTATTTCCAGGTTAACCAAGGTTTTGTCATTGTTCAAAAATGTATGTATCTTTATAAAAATGCTTTTCTAGTGCCAATGTACTGCTATCAGCACCAAAACCCTTAACCCCCTCTGTGGAGAGTAATTATTTGATTTTATGTCAAACATTGCTCTCGCAATAGTCAAATTTATTGAAGGTTTTTTGGTATAAGCATCTTTTTAACTAAGCAAATCTTTTTGAATTAGACAAAAAATAAAGGCTGCATAACACGTTTTCCATTTTGACCAGCAGCGCCTGTAAGTTATAAAAGAAAAGTAGTAAGAAATATTTGTTCAGATCAGAGCGCATATTAATTATCATTGAGCCCATTTACATGCGAAACATCTTTTCTACATTGAGGAAAACTGCAACAGCCACATCGAAATCAAGATCAAATTTGGAATTTTGAGGAAAACTGCAACAGCCACATCGAAATCAAGATGAAATTTGGAATTTTCCATGTCAATTGCTTTTACCATGATGAAACTCATTAACTTTCCGTGATTCTCAGGAAGATTACCTTGTAAACGAAGCATGATACAGTTTGATTATGTTCGTGTTGGCACGGCAGTAGTAATTTCGGAAAAAAAAACGTATCGATTGATTGGGTGGTATCCGTATGTTAATATTTTACAAGCACAGTCAATCTAGAAAAAACTTCAAAGGCAATGATGAATGAGAATGCCTGCTAGAAACTGCTTGAAAGGAATTGAGATTTGTATGGAGGAGAAAAATCAGTCGATAAATACCATTAGGAAAGTTGTCACTGATATCCGCATAAAGTGTACAGTAAAGCACAAACAATGTGTTTGAGATAAAGATAGAAGCTTTGTCTTTTTTGTAAAGATATGTCGCTGAAAGACATAATAATTACTAAAGTGGGGTGGCAACTTTACGAAGAATCATTCAAAAACTATTAAAAGCTATAACAAAACAAAAACTCAGTAACCTGAAATCCATTGGAAAAAAAAATATCTAACGGCTCGGGTAACTTAACTTCCTACGTGGATCTGAGCTCCTCTCTCTCTCTCTCTCTCTCTCTCTCTCTCTCTCTCTCTCTCTCTCTCTCTCTCTCTCTCTCTCTCTCTCTCTCTCTCTCTCTCTCTCTCTCTCTCTCTCTCTCTCTCACTCTCTCACTCTCTCACTCTCTCACTCTCTCACTCTCTCACTCTCTCTCTCTCTCTCTCTCTCTCTCTCTCTCTCTCTCTCTCTCTCTCTCTCTCTCTCTCTCTCTCTCTCTCTCTCTCTCTCTCTTTCTTTTATTCTTTTGTATTTGTACTTTAGGACTGCTCCATATAATGGATAACAACAATGTTCATAAAGAAAAAGGGCATTCTATTTTTAACTTTTCATCTATAGTGGCTCATAAAGATAAAAAGAGACATGAAACAAGCAGAACATTTTTTTTTTCTTTCGAAATTTGAAAATTTTCAAATTTTTGTCGGAAAAATAAATTGAGACCGTCAAAAATAGTAATACTTGTGAATGTATTTATTTTGTCGTTGACTGTTTCTCTCTGTGAGTACTGTTGGCTGTTGTTTTCAGAATAAGATCACAAGCCGGGCGAAAATTTCTTTAGATTTTGTTCTATTTAAAGAACACAACTGTATATCTTAGCTCTCTCTGATGTGCACGTCACTGCATTTATCTCTTAGCTTAAAGCTTTGATAATAATACATTCGTCATCTTATTCAAGATGCCAAATACACCTCAAATGCTTCCTATGTGTTTCATTCATTTTTGCGACTCTAAAAGGTAGTCCCTTAGAGTGCAGGATAAGAACCAAACAATCAATCAACCATTGATAAAGCCATGGTAATCTATATACCTCAAGATGTTAGTTTAAGGTGCCCCTGTAGTATTGGGTTTATCTGGCGCGTTATGAATCAGCCAATACTTGATAATAAAAATTTCCGTTTAAAAAAATAACGTGGCAGTTATTCGATTATCTGCAAGGGTAAGTAAATGAGTCTTATATTAGGGTAATTTCTGGACCTAAATGGAATGCTCAATCATTGCAAAATCAGAAGTATCGGTACAATTTACCGCCTAGACACAATGCTATCACAAAGATTTCACCTCATAAGGTTGTAAAATAGGTGTCATCTTAAATTTTCATACGGTATGGATATAACAGGCTTTATGTAATAACTTATTGATCGACAATTATCTCAATTCAAGTTATGTGCAATGTACTGGGCAATTAGTGATGGGTATAATACGCTATATGTCAAGCCTAGTTATTCACGGTCCTCCCCTGTAACATTCTTTTTTAATGATTTTTTGTTGTTGAGAAAGGTGAGTGAAGTTAAAAATCTTTGCAACCAGAGGCAGAATTGAGTTCTCATAATGCTAAATTGTGTGCAAAACAGTTCACTTTCAGGAGTATGTGAGAAATATGTAAATAAGTTTATGCATTGCAGCACCGACAATTGACCAAAGAATTTTTCAACAATAATGTTGTCAGTATTAAATAATCGTTCTTTGAAGATGAAAGATAAAATTTATCTCTCGTGAAAAATATTCATGCAATCGTTTTGTAAGAAAATGGGTCATGTCATAGGGTCTGCCTACAGCTTTTAAGTCAAAAGTGTGAGATGCTTATCCTCTGTTTTGAAATATTTTAAATGAAGGGTGTCAATAAATTTAGAACTAATGTGTTTAGATTTAAGAAACATCTAGATCTAGATGGATTGGACTCTGCAAGGAAAGAAGAACTGCAGAGAAAAAATCATTAATGGACTCTTTGTCAAAATTTAACTGACTATGCATCAAAATCAAATTCATTCTCAGAAAATACGAATATAAAACAAAGCGCGTTGTTTTAATTTTTAATTAGAAGTTGGTGGAGCAATCATGAAGGTGTATTGTTCGTTGTTTTGCCGTGGCTAATTTTTTTTTCAGTATGAATCCTATGCAGGATTCATGAAAAGAATGACACAAACTTTTGTTTCGTGTCTCGGATTTGGAAGATAAAAAACCTTTCTCAAAGTTATATCATCTTTGTCAAATAACGGAAGAAGTCCAGTACTTCTCACATGGATAAATAACGAAAATAAACTGTTATTAAAAATGACCACACGAGAAAGATAGAAATTAATGCAAAGAAGAATCAGGAATAAGGTACAGTGGAACAAATGTCGAGACGTCTACAAGGGAAAAACGAGGATTACATAAAATCTATCAAGAATGAGAGAGAAAAAGAAATCGATTGAAGTGGTAATGGCCACGAATAATGCCAGGCACAGTAATAGAAATGAATTCTCAACGGACACGAACTTAAAAAAAAAATGTTTTTTAAAAAGCTACAAATCGAAAAAAAAAAATTTAAAAAAAAAAGACGGTGGCCTTTTAGATGTATTTCGCTCACAGTTTCACCCCTAACAGAAGGCAATACTTATGTAAACGAGACAGTTTGTATTTCACTAGTGTAAACAAAAGTTGAAACAATAATTATATAGACTGCTGAAAACCGCATGTCTACACATTCCTAAGATTCTCAAAGCTTTAAGTTTAAGAAAATGAAAACGATCACATTTTTACTCTTCCAATTAGGCCTTTGTGGTCAACTACGTCCGAATACTTCATGTTGCAGTTACTTTAAAAGTGTTGCAGTCACATGACTCATAACAATTAATCTTGAAGCACGAGACGAAAAATATTTTCAAAGAATTTTTTAAACCGGCTGAAGCTTCTCTACAGTTATTTGTAACAAACTCTTCTGGGATGGTAACAAATAGATCTTTGTGTAGCTATGATTTATACTCAATCTCTTTTTTTTTTTGCGAGTGTTTATGCACCGTACCATTTCGGACACACCTGACAATCAGCATCGCAAACTCTCGTTTTCTAATCTCCATCGATCTGTAGATGAATAAGGTTTAAATCTCGTTGTCCAGTACAACTCTATATTCTGTGAGTAACAAATCCCTTAATACCATGATTACAACAAAGCCAGCACATCGATTCTCCGCACCAGTTACAAAGTTGTTTTTTTATTTCAAATTTATAATCACAGATTAGATTCAAACCCACAATAAATTTGTTGGTGTTAGGCTGATTTTTCACTAGCACCTCGTCCAAGCAGAACTTTGAATTCCCATAGACGCTTGGTTGAGTGGAACTATTCAGCCACTACCAAGCATCGAACTGTACCAATATCTAGAAAGAAGGCGATTTTTTCCTAAGTATTTACGAATGTAAATCCAACATTGCGTCATTACTTTTTTAGTGCCTTTGTAAGATTTTGCACCCAAAAAATTGATCTGTTGTTTATCAATAAATAATTATTGATTGCGGACCGCTTTAAATTGGCCTCCGCATAGCTGTGCTCAGATTTTTGGCGCCTACTCTGGTCTAAGCTTGGATTACAATCTAATTCTAATACAATTAATCCTGGAACTCACCAATCGAGATAGACCAAAGTGTCAACATCGGTTACACTGCCTTCCCAAAAATCTTTTATTTTTTTAAGAGTCCTTAAAATTGACCACTGGAACAGTCACAATCGCTCCTTCTCCCATAATGAGCCCAAATAACTGCAGACAAGTCGCCCATCAGGGTGGGAAAAAAGTTATGGGAAAGATAGAAAAAGACAAGAGACGTGGCAGGAGCACAAAAGGGAGACGGTAGAAGTAATACCAAAAGAAATACTATGCATACCGTTCCAGAGCAGTATTATCATAATATCACTGAGCACAACTGGCCGACGGTTAGTGTTGTTTGCAACCCATCCATGCGCGTGCCAAGAGACGTATCCACATAAGTGATCTCCCTCTTATATTCTAGAAGTAATGCGGAAAATAGCTCGATTGGTAAATGACTTGATATGTCCACCACAGCTTTAATGTCACGGCATGAGTGGTTCTAAAAACAATATACATATAGAATTAAGTAAGAAAAAACGTGATCATTCAAAGACTCTAAACGACCGTAATACTTGGATCACGTTAGCAACTGTGGATGGTAGCAATTTTGAATGCGGTAAAACAATAGTTGCAAGAGAAAAAACAGCTGAATACCAAAATACCGACACTGAAAATGTAGCGACAGGCAAGGTATTAAATCCCTGTGCATTAATATCCATGATGTCAGGGTCGCTATCAAATTGATTGTGTCTTTCACAGAGGGTCTTTTGGCATTGTCTGGTACTTGATTTTCTCATTCAAAACAATTTGGGGATTGTTACTATTAATTTGGTCGTTTCTTTTTGTGCGCAGAAACTGTGCATAGATGCAGGAAAGCACCTCTTTGTGTGACAACATAAAGTAACGATTGCCTGTTTGAAGATTCTATGGTATTCAGAGCGCGGGATTGGTACTAATTATGTAACAGTTTGATATTTTTTTTCGTATTTCGAGCTTATAAGATGAGAAGGGTTCTGAAGCTTCAGAAAAGGTGGGATCCTCTTCACTTTGGATTTTCTTGCAGCAGAGGTAGAAACCGCTCTTACCCTTGCTCTATAAGCAAGATGATTGTTTCACCTTAGAAACACAGGAAAGACCATTGTGAGTTCACAAGTGTCCTACGTTGTTTTGTTTCAGTTTAACAGACCCACCGATTTTACAGCATGGTTTAAAAATGCCGCCGCTTTCAAACGGAGGTCAAAGGCCTTTAAGATATGTTGGTGTGTTGATTTCCTCAGACTGATGCACCTCAAAGACAACATCTATATTTTCTTCACGCGAGACGAATCATGCGGCAAACGAGTTACATTTAATTTGAGCAAGAAATAAAGAGTGATATTGAAATGGGCATAGAGAGAGGGCGAAGAAAGCACATGAAGGCGTGGGAAGTCTGAACTCAGTCGTCTTATACTTGTTACGTATGACAGGCATGTGGTTGATGTCGTGAAATGCAAAGCTTGAAGCTTCAGCCACATGAGAGAACATTATAATAAGATATTTTTATCTACAATAATGATGCCAGTATTCAAATAATCATCCTCCAAAGATAAAAGATAAAATTTAATACTCATAGGAAAAAATGATACACCCTTTTTGTAAGCAAATGAATCGTGCTTTAGAGTCAGCACACAGTTTAAGGCAAAAGTGTGAGATGCTTATCCTCTGTTAAGCTTCTAATTCGTTATGGCTATGTGCTATGATATTTTATAGTGAAATTATCTCCAGTGGTGTCTTTAATTTTTAGAAAGATGTAGATTGACTGAACTTTGCTTATAAGCAGGGAAAGAAGAAGTGGAGAGAAAATAAAGAATTTGTATTCAAAGTTATTTCATCTTTGTCAGATGAAGAGGAAGTCCGTGTGCTTAACGAATATAAACTGTTATCAAAAATGTCCACACGAGAAAGATAGAAATTAATACAAAGAAGAATCAGGAATAAAGGTACAGCGAAACGAATGTCGAGACGTCAGCAAGGAAAAACGAGGATTATATAAAATCTATCAAGAATGAGACAGGAAAAAGCAATAGATTGAAATCCGTAATAAATTAATAAAAAGGTGGTGATGGCCACGAATAATACCAGGCAGAATGATGGAAATTATGTTTTAAGTGGACTTAAAGTCTAAAAGTAAAAAGCAATAAATCGAAATAAATTAAAATGAAGTTGGGCTGTATTTTGCTCGCATTTTTACCGTTTATATCATTAAATCAATCGATTGATTCTCCACACAAACGTTTGTCAATAATTTTGACAAGATATTGTTCAAGTCAATAATCACACGGGAAAAATGCTCTCGCACAGAGACTGATTCTTTGATTATTTTATATATGGTTGATTGATTGACTGGGGAACTGAATATATTTCCACAATGGGCAACCATATAAAAATTGAAACATAAAATTATATAATATTGAAGTGTGCTACATAATAGTTTAGAGTTGAAAATATATTTCCAATCCTCTGGAGATATCCTATAACCTTGAAGCCGTCAACGTGTCAGTAGGCTATTAATACTAGCCTAGTAATTGTTTAGTTGAATCTATTTCTAATATGTGGAATATATGAGCATCCAACTAAAAACGCAAGCATAGCAAAACGGCAGATCCTCTATTTTCTTCATATGCTGCTTACTTTGACAAATGATGTATTTGAAATTTATTTAATATATTGTCCAGTGCAAGATCCGATTGTCCGAATTGTGGAACAAGTCATAATTTTTGGAGGGATCTCATGCAGTTTTTTATTGCAAGAGATTGTTGATGAAAATATACATTCTTCGCCTCAAGAACATGTCCTGAACATGACAAAGGAAAATGCAGAGTCTGCTGATGGAAATGGTCTGGCTCCTTGAGTTCTCTTTTTTTTTCAAGCATATAAACATATTTAAGGGCAAAACATTTGTTTTCGAATTCGAATATCAGGTTGAGGTTGATCCGAAGAAGGTTGCTCTTGGCATGTATTGCAAATTTATACCACTGGCCTTGAAAGATGCATTGTTTCGGTTTTTTGGTTATATGAAACATTTTAGCATACGAAGTAGAGGACACCACTAAGCTTGCCTCGATAATCACTTCCATAAGGGTATCTAAAAATGTACTGATATTAGCAGCCTTATAGCGAAGAATCGCTTATCTAGCTGCACTGAAGGTGATCGTCATACTCAGCAGCAGGACATCCTCTTCTGTCTTAACAATTTAAAACCAGTGGCACTGAAACCATTTTTTAAAGACATTTATAACACTGAAAAGGTAACGATACCATCTTACATGCTTTTTGATTGCTTCGGATTGCCCTATGTGAGAATCTTGGT
Organism: Elysia crispata; assembly: GCA_033675545.1. Lineage (NCBI taxonomy): Eukaryota > Metazoa > Mollusca > Gastropoda > Plakobranchidae > Elysia > Elysia crispata. Next base: position 437,998 of record JAWDGP010000828.1, on the reverse strand, counting down.
GCCTTAGGTTGTGTAATGCATTGTGCTATTGACTTCCTTACCCTGTATAGGTACTAGGTGCGTACCTTTTGGGTAGCGGATCAACTTAGATCTATATCTACATTGTTTTATTTAGTTGTATTATGTTTGTGTTTCAAGCCTAAAAACATAGTCTTGTTTATTGAACACAGCCCGCACTGTGAGGAAGGTGTCCTTTTAACTTGTGTGGCCTAGGTTCTTCTGGAATCTTCGACTTAGTTCAAGCAAAGGCTTGTAATGATCTCATCACTTCTTGTTTACTTTTTTTTCTGATTGCTAGCTATTTTGTAGCGCATTACTAATCGCGTGAACCAAGAATATTCTCCTATGAACTATGTTAACGTTATTCCTATCTAAGTAATTCGATAAGATTTAGTAGGATTTAGTATGAATAAGAGTCGAATTTGTGTTCAGTCAGTCAAACTACAGTGAGTTTAAGAGTCGGATTTTTGTGAGCAGTGAGTCAATGTACAGTGATTATCTTGTCAGTTAAGCATTGTGTTGGATTAATTAAACAGTTTGCAACTAATTTTTACTAAAGGACTTCAGACTTATTTTCTACGGACTAGTCGAGTGACTGGCTGTGTATATTTTCATACCCCTAGACAAACAGAGCCAAACAGATCACTCCAAAATCTGCTACAGGTGGCATGGCTTCTACACACACAACAATTTTGTTAGGATGCTTTTTCACCATCTCCTCTTCCCAGCCGAACCTGAAACTCCCATGGCCTTTTGGAATTATTCAGCCTCTACTAGACATCGACAGCTACATTAATGTCTAGAAGTAAAGCTGATTTCTTCCTAAGAATTTATATACGTAAATTCAATATTAGGTCCATGTATTTTTCGTGCCACCATAGTGTTGATCAGTTATTTATCAGTAGAGCTGATTATCACATATTTCTTGGTTGGTAGCCATAAATTGTCATGAGGTTTTTGATACAATAATGTAAATTAGCCTCCGAATCTAATAGTGAATATCATGTCCAGATTTTCCGCGCCAGCTATGGACTATCTGGAAATTGCAATCCAATGTTACTAGAACTTACCCTGACGCTCTCATTATTAGAGACAGACGTCACCAAGTTGGCAGGGTTGGTTATACTGCCCTCCCAAATATATATTTTAGTTTATTGCAGGCCTTGGAATTGACCATTTCAACAATCAAGATAGCCGCTTTCCCCCCATACGGACGCAAATCATTGCTGACAAATCGCCCATTAAAAGTTACGGGAAAGACTGAACTGTCATTACGACATGAGCACAAAAAAGATACGGGTAGAAGTAAGGACAAAAAAAAATTCTATGCAGGGCCTTCCTGAGCACTAAAACAGCAGACGGTTTATGTTGTTCGCATCCCTCCTATGCGTGTGCCAACAGACGTCTCCTCATAAGTTCATGGAAAATAATTCGATTGGCAAGCGTTTTGACAAGTCCAGCCACACCTCCAATGTCAGGGCATGAGTGGTCTAAAAACACTGTATAATGGGCATAAGTAAAAGGAAAACCTGAACATCATCGATCTAAATATTTGGATCACCTAAGCAAAGCCGAAAAGAAGTGGCAAGAGTCAAAACACACACACACAAAAATGGCAGTGCCATGAGAAAAAGGGGAAAAGGTGAAATGAAGAGATGGCTGGAAACCTGTATCAAGGATAGCTGCGAAATATAGATCATTTAACTGTTAACTGCAATGCGAACTATGTTAACTTTAAGAAACGTGGAGGAGGAACTAAACTAGGTAAAATGAAGTGTAAAGGGTAACAATTTAGAATGTGATGAAATAAAAGTTACGAGAGAAGCATAAAAAAAGTTTAACAAAATACCGCCACTAGAAACCAGCTACAGAAAAGAGATTAACTCCGTGAAATACCCTGTTAGATTAGGACATAACAGAAGGCATGCACACCAAAAATGCATGTTTTTTTAGGGATTGATTTAATCAAATTTGAGGACAAGTTTGCGATTTATTATAATAGAACAGGCCAATTATATTTCAATTTAATACAAAAAAAAAAAAATTAGGGTTAGGCCTGAAAATTATGAGACGTTTTCGTTTAAAGCAGAAATTAGTTGGATTCCATTGCGGTTGCAGGTGATATATATATATATATATATATATATATATGAATATTAATAGCAACGTATTTGTTGTTGTTGCTATTATATAGCTATATATATGAAAAGAAAAAACAAAACAAAATAAAACTCATAACCTGTTTCGGTGCATATCTCTCGTTTATCGAAAGGCGTTGTTCATAATGTGGTTGAGGTCTGTTCCACTTATAGTCACCAACAAAGAATAATAGTCTGCATCTTTGCTTACATCACTTTCAAATTTTGAGAGCAAAGAAGCTTAGCGCAGCCGTATCAAGCTCTCTTTCCTAATTCAGAGTTACGGTACTTTTATACTTGCGCAGTAAGATGGATTGGATGCCGAACAATGCATAATCAGACGTTACTATTTCTGTAGCTGCTATCTATTCTTCAACGGAATGAATTTCTTTCGCCAACCAACGCCCACTAGGTGCTTTAAGAATTATTACTTTAGTACGTTTATTTTCAGTCTTGCTTTTCGGAGTCATACTTCTATCGGCCGTTCTGAAGTTATGTCAGACGTCTATAAAATCCAAGATTAATTCAGAAGTAAAATAGCATTAATGAGAAGAGGAGCGCGGTAAGTTTCGAGCACTTCTGTACAGTTTATGGAAGATTGGGTTGAAAACAATCGGCTGCCAGCATTTCTGGAATCACAGTCGCGTTTATAGAAGAAAAACCCTTAGTCACATTATCCGGAGCTGTTTCACGAAGGTTTATGTTACCTAGTTGCAGGTCCTTCGGTCAAACATACAGGCCGTTATTCCAGTCAGAATAAGACCTAAGAATAATTTGTAGAATATCATCTTTCCTATTTTCGCATTATTTTTTTTATTTCATTTTCTCGCTTCTGAACATTGGTAGAAGCCAATGTGATTTTGAAGGAATGAATTCCTCATGCAGATGGTATTGCTTTGACTTTCTTGCGAAGGAGAGCTCACCATAACTTTCCTAGATCACATTCCCTATTGACATAAATTAAGAGGTTCAAAATAGAAATTGACTCTGGATTCATTTAGTTCTCTAACACGATCAAAAGACGTGTACTTTTTAATGAATTCAGTGGCGTTGACTGAATAAAATTATCCAATGCTTCGACGTGAGTTAAGATGCCGCAAAGAAGTCATGTTGAAAGAAAGTGGCCTAGCAGTAGCATTAGAACTTTCGCATTGGTATTTCCAAGCAGCTTTGACAAAAAACCTCAAAATGTGATTCTTTTTTCAGCGGAAAAACATTCTGCCATCTCCCTGGGAAGTGTTAGTATCCACCAACAACAATAGGTTTATCATTTTAACTAAGGCTGTCTCTTTTTGCGATAGGAGCCACTAAAATCTAAATCTAGCTTTAAATCCGAGCACTGGGTAGAGCTCTCCTACTCTACCATGGTGAAGCTTCTTGTTACTTGTAAGTGTGCAGAGAATGAGATAGAAATTTATCATGTAGTTAGAGGTCGGATCAGCAGACTGATAACTAAAATTTTGAACTCAGCCCGTTGCCTCTTGGCAGGAGAAATTTTAAAATCATATCAAAATTCATTGAAACTTGGTTCTAAATCAATATATTTTCCAGAGCCCTGGGTCTATTATTTAATTTCTTTTTTCAACTCTAATCATCGATATTTAGGCCTAGATCGAACCTGGTTTCTAAATTGAAAGATAGGTTTGAATAAGAGGATGAAACAATCAAAATCGGTTAAACGCTACATTACTAAAAGACTTTTAGCTTGGTCTGAAAAAAAAAAGAAAGAAAAATTTGTACGATTCTTGATTTCCTCCGACCCATGAAGATAAATAAACATGGAGTCTTACGCTTTCTATCTTCACAGGAATTTTAGAGCAAAAATGTGGTGGAATTATAAGGCAATAACCATCGTTTTTACGAGTATTTTTTATAAAAATAGCGCTCACAAGAAGCTGTAAGTAGGTTTCATATAAAGTTGATTCTATCGGTAAGTATCTGCACAGCAAAGCAAGAAAATTTAATCACTGCATTTTATTTTCAATCTAAGGCGGCACCGTATTGGTGACGGTCTCGGTATGCAACTTACGATTCTTCTTTCTGAAATTTTTCTCTATCTCGAAACAGGGATTTTTTGAAAAATATGAAATTAATGCTGCTGCTCATGACAAGAACTTGTTCAAGATGTTGGCGTAATGCTTTTATTCTTTGGATAAAAAAAAGACAAGTCTTTTTGTTGATTTTGACAGAGAAATACAAATTTATTGTGAAAGTGCTACTGTTAAGTTATCTTTTTCCTCCATCATGTATGCCATCTTAAATGTATCGGAAAGCGGATAAAAGATGAGCTTAGATTTGAGCTCGAAGTATTTCACCTGTCTTTCTAGATAAACCCTTTGTTACGATGCTGCCAAGTTAAAATTACGTATAATTTAAATACCGGATATGAAATTGTATCAAATAGATTAAAACAGACAACATATAGGCATACTTCTCAACATTAAGGCAGCATGCAATAAAAAAGTTAAGAATTTATTTCTTGTAAACTGTTTTGAGAGCATTCTTCGAGATGTAAGAAAACACAACTTTCGCTCTGTGGTGCTGTGATAAACTTAGTCCAGTCAAATGAAATCTTTAAATTTCAATATATAAATCAATAAATTTCAATATATTTTAAAAAGTAACAATTTTCTTTGCTATGTTGTTTAGGCTCTTTAACACAAAACTGTGTTAAGAAAAAATTCACGAAATAAATAACCCTATATCAAAATTGAATATGTTGTTTACAAAATGTTGAAATGGGTTATACATGGACAGCAATAAATTCTGACGCTAAAAATTCATAACTTTTCAAGTATAAAAGGCTGCAAGCCGCTTACTCAGACGAATGGGTTTTTTTTTTTCTTTTTACAATAATTAGATAATTGGAGAGAAGAGGTTTGGAATAAATAAGGTAGGCGACTATCCTAGATTTCGGATGATTTTACAGATGAATCTTTTACAAGTTAAAAATGAAGAGGAAAACTTGTTTATGTCCTTAAAATGAACAAATTAATTATCCCAGAGAATTTTAAACATGAAAGTTTGAATTTGGTATTTGGTATAATAGAAGAAGAGTCGAGCTGAAAGCTAAGAGTGGGAAAAAATGGGAAGAATGGTGCAGACAGTCATTCGAAGAAAAAATGCGGAAGAGAATAGCTGGAAAGCTGTGGATACTAGAACAGTTTTAAAACCTCAAACAACCTTAGATCACAGTTAAAAAATGTTCATACCCAAGCGAACCCAAAATGCTTGTACAAGGGTCAGCTTTTTTTGTTTGAGAATGATCCTGTTAATTTACACGGCGTTATAGAATCACTAGATGAAAAAAATAAGAACATTTTTTTTTAGTTTAAATTAGAAACAGTTTTTTAAGTTTGAGAATATAAAAGCAATAACATTTTAAATCAGAAACCGTTATTTAAATAATGGTAAAGCGAAAGGTAGGACTTTGACATTGTCAGGTGACTCAAAGCATATTAAGAAACCGGAAATACTATAACCTTTAACTATCCTTAGTCAAAGAAGTTAAAGAATCTGCTTAGGGCATCGTTTTATGAAGTATTACGCTCAAAATAAAAAATAATCAAAATTATCAAATAAACAGTTATAGATTTGAAAGTAAAAAAAAAAGATGACGCGTTTTAGTTCATAGAAAGATAGAGAGCAAACGGTGCTCAAGCGAGACGTGACTGACTGATCTCCACAATTGCCAGGCAGAACATAATTTAACAATGGTAAGCGGATAATAACTCGTCAAAGAAATTTTGCTTCAAAAATTTCTTATTCGTCACTTAAGCTTGATTTGACAAAATAAACTGATTTAAAATAAACAGTTGCTAAACGCAAATTCTAGGGGGATACGATCAGCGGAAAGGTGTGTGTGTGTGATTTTTTTTTTTTTTTTTTTTTGGGGGGGGGGTGAAAGAGGGAGTAGGTGTATACCATAATTAAACGCATTAAAATAAAAACTAAATTCAACACTGCTTTTTCTTATAACAAATGAGAGGTAAAGAATCAAACTTAGCTTCGTTTAGACAGCTGTAGGGTCAACATGCTGGGAAGTCTCCTTAGGCCATTCAGGAAAATATTTTCTGGTCTGTCCATTTCAATCTAAGCAATTAGTATTAGACAGCTCTGCTTGCTTGCTATTACGGTATCTGTTTAAGACAATAAAAACAATACAAGCTACCGAATTGCATTCATAAGTCACGATTCCAAGTTTAAGATAATTGCCGCTCAGTTTTGTATCAGGCTTTTATAAAAGTGCAGTACATCTAAAGCTACAATCAATAGATAAGATTATTCAGTAAAATATTTAAATTGTATGTTTTCGAAAGAAATAGGAAATGTACAAAGTGAGCGCTAAAAGTCTGTGGGAAATAATTTTAGTAGTTGTTACTGCAACAGCACAAGAAGAAGCAGTGATAAAGAAGGTGGAGTCGTCGTCGTCGTCGTCGTCGTCGTAGTGGTAGTAGTGGAAAACACAATGTAAAGATATTGATAGGTAAAAAATAATCACAATAATAATGATAATAATAATAGCGAGAAGAAGAAGAAGAAGAAGAAGAAGAAGAAGAAGAAGAAGAACAAGAAGAAGAAGAAGAACAAGAAGAAGAACAAGAACAAGAAGAAGAACAAGAACAAGAACAAGAACAAGAACAAGAACAAGAACAAGAACAAGAACAAGAACAAGAAGAACAAGAAGAACAAGAAGAACAAGAAGAACAAGAAGAACAAGAACAAGAACAAGAAGAACAAGAAGAAGAACAACAAGAACAACAAGAACAACAAGAACAACAAGAACAACAAGAACAACAAGAACAAGAAGAACAAGAAGAACAAGAAGAAGAAGAAGAAGAAGAAGAAGAAGAAGAAGAAGAAGAAGAAGAAGAAGAAGAAGAAGAAGAAGAAGAAGAAGAACAAGAACAAGAACAAGAACAAGAACAAGAACAAGAAGAAGAACAAGAAGAACAAGAACAAGAAGAAGAACAAGAAGAAGAACAAGAAGAAGAAGAAGAAGAAGAAGAAGAAGAAGAATGATGATGATGATGATGATGATAGTAATAATAACAGTGGTGGCAGTAGCAGGGGTAGTTTTTAAAATGGTTGTTGTTGTTGTGGTAGCAGCAGCAGCAGTAGTAGTAGTAGTAACAATTGTTGTTCTAACAATGGTAATAATGATAAAAATCAGGGATTGTAACTAAAGTAAGTAAGGAATAAAAACTAGAACTATAAATTAAATAGATATTTCTTTCAACAGCAAAAAACAACATTGTATTACAAAAATGAAAAGTGAGGTTTTCAAGGTATTAAGAACAGGTTTAATATTGAGTCACGCTGCCGCATTTGAACTGCTAATACTATAGCGTGTAACTACTACAAACTACCATCTCTCGGTTTTGCTTTCAGGAAATATCTAGGTGATAGGCAAGTAGTTACAGAGGCAGACCCTACACATATGGCACTGCGCTTAATTTCGTAGAAGAGCTGAAGCCTTTTTTTAGCCAGTAAAATTAAATACTGGGGCACCCGGGGGGTTTGTTGACAGTCCATGTACACCCGGCGAGTGCAAGGCCTTATTTGCATTAACTCTTTACTCTTAGATTTGCTCTCCAGAGAATAAAATGACAATTTTGAAAGCCTTTTTATGCAAACTTCAAACCAAGTAAAATAAGCGGGAACATACTGAAGTCTTCAACCAAATGAAGCTTAATCCGGTACATGTGAGCGCCAGACGTATATCTTGCCGCTGTAGGCCTACTCTACAAGACATGTATCTCACCTGAGAATCTTTAAACGACGAGCTTCATCGTCTCTTGCACTTGATAACGAAATGGCAAAAAAAAAATTGGTAAAATTGCAGATATCGGCCTACCTCACGTCGGGATTCACAATTGAATGTTTCCAGACGAAATCGAAGCTGTAGTTTAATGGGATCTTAGAGCAACACAAAAATGTTTATATCTTGAAAAGTATTTACTTGCGACGAATAAAACCTTCATATTCGTGTTCAGCATATCAAATTCATAAAGACATATGCAATTTTAAAGCTTTAATTGAGTTGGGCCGATATCTGCAATAATACCAAAAAATTAAATCTAGACTAGATCAAGCTGTGTTTTAAAGAACCATATCAAAGATTTCCTTGACTAGATCTTCATACGAGTCTTGATAAAAATATTACTTTGAAAACCAGCTGCATTTCAAAGCGGTACAATGTTGGTTCTAACTGGTCTAGACCAAGAGTAAGCGTCCTTCGTCCCTTTCTTGGTGATCCAAAATGGAGAAGTGAACCAGGAAATTTGGACACGTACAAATGGCCACGAGCGTGTTAAGTGTGAACTACTCTTAGACATTGTTCGAAAAAAGCTCACGCCTCTTTTGTACTTCACTTAAGTAACTAAGAGGTATCGATGCCCTATATTGTAAATATAGAAAAGCGGCCTTATGTTTTTCAAGAACCAATTAGTATCTGTGTTACATTAAAAAAAAAACACTTATCACAAATGTTGACTTGAAAGACCCAAGGCTAATTTTTTTTTTTTCGCTTACCCACACCATATGTCTTTATGTTTTGTAACACAGCCATGCAAGGATATTGAAGGTTACGGAAAAATATAGAATAATTGCAAATTGATAACTACTGGCGTCTTATAGTCTCTCTTTGTCAATTTAAAAAAAGAAAAGAATATAATTACTATACTTATGTATAACCATTGAGGGTCCCGAATCAATGTGTTAAATGATCATGCGATGATGTAGCGGCTGACTGTGAGCTTTACTCACTAACGGTGGTGACTCATTTTGCTTTATGTTTGACAACGGCGAAACGCCTCTGTTTAAACGCGCTTACGCACAACAGATTCGTTAATAATCATATTTCAGTCGATTTTTTATACGGCATAGGTTAAAATGAACCTGTATTGTTGAAAATATTTTTTTTCATCTTGGAATCTTGAGCACAGAGGTAGAAAGAGAGAAATTGAGACAGATAAAAAGGGAATGTAAGATAGGGAGGGAGATAGATAGAAAGAGAAAAAGAGAATAATGAGAGACCAAGAGACAAAGAGTGATAGAGAGAAGACAAAAAAAGCTAGAGAGAGGGGTGCTAAAAAAAAAGACATACAAAAAAAATAGTGAGACAGAGACATGCTGCGATAAACGAACAGCTATGTCTATGGTCAATATTGAATGCTGGAAATTTGTCGAATTTGTAATTGCCTAATCTATTTGAGTCCTTTCGAGAAAAGTATTGAATGGTTGCTCAAAACAAATTCAAGTCTCAGGAGAAGCTGCAGCAACTACTACTCAAAACAGCTATAGTCAGTCTCGGTTACAACTGCTGCTGCTTCTGCTGCTGCTCCTCCTCCGCATCCTCCTCCTCCTGCTACTGCTACTGCTACTGCTACTGCTACTGCTGCTGCTGCTGCTGCTGCTGCTGCTACTGCTACTGCTACTGCTACTGCTACTGCTACTACTACTACTACTACTACTACTACTACTACTACTACTACTACTACTACTACTACTACATGGTAATTATAAGAACTTTTTTTATCTTACCATATATATATATACAGGTTTCAAATTTAACTATCTTTTTTTTTTCAAATGTATACATACAATTTGAAACATGAGCAATGGTTTTGGCAAGAACTTGCAACAAAACATTAGGCTAAATATAAAATGAAGTTTAAAAACAATAAATAAAAGGTTGAAAAGACAATAAACTATAAAAGAAGAAACGGCATTGAAAGAACCATATTTATTGACCACATAACTTTATGCCGAGGTCATAATGAATAAATAAAAATTCTCAGCTGCTCCATGGCACATGTATTTAAACTCCACATCTACCAAGACTTCTGTTGTCACCACATTTTACAAGCATAGAATATCTTTAGGCTGATTTTACCAATGAGTGAAAAACAGAAATGTTTACCATAAGCCATTCATAATAACAAGTTCATATCACACCCAGCTTTTATGATGTTGGATGCAAAATATGAATTCACTAAAGGTACACTTATGTCTTTACTATAATCTTGGAGAAAATCTTAACAGAAAAAATAATTAAACAGAAAGATATGGTCATGGATCTCTCAAAATGATGCTACCTGTTTTAATTCTTTTGTAAAAGGTTACTGGAAAAACAAAGAATGTAAGCTCAAAAAGGCCAAAATGCATACTTAATAGATAACATATGAATATATTTGTAAACATCATAAAAAGATGGGCATAATCATAAGCTAGTGCAAAGTATTTCAAATGATAAGTTCAGCTGTTTTAGAAACTGTGGATACAATATGCAATGCAAAAGAAATGGATCTCAAAAGAAAACACAATTAAACATCAATTTTGACCTTATTGCCTGAGCAAGGGAAAAGTAGCCCACGAGGAAGCAAAGAAATGCAAAACGTCTTCTTCCATGAAGCAAAATAAATTCATAACACAGGGGTTGAAAAAAAAAACCCTGAACTTTTTCTATGTTGACTAATCTATCATTTAAAGAAAGCATACACCTGATAGGTATGCTAATAACTGTTACAATAACTGTTACAAAAATGAACCAGAGATCTGGCAAAAGCAGAGAAGGTCCCTACCGTGATTGCTTTTCCGAGGCAGAAGTTTTATGTGTTCTTAAATCGCCTCTGTTATAATAAAGTTGGTTAAATAAGAAAATATAAAAGCTATAACACTTCCCCTGAGGTGGATCAAACTTTTATATGTTTAGATGTGAAGCAACTTGTTTGACCATAGCCTTTGCATGCTTTGTCTTGTAAGACTGAAAATATGAAGAACAACTTCACTTTGTCAAAAACTGAGCGACCAAACAGAGGTAGTTCTAAGAATGCGTTTTACAAAAATTGTTCCAAAAGTAATATGAACAGCACCATTTAAGAGATCTAGTAAGGATAAATCAATAGACACAAAACAAAACTAAGAATGAGCAGCTTCACCCTTTAAAATACTTCCTACAAAAAAAAAATGATAACTACCTGAAATATAGTTACCAGCTGCTTAATAAATTATTTTGTGAGCCACAAAAAATATAATGACTGTATATAAAAAATATTCTTGGATATGCAGAAAGAAATCATTTAGGATTCAGATACAATTTTTATTATCAATCTTGAAAACAAGTATACAAACTTAACATTCTTAGAAATATTCAAAATATAGTTTTATTGGCATGTATTGGATGACTTGTAGATGGAAAAGATCTACGAGTGATCAAACATGTATTGGGAACAGTCGGCAGCAAGACGAGTTGATGGGAAAATCAACTCATTTCAATTAATAAAGCATGTTGTCAGACAAGGATGTTTGCTTTCCCATGACCTTTTATCTCTATATAGTGAAATAATTATGCAAAACCTAGAATAGAGGGACACCAAGGAATTTAAGTTGGAAGGCAAAACATATACACCTTAAGATATTCTGATGACACTGTATATTTACAAAAAAATAAAGAAGACTTACGACAATTATTAGACATTGTTGAAGAAGAAAGCAGAAGGAAGAATTGAAATTGAATAGCAAAAAGACAGAAGTAATTGTCGTCAGTCGAAGAAATGAGTGGCCACAGATCAACATCTTTATCAACAGGAATAAACTCAAGCAAAGGGATTAATTCAGATACTTTAATGTCAAGCAATGGGTGCAACAACACTGAAATTGCATCAAGAATAGCACAAGCAAAAAAGAGTTTTCAGGTAATGAAATCACCTAGAACAAATAAATCCATCTCCGTTCACACAAGAAGAAGAGTCCTAGAGTGTTCATTGAACCAATTCTGATGTATGGATGTGAGGCCTGGACAATTTCAAAACACTTATAATAGAAACTGGAGGGAAAGGAAATGTGGTTCCAACGGAGAATGCTACAAATCTCATGGGCTGCAAAGAAATCTAATGAAACAGTGTTACAAGAAGCTGACATAACAAGATCACTCATAAATAGAATATGTAAACGCCATGCAAACTTTTTTTGTCACATGATGAGAAGAGAAAAACTAGAACATCTTGTGACAACTGGAATGACTGAATGAAAAAGCAGCAGGGGAAAATAGAAAAGATGTGGGTTGGACTAACAAAGTGGCTAAAAGTTGACAGGTGAGAGATGCACTAAAAGCAACGATGGATGGAGGATCATGATTGTCTACACTAAACAGCAGGGCACCTGATCGACTGATTGATTGGTCATTACTAATAATGAATGTCATCAGGACTAATGACTTATACTCAAATTTCCTTTAAATTTTACCACCATATCATCTTGATATTTGCTCAGTATTTTTGACGAAAAAAAAAAAAAGAAAAGGAAGAAAACGCAAACTTCATAAGAGAACAGCATTATGTTTAGAAGTCATGAATTTTCCTCTTAAATTAAGATTTTGCAGATCTAGTTATTCATCATGCATATCATGTAAAGTGTCACAAAAGTTGAAGTATAGGCATCAGCAGATAATCAATGTTGTTTTCTTCTTTTAAGAAAACGAAAGAACATGTATTCTCATTTTTTCTTATGTTCATCTCTTAAAATTTTGACAGAAAAAACATTGAACAAAACAAATTGACTTATTAGTCAAGCAGTCCTAAAATCAAAAGACTTGAGGTCAAGAATTATAAAAAGTGGGAACTTCTGTACAAAGATTATGAAAAGAAATTCTGGCAACCTTGAATTGAATGATCTGATTGATTTCCAACATTAAAGATGTATTGGCAGAGCTTCCTCTTCATAATTATTTAAAATTTATCATTTAGCATAAATAATAACGAAACCAGTTTTATGTTTTTAACACTTAAATTTGCACTAACAAATTTTAAGCTTATTTTAAAAAGTGTTTTTTGGAATCTATTCTTTATAGCTCTCTCAATTTGTAAGCACTATTAAGATTTCTACAACATATCGTATCTATGCCTTTCAGAGTCACCACTCACCAAAATCAGGGAATTTGGAGAAAATCGGGGACAAAGAGCAATGAAGCTAATTTTAAAAAAACAACACAAGTTTTATCTGTTTTGTTAATTTCAGTTAAACCACTGATAAAGATAGACATACAGCTAAATGCCGAAACAAAACAAAAATAACCGAATATTTGTTAGGTCAGTCTAAATGCTAAAACAAAACAAAAAAATCCAGGATTTTGCAGATAAATTCAAATTATGAGGTACAAAAAAAATTGAGGAGTTTCCCGCATTTTTCTGCAAAAATATGTACAGTTCCATAAACAAATAAAATCATCTAAGCACAAAATACATACTCAAAAAAGCACATGTGTTTGCATAATGTGTAGAGAAGAGTTTAAGACGTATAGAACAAAAAAAAGAACGAAGATACATTTCAAATTTCAGAAGTTCAACTTTTTTGCTATGAGGTACAAAAAATGGGTGCCATATAAAGATACAACACACCTTCTGCTGAAGTAATACACACAAAAAAGATGAAAGATTCAATGGGATACACCTAGCCTTAGATACCAAATTATGGAAAAAGAATTTCTAGTATCCAAGTTGTCTGAATAAGCCAAATGATTCATTGATACATCTTCTTTCACATCACTCTCACTCTCGCGGCTTCAACTCTAGAAAAGTGTAATACAAATTTTACAGAGATCAATGCCATTTTCTTAGAAACCTAAAAAAAAAAGTAAAAATTGTTTTGTTAGAATAATACATGTATCACATTAGATATCAGAACAATTTAATTTACCATTCAATAACGAATACAAATTTGGGAGAAAGGATGAAGCACAGAATAATATAGTCACGTATACTAGACCAATTGTTAGGGGAAATTTTAAAGAGTTATGGATGAACCTCATGTAATATATGATTGGATATAAGTTTCCATGGAAAGGATTGTCTAGGACTACTTAAAAAAACGGCAATGATCCTAACACTATGTTTTTCCTAAAAATGTCAGTTCACATCATGCAAAAAAAGCGCTTCTCCATATATCATTGATAACTTTTTAAAGCAATTGCAGCAGAATGCAACTCACTGAGACTCATAGTTGTCTTCCATCAGGTTAAAAAAGAAGTTAATATAAAAAGCTTTTACATCAGCATAAGAGTTGGAGAAAAGAGCTCAACACAGCAAACAATGCAAAAATTATGCAGATCTGGGTGAATTTATTTCTATTTTCCATAGATGATAAATTCAAGATTAAAATCTATGAGAACAGAAACAAACCTAAAAGAAATAGTGGATGAGAAGATCCTATTCAAGGTGGGTGTGAAAGACCTTATTGAAAGTGCTTTCCAAAGATCATTTACATATTTCAATTTCCTTAGAAATGACACTATGGCATTGTTGTAAACAATTCAAAAAATTCAATAAAAAGCAATGAAGTGTGCATTTTCCATGATATAAAAAACTATTACATTACTTCATCTACTTTCTTTTGAAAAAATTGAAACACCATATGGAAAGATTTTTCTCAATTGTTTTGATTTGTTCAAAAAAAAGACTCTTTGAAAAAACTGTAAAATAAAATTAATACAAAAAGATAAATGTTTGAATTTCAAGAAAAAAAATGATCTTACTAGAAGTAAAAGGTCATTTATAATCAGCTGTTAACTTTCTTTCAAAAGCAGTTTTAATACCCATATCTATAATTATAACGCGTAAAATAATCAGAAACAAATAATATCTAAAAACATACCCATACAAGTAAAAATGACAAAACCACTAATATAAGAATAAGAAAAACATGCCATAAATTACAACAACAAAAAAATACATCAACTCAAAGCAAAAGAAAAATTTTTAATAATATTCATTGCCACTAGCTTAACTCTGCTTTCCTAAAGCCTGGGTGAGATCTTTCATCACACGTAGGCACAGTTCTTCCTTGTAGGGCAATGTTACACACTGAACTCCAATAGAATGACCCTCACTACCTTTGGTGCTCTGTAAATAGTGTTAAAAGCAAAATGGGATAAGAAGAATAAAAGTCTTAAAAACAGGGAAGAAAATCAACGCACAAAATCATGTAATTGAAAGTATTTACCTAATCTCCATTCTCACCAAAGTGTTTGACAAGGGTTTGAGCTAACATGTCATTTAAGCATTGAATAATACTACTCAAAATTGGCAACAGCAACTTATAACATGGTCCCAAACTCCCTCAGTTATAAGTAATGTGAACCTTTTTTTTTTTTTTTGACAACACAAATAATTAGAATGATTTGTTGCTGTTGTTGTAATTGATCTTTTTCTGTTTTGTTTCGCTGTTGTTGTTGATTTTGCTGTTGTGATTGTAATGTCCAGAAACGCATGTGCATTTTCTTTTCATTAACACTAATTTCCATAGATTTGTTTTCTGACTGATGGGAGCAAGAAGATTTGTCAACATATGCAATTTAGGTTTTCTTACACATATCAATATGTTTTAAGGCTGCACTTTGTACTTCTTCTTGCTCTTTACTTCAACCAATTACTACAACCCTTTCAAACAACCCACCTGTAATCAGCAACAAAGAAAAACACAAACAAAAACCAACCTTCAATAAAATCTTTTCATACATAGTGCAAGGTTGATAATGTTTTGGGTCAAAGGTTTTGTCCAGGTCTTCTTTGGTTACTTGGGTAACCGGAACCACCCCAGCTGGATAGTTCACAGCATTGTACAGCCAGCAGTAGATGCCAGCAGCTATGAAAAGGCAGAGAAAATTGCAATACAGTGCTCAATGATGAAAAAATTCTGGATGTTGAGATAACATTTTATATTTCAGATTTCTCACAGAAATATTTGGCAGTTTCAACTTTCAGTTAATTTTTTTTTCCTTTAAATCACAGTCATTCTATTTTGTTCTTAATTTCTTGAATAGGTACAAATAGTTGAATCTGTTTACTTCCCCAGCACATAACATAAGCATTGCTGCTTCTTAACTGATCCCTCTATGATAATGCAACGATTTGTACATTCTCAAAGCATGTGGTTTTTATTATTTTGCACAAAGTCTTGTTTAGACAATGTTGACCACATGGCATTACATTTTTACTGTTTGAGGGTATTTTCAAACACTAGTTGTTTGGATTGATATTTTAAAACAGTGTTTACATCATTACATTCTCAGACTTCAACTAGCACACACAAAAGCAAGCAGGGCAGGACACAGCTGAAAAGATGAGCTCCACACTTAATTTCAAAAGATAATATATGTTTCAAATGCCTGATAAAAAATACATCCAGAAATTTAGAAAAAACTCATTGCTCCATTGAACTCATTCAAGTAAGCTGACAATATCTTTAAAATTGCAAATAAGTTCATTTTTCATACCCTAATAATCAAATTCCTTTTATATAATAACTTGTAGCTTTACATCATTTCCTTTCCTTTTAATTTTCTTTTTTCTTGTTGCTTACATTCTTTCTTCCCCTTATCTTCAAGATCCCTCTGCCAAATGTTCTGGTAAACTAACCTTCTCTTCCTTTAATTCAATTTCCTTTGTTTACATTTGTTTTTCTTCTTCTTATCTTCAAGATTTCTCTGTCAAACATTCTGTTAACTTAACCTCACAAAGATAGATTTGTAGTGTACTCACGGGTAACCATGTTAACCAAGTCTCGAGTAGGGGCTGGACTGGGAAACACAGGGCAGATGACAGCATCCAGAGCCATGTGAAGCCAAGCATCCAGAAATCTCTGTCTGAAATCCTTAAAAAAAAGGTTCAGTGTAAATGTTATAACAAAACTTTTTCTAAATTAATATAGTGGTAAATAAGGTTGAACAAAATAACAATATTCAAGATCCAGAAAGAGATATTCACCAACAACATTAGAAACTGTTTAATATACTTTGCTTTTGATGTACTGAGAAGCACCATTGTGTAAAACATCAATTCCTCAAAACCACATATTTTTCAAACTACTGTTTTCCCCTGCCCCTTCTGTCTTTGTTTCCTGTGTTGTCTCTACCTTTATGTTGCACTATTACAAAAACATGATTCTCATTCATCAAACAATATGCTCCTTTTATCACATAGTAGATTTAACTTGCATCCAGCATCAGTTGTATTGACAAATCTATAAATATCTCACTGCCTTAGATAACACTTTGTTTAGATTTAGGTTCCAATTCTTGCTAGCCTAACTACCGATGGGCATCATTTAGAGCTAGGTTGTGTTTTATGTTTCTAGAAACTTTCAAGATGCAAGTGCCCAGAGAGAGACAGGTGGATCTTTTAAACTGATATATAAATAGTTTGACTTGGCCTTAGCCCACTGGGTCTATGCTTAATCAAGCTACATTGTACTACATTTTATCACCTGCTCATCTGCCTTATTACAGACTTAACTTGAAATAAAAACCAGTTTCTCATCTCGAAGGAATTTCATCTTGTATTTGATGATGAAAAAAAATAAGATTTTTCAGGATGCAACATTTATGGTTCTTTTAAAGTAGCTGACCTTACATAAGTAAAATAAGTGCGACTGTCACATGCCTTAGTACAGCTGCAAAAAGAGTAGAATTTTGTTCTGCTACATTTGGGTTCCCTTGTTCCAGTCTCATATGGGACTAGATTGCAATGATGAGATTTGTATGGAGGAAAAAAAATTGCAAGAAACTCTTTGAGATATGTTCTTAAATTGATCAATTTTTGTTCTTATTTTTATCAGAAGATAATCAATTATGTGTTTTCATGAGTAGGTTTCATTTTAAACTGGATCATTTAGTAGGATTATGCAAATGAACCATAGAGAATTAGTTTCTTACCTCTAAATCTTGAACCTTGTCAAGGAACTCTTCCACAGACCTGTCCAATATAAAGTTTTCGATTACAATGAAAAACTTACAATAGCAAATCTTAGAAATGTTGTCATTTAATAAAAGCTTATTTCTCATCAATGCTTTGATTAGGTTAAGGCTTACAAGCTTTGTTCTGAAACCTGCACTTTCGTTCTCATATTCATGAAAAACTTCAGATGTCTGATCATTCCATCTTGATTGGTAAGAGCTATATTGCATTCACTTAAGTTTAAAGGGTCTTTCACACATATAATATGTATAAACAGAGAGAGAGACAGAGAGAAAGAGAGAGAAAGAGAGATAGAGAGAAAGAGAAAAAATTAATTAACACTAAGAATAATACTAAAAAGGAAGAAAATTCACCATTTTAAACACAAAATAACAGATCGTTTTTATGACGTATCAATAATTATGATTATCTAATGAACGCCTCTGAATTTCTGAATTATTTTATTCCAATAATTTGCTTAAATAACAATCTAAGCTACATAACTGAACACATCAATGTATACTTATACAATTTCATGCATTGATGACAAAAAAAAAGACGATTTTTAAATACCAATGAAAAATTCTTTATAATGAATGTTTTCTCTTTTGTACGATGTCTTAAACTGCCTATAGTAAATGCACTCTAGAAATAAATCTCTTTTCCTTCTTAACTAGTTTACCTTGAACTAAAGATATTGTTGAATTTTTTCATTGCAATGAAGACAACTAAAAATTACAAAACTAGAGGTAAAGCTACACAGGCTTTAATTCATTCCAAGATTTAGACTTTGCGAACTAGTTCCAGAAACAATAGTTGATTCTCTTTCAACATGAGTAGCTATCTAACGGGCCGTCCTCACTGTCATTCCGAACTATTGGGTACCCATTAGTTCCGCCCATCGGTTGACTACTATCACTCCAAACCCCTGTCTACACTGTAGAGTAAACCTGATAGGTTTACAACAAGCCTACTTTTTAAAATACAGTCATGTTTTCCTCGGTTGGCTGGCTATGAGCCTTTGCGGACTTTGTCTCTTTCTGATTCTGAATCAGAGGAAAGAAGTCGTAACTATAATTACTCCAATTTCTAGCTTTGCTGGTTCATTCAATTATGAAAGGTGTAAAAATAATAACACATCTTGTGTTTGTGGACAAAGAAAAAACAGTTTATATTGGACTAGTCAATTTTAAAAAATCTTGATGATTTTTTGCTATCTACATATTGACTTCTTTTAAGAAAAAAGATGAAATAAAAAACGATCTGTTTGGTCCAAAAATAGCTTCGAAGAGAACACTTTAACTATTTCGAAAGAACTCGGCTATGCCCACATTTCAACAGACAGAGAGTGAGAGAGAGAGAGAGAGAGAGAGAGAGAGAGAGAGAGAGAGAGAGACAGACAGACAGACAGACAGACAGACAGACAGAGAGAGAGACAGAGACAGAGACAGAAAGAGAGAGAGAGAGAGAGAGAGAGAGAGAGAGAGAGAGAGAGAGAGAGAGAGAGAGAGAGAGAGAGAGAGAGAGAGACAGAGACAGAGACAGAGACAGAGACAGAGAGACAGAGAGACAGAGGCAGAGACAGACAGACAGACAGAGACACAGAGAGACAGGCAGAGACAGACAGACAGACAGACAGACAGACAAGCAGACAAACAGAGAGGGACAGAGAGAGAGAGGCAGACAGACAGATAGAGGAAGAGAGAGAGAGGGACAGACAGACAGACAGAGAGGGACAGACAGACAGAGAGAGAGAGAGAGAGAGAGAGAGAGAGAGAGAGAGAGAGAGGGTAGTGCTTTGCAACGTAAGTAAAATTAAAATTAAAATTATTTCTCTAGGTAATGATTAAAAATTGTTTCTCTCAAGTATTTTTACTAATTTTGATACACTGATTATATTTGGGCTCCGCTTAATACTTAAACAAAAGTTCAGAAACAGTAATTTAACTGCGCCCATCAATCACAGATACCACCAGCCAAGCCCGGACTTTCAGGTGGCGTGATGGTGACCCCATGGAGTGACGAAAAACTATGAGATTTTCTCGTTCACAGTGTCAGTTTTACCTCACGGGTTGACCCATCGGGCGTCTCATAGGTACTCGATAGTTCGGAGTGACAATATGGGCGCTGCATACAATCAGTTCAGACTCATACTTTAGCACAAATATGCAACAGTAAAGAAAAGAAACTGCACTTTTGCAGAGTGTAAGATACATGTATAAAAGATACTGAGTGCAACTGCAAGCAGTATGCTTCAACAAATATTAAGTTTGAAAGGGCATGTTTTGCAAGGTTCTTTAGTTGGTTTGCTTTTTTGGCCATGCATGATATATTGCAGTCTTTTAAAATGCCAAAAGATTTCTTTCTAGCAAAAATTAATAAGTTGCATTAGCATATATTTTTTTTTCTGTTTGTATGATATCACTTAGCATTTTTGCTTGAAACACAGACTCACAGTAAAAAAAAATTTGATGGCTTAACCGATGTACACAAGATCAACATGTGAAGCATATTTTAATGTGATTTTTGTACATTTTGCTGTTCCTCTCTCAGTCAGTTCAATCTCCTCTCAACTCTGGCATTGCAGCGTCATTACAATATTCTGCTAATTATTTGCATGGCTTTGATATAATTATTTCACACCAGAAGCACCTATTATGATTTGTAATACAACTTTAAAAAAATTAAAGAGTTCAGATTCTCATGATACTGAACACGTACCACTGTGTTAATTGCAAACTTAACTGAAAAATATTTTCATATATTCCTGCAAAAATAAGGTGAACGAAATGGAATATATTTTCATTCCTGCATTTTTATTCTATAAATGCTCATTAGAGGAAGTTTTCATGTAAATGCTTGTAAATTATATCTCATACCCACTCATAACTGTTAACAACTTTAATCTTATAAACAGGAGTAAATTGTGAACACAAATCCTTTCTGATGGTAAAAACGAACATGATTTGTTAAGTTTCCCTTACCTGAAACCTACAGCTGCACCAAAAACAGAGGCCAGCATATGATCCTACAATAGAAAACATAAAGCCTTAAAATTAAAGCATGTAGAACAACAAAATGATTAAATTTTTAGCATAATCCAAATAAATATCACAGTAATGATTGAGAAAATCAGGTTTAAGTTAGAGTTAAGGCCAACTGGACGCAGTTCATGTTTTTGTTTTGTCTCTAAAGATGGTAAAGAAATATTGCAGCGTGGCTATCAAGAAAACAGAAATCTTTATCTATATCGCCATTCACATCTTAGAGCTCTGACTTGGACGCCTTGGCTGCCACTCTGATGTTTATTGATTGTCTCTTCCACTGTGTTTTATATTGTGCTGTTGAACTCAGATGGTTGAGGTCGTTGCAGTGTTGTTATGGGCCTTCCTCAAAGTTTATCACCTTTATGAATAAAGCATACGTCTATAGCTTTGTTTGCTGGAATGTGTATATCTCGCCTAAACAGGCAACACCAGCTTTCAAGGATGTTCATTGAGATTTGTTTTTCATTACATTTTTATAAAGAGATTTGTTTCTTATCTTTATTGGGTATTTGATGTTAATAATTTGTTTGAGCTGTTTTCTGTGGAGTGCATATAGTTTAGCTTCTTTTGTTTGTGTGTGAGCCCATGTGCCTTGTAGAGTTTTACTTTAGTGTCTCTCTTTATTTTGTCACCTCCTATCCATATGTTTTTAAGCTTTGTCAGTGCAGTTGTGGATAGTTATTCCCTTCTTTCTACGTCTTCTTGAAAGCATCTAAATGGTGTCACATCCTCTCCAACAACTTTCATTCATGTCATATAAATTTAGATTCTGAATTTTCTTTTCAGAGTTAAAACATAATTTTTTAAGACTTTATTTTGATAAATTAAAATATTTAAATGATTTTTTTCAATAAAACATTGAATTCAAAGCAAATTTGTACCTCTTTAAATGTCTTTTCCTAGATATTTCATGAAAGCAAGCCAGACAAAAAAAAACAGGGCATGGCTTGCTTATGCCCACAAATACTTACTCAGGTTCCAAATGTGCCCTATTGAGAAATGATTGGTTCAAAACATAGCCTATCTTGAAAGCACAAAAATTTCAAGCAAAAGAACAAAAATAAATGAGGCTACCACAGGTGCTAATAATATACTGTTACTATACACAGCAAATTAATGTTCTTCCCAGAACTTCAAAACCTATACAAATCTTAAGAATTTGTGTTCTAGTCAGCCTAGAAGAATAAATAAAAGGATGAAAATGAATAAAACTTCCTCTTGTATCAATTAAAATAATACTTTCTATAATTGCCACTCGTGAAATCTGAAAAAAAATTCTAAGCCGACTTTCTTATGGTTGCTTGAGCCCTGAAGTGAAGAGTTGCGCAACACAAAAATGTGGAAAAAAAAATTATTTGAAATAGAGGGAGCAGATTATCAGAAAAACAAACCTTAAAGCCAATAATGAATTCAGCTGCTTTGCACAGCCAAACTGGAAGTTGACCAAGCTTGAGATTCATGCTGATTCCAGATGACACTTTATCATTGGCCCTGCAGGTAAAATTACAAATACAATTTAATGATACTTTTCTATACAAAAATTATAATGGATTTTTACAGATTTGAAATTTTTTTTAGCTTTTTCCCTCAGAATCTTCAGCTTGAGGCAGTGATGAGGTCATCAGCTTGTCACTAGAGAAAGTTAAAGCAATTGCATATGGCATACTTGTACTTTCTGGCTGTTTTCTGCTTTACCAAGGCAGAGCAGATTCACTAAATCAGACCTTCATTGAAGAATGATCAAGCCTTTATCATGTTTGCCTTACAACAGCATACAAAATATGTGACTAAGAATTTAAAGATTCAAGTTCTTTTGCTTATCGAATATTCTAAATCCAAATCCTGTTAAACAACGATGAGTTGAGCTAGTAATAATCTATAGCAGGGCACTCAGATAAATCTGAAGATGCAGCTCAGAAACATACTTATTGCTGTACTCTGTTGGTTACGATTAAGTCATCAAATTCCTTTTTGTACTTAGCTTGAAAGGAAATGAGCCCACAAATCATTTTGATATTATTCTTTTATTTTTGGCTGCTAGAATAAAAGTTGGAAATGGGATCTTTGGACATCTGCTGCTAAACAATATGTTCCACATGATGCACAACTTAAGTGCATGGATTTAATATAAATTTGATCCTTTACTACAAGTATGATTAAAAAAAAATTAAGCTTCATAAAATATACAGCATCAAAACTGTTTAAGAAGTCTTATTTGAAAATAAAAGATTCAAAGAATTTTTATTTTCACAAAGTTCATTTCTAATTTACTTGAATAATCGAAAAAAAAACTGTAAGTAATTTTAATAAATGTAAATTTATTTTTACAGCAGTCTTCTTAGCTTTGCCAGCCTGTCTGCAACCAAGACATGAGCATAGTATTTGCACCCTTGGAATCCTTCACCCATTATTGTAGGAAAGTCAAAATGAACAACCTGCAAAAAACATTGATAAAAGATACATCAGTTTTATCTCAGCTCAAGAGTTTTTCAAAAAGTTTTTAAACTGATTTAAGACCTTCCCCAAAATACAAAATGTCATTAGAGATTTTCTCTTGCCTCTCAGTCATGCAGTTTTAAAGTAGAACTGAAATTCCTTTAGTTACAATGAAGAGAGTAAAGTTGAAAAACAAATATCTGTAAATTTGCAAAATAGATGAAGTTATATCACAACCTACAGCTAATTGTTCTTCATAGCTTCAGCCAAAGACTGATGATAATGAGGAAGATAGTCTACAGTGATAGTGAATTTAAAGCTACGACCACGGTGATTAAAGAAAGATTCATCAACATGGCAAGCTTAAGATCTGTAGTTTAGGGTTGGTAAAAATAAACTGCTGAGATCTGATGGAACTTACCATGCATTAATTAATGTCATAAAAAAAAACATGTTTCACTATCCTTATTTGATAACTTATAACGTTTCCTACTCACATCTTTAACGCACAAATAGCTTTGTTTTCAAAATAACTGCGTTGGAGTTATGCTGCTATATCAAAAAATTATCGCTCAATATGTTGCCATAGTTATCATCGTTTCATTTCAGATTATTGATATTTGTCCCAGAAAATTCTTGAAAGGTGGGGAGGGAGGCACAGTTCCAACTATAACCAATTAATGGATTGATATGTAAATGTCAAATCACACTCACAGGGAAGCCCAAAGAGGACACTTTTTGACAGAGAGAGGAACAAATGTATAGAGAGAAAAGAGAAAGATGAGAGAGAGAATGAAAGAGAGAGAGAGGGGGGGAGAAGCAAGGTGAAAGAAAAGAAGAGATGGACAGAGGAATTAATCTGACAACAAAAAAAAAAAGAAAAAAGAAATGTTCTATGATCAAGCATTTTTTTTTTCATGAAATGATATATTTATTTTAGCGTTATTTTAGCGAACCATTAAACCTCTGCCATTTGATGTTAAGAACCACTATGGCAAAAAGTTATGCTCTGCATTTGGGGGTAAAGTAACTCATTTCAAGTTACTTCACAATCCTACACACTGATCTGGAGTCAAGTTTTGGACTACAGGAACATCAATAGATACTGCCGATATCTTGTGCTTATTCAGTGATGCCAATGTATTGATACTGTTAGTGACCCAAAACATATACAATATAATCATATTACCAATCTCCCCACCAGTGACACCATCAAGAAAGAATTAGCCTTAGCTGACATATGGCTGAGGGCATAAAATAATTTTTTTATTAGTTCATACTGGCTTTTTGTGACAGCTTTAGGAATCTCATTAGCTCTGAATGGAGAAACAATGATTGAAACCTCTTTAGACACAAGATCATAAATTGGTGTTTTGTAAAACTGTCAAATATATCTCACCTCATGGCCCATTGCCTCTAGTGCTGCTTTAGCCTCCATGACAGCTCTTACATTTGGAGGCTGGCACTGGAAGGTGCCATCATATGTGTAAAAACCAATGCGCAATGGAGAGGTTTTTTCATATTCCTATGGGAGAAAACATATCTTGACTTCTACAACAATTGCTGAATTGCAATTATTCTTAAAGTATGAAAATATTACTAGAATTTTTCCACAAGGATAGTCCACAAAGATTTTGGGATCAATTTTCTGACAATTACCATAGAAACAAATCACAGTATCATTATATCCATTTTAGTTTGTATTTTAAACAAATGAGTAAGTATGAACCTCCAAATTCATATCTCCTGATTCAAAATGTGATCACAATATGTAGTATCTATAAATGTCAACATTTTAAATAAATTCCAACCCACAACTGCAGTCCAGTGACCACAGCTTAAGGCTAAAGCAGTAGAACTAAAAGAGATAATGTGATGAATTTACCTTTCAGTTTGATTCCTATGCAGCATCCTGATTTATATAAAAGTTCGACTGCTATAGTTTTAATCTATTTTTGGTTTTCCTTGAGAAATGATTCCAGACAGATTTAAAATAGTGACTTCTACAAACAAAATGCCAGTCCTCAGAAACATCTGCCTGATCTCCTGAAGTGCAAAGTCTTAATTTTTAATGTCTCCAAAATTTCTAGAACCAGTAAAAAAAAAAAAACGCCATTGTATGATGTGGTAAAAAGAAAAATTAGGAAAATAGAAGGGACTCTCTAGATTCCAGTTGTCACAAGATGCTCTAGTTTCTCTCTTCTCAAGCCATGGCCAAAAAAGGTTTTTTGGCTTTTTCGTATTCTATTTATGAGTGATATTATTTTGTCACCTTCTACTAACACTTTCTTTTGATTTGCAGTCTATGACATTCGTAGCATTCTCCAAAAGGAACCATAATTCTTTTGCGCCCAGTTTCTTTTGAAACTATTTTGAAATTGTGCAGGCCTCACATTTTCTGGAAACTCTTTTGCTTGCAGTATTCTTAATGCAATTTCAGTGCTATTGCACCCATCTCTTGATATTAAAGTATCCAAGTATTTGAATTGATCCCTTTGCTTGAGTTTATTCCCGTTGATAAAGATGTTGTTCTTGGGACATTGATTCTACTATATTTTTGCTATTCAATTCCAACTCTTTCTTTCTGTTTTCTTCTTCAACAATGCCTAATACTGTCAACTATGCTTAAGTTGATGTAGTTGGGGGATTTATGACAACATCAAACAACCATCAGATCAACACAATGGTAGGATAAAATCAAGGAACTTGATTGTGTTCGATGTACATCAATGAAGTTACATCCCTTACTTATGAAACATCCTGACGTGACCTATGGGTCATGGACTTGATGATGCTCTATTTTCTTTTCAGGGTTGTTTTTTTTTATAATTTTATTAATAGGATGGAATTTGTGATTATTTCTGCTGGTCTGAATTTTACAGGACCATAATACTCATAGGCCATTGGATAATCTCTGGACTACCTACGTAATAATGTAGGCCTATGATCTCTATGTGGTTGGGGTGTACAGACCTTTGTGATGCGGAAAGGGATTTTATGCTACATACCATTGGCTTTGAGCAATGAAGTGGGCAGGATTAAAAATATTCGAACATACTTAGAGTTAGACAATGGTATGTCAGCCGCTACAGCTACAAAATCTCATTATCTCATGCTGTTGACATCATCCATTCCCAACTATGCATTGTAGTTGTAAGGGTGTATTAAGCAGAAAGGATATTAAAGCCATCTTTGTTAGGCTTTAGCACAGCTGGTTAAGGGGAAAGAAGGATGATGAGTAGCAAGTAAAAATCAACATCAACACAACTGTTAGATTTTATAAGACAGATAAAGATTTGGGAGAGAAAAGTACAATCAACACAAATGTTTTAATGGTTATACTGAAGTAAACACATCCATTTAATTCAATGGAAAGATAGAGGGGCTGGTTCAGGTTCCAGCATATTAAATCAACATAAACAAAGATCAACTCATCCGACTTCAACACAAGTGTAGTCCATTGTAATTATTGCAAGTCTTCTTTATTTTCTGCAAATAATACAGTATCATCAGCGTATCTCAAGTACCTTGTGCCCTCCAACTTTAATTCCTGAGTATCCTTCTAGGTTTCACATAATCATTTCACTGCAGAGAGAGAAAGGGTCTGGGGAAAGCACAATCTTAGACTGACAGCATGATGTATTTTTTTTAAATCAGCTGATTTCCCCATTAACTCCCCATGCTGCTGTCTGTTCCCAGTACATGTTTTTTGATCACTTGTAGATCTTTTCCATCTATCTCCAACTGTATTAATCGTGCGATTATCTCATCATGTCATTCTCTGTCAATTGCCAGAATATAGTCAAAGAAGGTCAAATATACTTCTTTTTGTACTCCGTTTGAGAGCTCGTTTGATTATACTTCCAAGAATGTAGATTGCATTTGTTGTACCTTTTCCCTCCACAAAGTCACACACTGTTCCTCTAATATTTCTGGTTTGGTTTAGTTTCGGATTCCCATCATGGCTGTTCTTAAAAGCAATTTGGTGATATGACTCATTAGACTGATTTTTCTATGTAATTCACACTACGCTGCCCCAGGTTTCATTGGCAGTGCTATAAATATAGATTTTGAGATGTCTGGTAGAATCTGAGTAATTTTGCAATCTTACCAATTTCATAGTCTTCAAATGCTCCAAAAAGTTCCACTGACATACTGCCACGGCCTGTTGCTTTGCCTTATTTAATTTTTTTTATTGCTGCCCGAATTCTATCTTTCATGATAGGTGGACTAGAAAAATTGCGTTTCATTACATTGTTAATGTTGTTCTTTTGTGGGTTTTTTTAAAAGTTCACTTATGTACTCTGCTTATCAAAAATCTTTTCCCAAAATGATGTCAACATTTTTGACTTAAGACGTAGTGAGGATGACCAGGTTTTCTTTCCAGAGATTTCTTCAATAATTTTGTAAATTGTCTGCTCAGTATAGTGGAAACCTCTAAAACCGAAGTCTGATTATTCGAATTTCCACATTTTTTTCCTGGTTTCGTTATGCAATGTTTTGTATATTTCTCTATTATTTTTTACTTGCCTCCTTCTTTCCTTGAGGTCCCAAATACTCTCAGTCATCCACTTTTGTTTTCCTTTTGACTTTTGTTATTTGTTCCACGATTTTTTCTGTGACCTCTTCTTTGAACTTTAACCATTGTTGGTCCACTTCCTCAGCTTCTCATAAGACCACAAATTTATTTTGAACAGTTTTCTTAAGTTTTAGTTTGAATTTAGCAGCCACTGGAACATGATCACTAAATAGTCTGCCCTAGGGATGGTCTTTGCTGACAGAAGCGTAGCTCTAAATCTTTAACTAATCAGGATGTAATCAACCTATTTTCTGCTTCAATCTCCTGGGCCTTTCCATGTCCATTTCCTTCTTTTTAGATTAAGGAAACCATGTGATTCTGATAACAAGGTTGTTGGTATGACACCATTCAACTAGTTTCTCTCCTCCCGTGTTTCAGGGGTCTTACCACATTTTCTTCTCTCCTCGCTCCTACCTTTGCCTTGAAATCTCCCATGATGATAACAGGATCCTCCTGTCTGCATTGCACCTTTGCTTGCTCCAGATCTTCTTAAAATTTTTCTGTCCTCCTCACTACTAGTTGATGTTAGTGTGCATATTTGAATTATGTTAAGCTCTAAAAGTTTTCCTGCAATCTTTACAAGTAAAATTTGATCGCATAATGTCTACCTTTGACTGTTTTTCCCATGTCTTGGTCCAGTATAATAGCCTTTCCTCTCTCATGTTCTGCACCTCCTGAGTAGAATAATTCAAAGTTTCCTGATGTTATCTTTCCTGCTCTTTGCCATCTGACTTTGCTGTACCTCCGATATTAATTTTCATCCTTTCATCCATTTTTGTTTGATATAATCTAACGTTTCCTTTTGTACGATTGTTCTAACTTTTCATGTTGCTATTGTTCATTTTTATTTCACTGTGTGCGCAGACGATTGATGACGATCAGGTGTCACCTGTGGCATAAGAAAATCACTACCAGACTAGGCTGTTCATGTCGTTTACTTTCTTCCTTGGGTTGTATTTTGTCATGATTTATCTTCTCAAAGATATATGAAGTGAGTAGCAATTGCCTTTTATAGAAGCAGTGCTCAAACTGAGCTGTTTTGTCCAACTCTTTCCCCATAAACTGGGATCATCTGCTTGGCCAACATGAGTTGTTTGCCATTAGTGAGATCTTGTCAATTGCCTGGCTCTCATCCCATACCTGCTTTCCATGGCTTCACCATAATCTGATCAAGGGGCCTGTGTGGGTACCCTATCTTGCACAAGGACTTCCCACAGGCTAGGGGAAAGAAAGATTGCCTTAATTTCCTTTCTCACAGCTGGCTCTGATCCCCCATCCAGATTTAAATATATATATATATATATATATATATATATATATATATATATATATATATATATATATATATATATATATATATATATGTCTCTTTCTCTCCTCTTCCTCACTATATATACATACATACATATATATATATATATATATATATATATATATATATATATATATATATATGTATGTATGTATATATAGTTAGGAAGAGGAGAGAAAGAGACAGACAGACAGAGATAGAGAGAATTAAAGACAGACAGAGATACAGATAAACAAAGGTGTAGTGAGGGAGGGAAAATGCTTATTTCACAGAAATAGCATGTGTGTAAAAAAAAGAGGAAGACAAACATGCAGAGAGAGAAAGATAGACAGACAAATACAAAGGCAGGCAGGGAGATAAACATGCTGAAAAAAAAAGCATGAGGATGCATGCTTAACCAAAATGTACAAACAGATATGAATATTGGATAAATGGAACTTGTCTAACCTTGACATCAAATGGAAGAGGTGGAACTAGAGGATCAAGTTCAGACATGTTTGGTGATAAAATAGCTTGTGTCAGTAGAAGGAGAGAATCAAAATCTCGTGCCATGGGGCCAATTACAGGTCTCACTGTATACATCAGATAAACAATAAAACAAAAGGTGCTAGAAAGTATAAAAGTAGGTTGAAAACATATTGGGACAAAGAAATATGTACCCACACAGAAATTAGATGCTTGATATAAAGAAATACTTCAGTCATTTATGAGTATAAACATATCTCTAATTTTAAGTCATAAATATGAACAGATATAAAAAAAACTAAATCTTCACTTTTGTAAATTTTATTCCAGGTAATTTTATTTCTGAAATTTTAATATGCTTGGTGTGCTTTTAAAAAAAATTATTTTAGATGTTTTATGTGAAATAATTATCATTCATGTATAACTTAAAATCATTTCCAAACCTGACAAATTTCCTTTCGAATGCGTAAGCATGCCTTTGCGACTGAAAAAAAATGTGATAAATATTTGTACTAAGAAGAAAATGCCAAATTATAGAGGGATACAGAAAATGATGTATAATAAAAAATAGAATGAAAAGAGGAGGCAACAAGTGGTATGAATATTTCTCAATAAATTCAATGAAACATAGAGTATGAACGATTTATATCATTATCTTAATATTTAAAGATTGACATTTCATTCACAGCAAACAATGCTTAAAAAGACCATCAGTTTAAAAAAAAAGTAACTTTTAGAAATTGTAGTGGACTAGAGATTTAAATGTGTAGATATGTATTGAATAATTTACTACCAACATACATGTAAAATTAAACAATTATTTTCCAAAATTAAAATCAGGTATACCTAATGCGACCCCATGTTGGTTTAAGAGTAAATATGCCACAAAAATCAGCTGGAATTCTCAGGCTGCCTCCAATGTCACTACCAATACCCATGATTGAGCCTCCTCCACCAATCAGAGCCCCTTCACCTGTGGATGATCCTCCTGGTGTGCGACTCCAGTCCAGAGGGTTAAAAGTTGTTCCATATAAAGGATTGGTACAGTCATAACTGTTGTGATGAAATAATTGTGAAAAAGGAGAAGTAAAATGATTTTGTATAAAAAAAAAAAAAAAAGCAATTTTGGTTCTATCTTTTGCAATGTTATGAGCAATTGAGATTTATAGGAAATAGAGCAAAAATTCAATAAAAATTTTTCAAAATATTTTTTTTAATTTTAATTAAAGGCTACCTTTCAAAACTAAGCGTTTTTGTGTAGATTAGCTCACTAGAAAATAAGAAGTACTTTCTGGCTGTGTGAAAAGTTTCATGATTGTTTATTTTTCTTTGTTTTGTTTTGTTTCTTTCGTTCTCACAGCTACAAAATCATAGCAATGCCAATTTTTAAATATTTTGAAACAGGATGGAATTCCAGTAAGAAACTAAGAAATGTAAAACTAGCACAGTGAAGACAATGAAGTATGTTAGTAATAAAAATCAACATTGTATAAACCTATACAGTATATTGTCAGTGCCGTTCACTCTCCGCTTATGGAACAATTCTTTAGTTTCGAGCCTGAGTGAAAAAACTGTCTAAATTGCTTGATTTTTACTTAATTGCTATGAAAACAGTAACGTTGATGAAACTTGTCATTATAATTCAGTAGGTGAACTAAAAACATGTTTGATAAAAGAATTTGCCTTAAAACTGGACTTGCGTGAATGATTAGCTTTCCGCGCATGGCCAAGGCCACCGCCAACGCATTTAGGGCCAAAGAAAACTGGCTCACTTAATGATTGGCGGGTGAACGGTATTTGCAGATGGCCATGACGATCACCATATGCGTTTAGGGCTGAATAAAATCCACTCGCCACGGCCTTAAGTGTAAAGGGCATAAGGAGCTAAAGGCTACACTAATACATGCTCTATTAAATGCAAAGCTTATTTTCAGATTATTTCATACTTGAAATTAAAAATTGTCATGTAGTAGAAAAACATGAATGTTGTATTCATAAGATGGGTATTTTTGTTATATGAATGCCTCATAAATTATAAAATCAAGACAAGATTTTAATAAAAATATGTAAATGGCCATCAAATTGCTTCAAGTAATAGTGGAAAATTTATAGACGGTCAATCAAAAGCATAGACAGAAAGGAAATTATTTATTATAGATGGCAAGATAGATGGTGAAAGAAAGGGAAGGAAAGTAATGTGGATGACAGAGAATGAGAGAAAGAGACAGACAGAGAGAGAGAGAGAAAGGAATGAAGGGAGGGGAGAGAAACATAGGGAGGCTTAGTAAATACCTTCACCATGAAACTCTCTTTTTAGGGAACGTAGTGGCATATTGATATAAGCTATGTTCTTTTTGAGTGGCAAAGCGATGGGTGCCGAAGCATCTATAAATTGATGGTTCTAATCCGACCAATTCAAGCATTTTCGGTCATTTTCACTTAAAAGCCTTACCCTAACCACTGCTGAGCACTACTTAAAATTCTAGCTCTTATAATTCTTACTTATATTAACACAGTGGTTTGCCTCCTCTAGCAACAGCAGCAGCAGTAGTAGTAGTAGTAGTGGTAGTGGTGGTGTTGATGGTAGTAGTAGTGGTAGTGGTAGTAGTAGTAGTAGTAGTAGTAGCAGTAGTAGTAGTAGTAGCAGTAGTAGTAGCAGCAGCAGCAGCAGCAGCAGTAGTAGTAGTCGTAGTAGTAATAGTAATAGTAGTAGTAGTAGATGTAGCAGCTGCTGCACCAGGGGTAGAAGATAAAGAACTAGCACCAGTTTTGTTAGATCCCAAAAACTAGCCTTGGCGTTCAGCAATACAAAATTCCATAGAATTTGGTGCAGCTGGTGTAGAATCCTGGTCAGAGTAAGACCCATCTGTAACAATCATTAATTAAGAAATTGTCTTCACAGATCTCAGATTATTTTCATGGCAGTGTTTAGCTTTAATGTAGATTATTAAGGCCTAATTTTGTATTTACGGTTAGTTTAAACTAATGAAAAGGCCCATATTTCATTAATATCAATTTTATATCGAGATAATGTCGTTATGATAGAAGTTAACTTTGAGAGAAGTTTGTTGCTACTTTTAAGCAAAGAGGTGGGACAGTCTGCTATCAGCGAAAATGTTTATCATTTATGAGAAAAGAGACTAATAATTTTTTACACTTATCGAAGGTAAGAAAATGATGGATTTATAGAAATCGCGCTTAATTATTGGAATATTTTGAATTGTTGAGGCCTAGCTTTTCTCCCATGAAAATACAAATTGATGACAATATGATAAAATTAACTGCCTCTTCCATAAAAAACCATGAAAATAACTTTATGGAAGTCCATTGTCATGCTTTAAATAGATTTTGCAGTTGCAATTTACCAGCGCTCTGCTCCACGTGCGTTCAGCAAAACCAAAATTACGAAGTGTGTCTTACACATATGGCAAAATGAAGGGACTGAAGCCATTCTATTGGTAAAAATGTCTAAAAATTTGTACCAGATAGAAAAGTGGCTTTTTCACCATTTTCAATGATAAAATTGTTTTCCCGAAAATTGTTCCTTACCGCATAGCAAACAGCAGCGACGATATGTGATAAATTATATTTTTGAAAAACAAGAAAGAGAAAGAAAAAAGTAAATACAGAATTTAAAAAAGGTTAAAAGGATATGTTAAATTTAACATAGATTGGCCAACTAATAATAAAAAAAAAATGTTCATGACATTCATTTTGGGAAAGCTATTTGACCAAGAATTTGACCACAGATGATCTTAAAAAAGAATAGAATGCGAAGGGAGAGAGAGAGAGTAGGGGTGTCAGAAAGAAAAACATGAACAGAGAAAAAAAATGATAAGTGAGAAAAAGAAAGAGAGAGAAAGAGAGGAGAGAGAGGGACAGACAGACAGACAGAGAGAGAGAGAGAGAGAGAGAGAGAGAGAGAGAGAGAGAGAGAGAGAGAGAGAGAGAGAGAGAGAGAGAGAGAGAGAGAAAAGGAGAAGGACAGAGACAGACAGACAGACAGACAGAAAGGCAGAGAGAGAGAAAGGAGGGCAGGGTTATGTGTGAATTAGGCATTTGACAGGGACAGATAAAATTGAAAAGAACATAAAAAATGCAGATATTCAAAACATTAACAAAAACCTTCAACTATGGCAACACCTTAGCATTGTCTGGGGTATGTTTGTCCTCATGAAAGGTATTGCACCATGATCTTTTAGGACCTAATGAAAAAGAAGAAAAGGTGTGAGAATCAAGATGAAATTGAATCCAAATATGCAAAGTATTTTAAACAGGATTAATCCTTCTTTCAGATGCTTCAGTGACATTTTTTAGGAATAATGATAAGGACAAACCCTTCCCCATACTGCCCCTAAAAATTAGTTTGGAGGCAAATTTAGAAAAGCAAACATGAATGATTTTTGGGAAAATAATACCAGGAAATAACGTCAAAGGTTCCTGCTTCAACAATGCTTTTTTAATATATACTTTCAAGAATTATCATTTTTCATCATGACATCTGTCTAATATAGAAGTATTCACAGGACATCAAAAGTTTTATTGTTGCAAAAAAATATTTTCGATTTTGACATTACCTTTTTTTTTTATTGTCCTTAATTTAATTTGCCCATTTTAGACTTTGGTAGTAGCTGATGCGAACATCTTATTTGCTTTCAGAACAAATCTATGAGAAACTCTTTGGGAGATCATATTTCCTAATGAATCTACATTTATATTAAAATTTGATTCTAGGTCCATTTATTTCCCAACCAGACCCTAAGTCTTTTTTGTGATGAAAACCATTATTGACTATGGATTTGAAAAAAATCTGAAATAAGTCAAATATGAAAACAATCAAAGTGAACTGATAGCCTGTATCATATTGTATAATATGACGTGTCTCATCAACTCTCCTGCTTTCATGGTTACCCTCTGGCAAGGTGAAAAATTATGCTGGTGGCACAGCCAGTTAGCTTCTAGACTGGGCATATGGCAAGGCAGTTAACGTATATTTGTAATGTGCATATTGTAGTTTGCAAAAAAACATCTAGGCCTTTAATGCCCAAACAAATTATTGTGCAATTTGACTCCTTTTTTTTAAATGAATCTTTCATTGTTCTAATAAGTTTAGGAAAGGATGAGTTACAGACAAAGACTTCAAGAAAAATAAGTTTCAAAGAAAGGTTGATTGGATACGATATTTTCGGTTCACAATATTAGCAATCCCTTTTATGAAAGATTGGATTTGTGATGAAAGTAAAACAGATACATAATTGATTTAGTGTATGTGTAAGAAAGATTATAACTCATTTAGAATAAGCAAACGTTTGAGTCTAGTTCAGTCTTCTATCTAAGCTAAAGCCTCATGAGTCTGTGAGTAATCCTTTTGTTCAAAGAAACTATGAAACTATAATTATCTATGGACTGTTTCATTATAACTAAGCACAGTGAGTAAGGAGGGATGATACAGTGAGACAGTAGGGAAGGAAAAAGAAAATCAGACCAGACTTATAAGGTCTGCCCACAAGGCTTGTCAGGCACTTGCTTTTTCATTGTCTCAAACAACTTAGGAGACATCGAGTAAAACAATCTGAGCGGCAGACCTATTTTCCTATCATTGTACTCATAGTGATAGCATATCAAAGATTATGAACAAAGGCAGAGGCGTGAAACTCTTCATATACACACACACACCACACTTTCATCTCATGTCTTTCTTCATATTTCAGTAAACTTCTCCCTTTCTTTCTCAGCTTTACAGTAAAAAGAGGCTATGAATGACTTGTGACAAGATTGGTTTTGGTCTAATGCCATTGCAAAAATTGGCGAATCATGTTACTTCATATCAAACACCACCAAAAGTTGCAATCCACATGATTCGAGGAAGAATAGGGACAGCGATCCTGTCTAGTCTTTGTCAGGACTTTGCATTGAGGGTGGAGGGTGGGGCAAGTAAGGGAGAAGGGAATGGTCATGTGGTAGCATCAAGTCAAGCTCTTTTATTTGCCCTTAGGTTGTTGAAACAACCATATGCGAAGAAAACAGGTTCCCACATGACAGTAACCTCCAGTACCCATCTGATATCTTTTAACATGGTACCCATAGATATGACTACTTTGCAATTTCTTCTTCACACCTCATGGGCTCTGAATCTCTTCCAAATAGTTTAAAGAGGAAGAAAATGTGACCTTTACTTGATCAATTTTCTTTGAAAAGATACAAAATCTGTCAAGCATATGAGATGGCAAATTCAGAGAATCATGATGTTTCAAATTGGCTCGCCAGAAAATTCTTAGTTTTATGGGTGCAGCAGTACCCTGCTCTGAGCCTCAACGCCCATATTTATGCTCATGGCAG
Organism: Elysia crispata; assembly: GCA_033675545.1. Lineage (NCBI taxonomy): Eukaryota > Metazoa > Mollusca > Gastropoda > Plakobranchidae > Elysia > Elysia crispata. The sequence continues at coordinate 401,951 of JAWDGP010000828.1, read as the reverse complement.
AAGCCAGGTCACTCTCAAAGTTTGCATGTGTAAGCTGCGGGGGAGTAGGGTTAAAGGATTCAAAGAGCAAAAATGTAATGTTTTACAACATTTGAAATCAAATGTTTTAAGTTACTGAGCTTTGTCTGTTGTTTTTATAATAACAATGCCGTTAAAGATGGGAGCATATTTAAGTGGGTCCAGAAGCATACAATCTTGGAATTTTTTTTAAATTTTCAAATCTTTGACTGCAAATGAAACCATGCGGGAATATTTTGGCATTGACTGATCTTATTTCTGTGTGCTTGAGTAAAGAGATTGAAAGATCTGATGTAACACATCTACAGCTTTGCAGCTCACATATTTTTTTTACCTTTCTGCAAAACACTGACTGGACTGAATCATCATAAAGATGAGCTCCCATTTGCATTTCTTACAAAAATACTGAGCGTTGCTTTCATTATCTTAATCTTTTGAGACCTTTGAGCAGAATATGATCAAAATCAATTGGGTGTAGGGCTTTCTCATTAGGTTCCACCAGGTCATGCTATTGATACAAATCCAACACCTACATCTTGTTGTAAATAAGCTTTGGATTAAAATCACACATGTGGATTTAGGTCGGTATATTCTCCAGAGTACCGCAACATAATAGTTCTGGTCTAATTTACTAAACTAGAGTACTAGAATAGAATATATGGATTTTCTATGAAGAGACTAAGACCTGGGCCTCTATATGATGGCCTATTCCTAAACCTATCCTACTTCCTTAACCTTGATGACAGACAATCTCATAGTCCTTGACAATTCCTGTTGGTGAAAGGCACAAAATTCACAAAGAATCAATTGAAATTTGAACATTAATGCAATTCCATAAATTTATGGAATATATTCTTATCTCTGAATATACCTGTTCATTAATATATTCTCATCACTGAATGTAGTATAGTTTTTTTTTTCTATACTTTTACAATTACCTGAACAAGCACTGCATCCTCACGAGCAATATTGCCAATATGTACTTCCATACCTGCTGTCTGGTCATATCCCTGAGAAAATAAAGATGTGAGGGTTGTTATGAGTTCTAAGCACTAATATCAACATATAGGCTTTAAGTTAGACTGCAACGACAGCCTACAGGCAGAGCTTGTTTCCATTAGATACATAATTTAATGCACTGTCAAAAAAGTGATGACTAATAATGATTTGTGTGTTTTAAAGAGGTTTTTTTTTCATTTCCTTCTCTACTGCATTACAATTATAAATTATGTAAACTATAATTATCTGACCATTTATTAACAGTAAAATATCTTTGCTCCAGAATGTTAAGGAAATATATTATTTTCATACTAGTTTTCTTAATGATTCTTTTATGTCCCCTTAACAAGATGTGAAAGAGTTTGTCTTAAGCATAAATCAGTTTTGCCAAGATGGAAATTCTCTCTAGAAATAGGTGGGTTTTTTTTCTGCAAAGAAGATAAAGGAAGAGAATTTAGAATCATATAGTACAAGTTGATTTGGAGACAAGACAGGCTTTCTTCAAAATAAACTAGCTGAAGGAGGAAAGCTACTTTATTAGTTCTTCTTTTTTTCATGCATGAATTACATACATCAAAAAAGACAAATTCCCTAAATAAGATTCTATCCTTAGATTGGTTGGTTCAACCTGCTTAGATTCTTCGGACTAAGGGTGAGTCAGCCTCAGCAATATGAGAGACAAGTTTTGATTTAGTCATGGGTTGGCAAAATTCTGAAGTATATTTTTGCCCATCATGCAGCTGAAAGTATCAAAACCATCATTTCAATATTATGAAATAGAGATATTCCTTTCAAGAGCAAAAGAAAAAAGATAATTGTTAAGTCAACTTCTGTCTTTCATGGTTGCTACTCTAAAATGTGTTTTAGTGATGTTATGATACCTAGATGCTCTAAAATCAACTTTATGAAGACAATTAAGGCAAAAGATGAATTAAGTGAAGAGGGGGGAAGGAGGGGGGGGGGGGGGGGGTAATGCTGCATATAAGTTTAATCAATTGTATTTCACAAAAATAATAAAGAAAAGAGAAAAAAAGGGATCTCACTGCAATTGCTATATTCTCTTTAATGCTGACAGGTATGCCATGTAAAAGTCGCTTTACTTCTTGGGATGCATCAAGACTTCTTGCCATTTCCTATTAAAAGAAATATTTAAAATGTATCAAGTTTTTTTGTTTTGTTTTTGTTTTGAGATGCAATGTGATTTTCTGTAAGAGATGTTTCATTTCACATATGTTTGTGGTTTTTTTTTTTTTTTTAAATAACAATGTAAAACTCAATATTGGAGTTTTTGAACCTTCAAAGCATTCTATTGAAAGATTTGAGTATGTTATCTTTGACCTTTAACCTAACATGAATGTTTTCATTACTATGAAAGATGTAAGTGCAGTGGAATCCGCTTGAAGCCAACACCACACTGCAGTCCCGTTTTTTTCCCTTCTTTGTTTAAGTAACTGATTTTCTGATAAAGTCAACACCTCGTGGTGGATGGGAAAAGGTGTAACACATACATGCCGGATATAGCTCATTGTTTGTAAACCCAATACAGTCAGTAAGTCACTGTGTATTGAGGCATGCTTAACAAGGCCTAGCTAAATGTGGTCTTGCACGGTTGTGACAGTAACAAAGAAAGTTGGATGGAAGCTGCGTGTGTGTGTGTGTGTGTGTGTGTGTGTAGATCTAGATCTAACTTATTGTGGGCTTGCATCATTTGAGGCAAACAGTGCAGTTTTCTCCCCACAGACTGCCGCTGGCCTTAACGAATAGCATCCTTTTCAGAGCCCCCAAAAATACTAAACAATTTATTTTTGGAAAATTAGGTCTTTTTTTTTTGCAGTGAAAACAAAACAAAAGCAAAGATGGTCCCAACCCATAAAGATAAGGTAAAGTTTAAAAAAAAATATAGCAAGAATTGAAGGTATGTACCCATAATTTCTGTTTTTGTGTGTGATACATGAAGTTGTTTAAATAAACCTCTTTTCAGACTTGAGTGGTTTTCTCTTTGCCTAAATAACCTTTATAAATTTACCACACTATAGCTATAAGTAACAAAATAGAGACACTGCAAAGGGAGACTACTATCTTAAGTAATGAAAGGGAGACAACCTGTTTAATAACATCAATTTTCGGACTTGTTTCCTGGAAGAGAGAAAGTCAAACTTGCTTAAAGTGAACACTTTTTTTGGTCCCGAGGTGTTGACTTGAAGCGAATTCCACTATATGTATAGTGTAACAAAGCAAAAATTTTAAAGGCATACTTGTGCTTCTATAATGGGCTCAGTAACACAGTTGATGTCTTTTGAAACCTTTAGTGCCTGTGAGAAATAGAATAAAAAACGTCAAAACATCTCAACACTTTGGTTCACTTTGCAGAAATTTAGTTTATTTCACTTAACATAACTTTTAAATTTTCTTTCCTTTTTTTTCCTTCTTGTAAATAAAATATAAATTTCTTTTATCTCCCTTTCATTGTCATTTTACAGCTCTGCTTTTTCTAATTTCTATTGATCACCACTTTTGCAACAAATTTCTCAAAATGACGTGTGCTTACCTATTTTAGTCAAACTTTGTTGACTGGAGCAAACATAACATAAGTGAGATAAACCAGTTTATTTATTTCAAGGGACATCTAGAAAATTTTTTCCTAAAACATATCTCATAATCCTATCCAGCTCTACTTCTAAGCAATTAAGAATGCAGCTGATAAGACACTGAGAGAGTGAGGTAGGCGTCACTTCATTACTGCTTTAAGATTAATTTGAATTGGATGTAGAGAGAGCAAATTATGTCAGGATTTAATTTGTTTTTCTTATCACCATGTTTAAAAAGTGTTGAGTTGTTTCTTATTTATTCAATATATACTTAAAGAGATTCACCTGCAGGTTAAAAAAAAGACATCGTTATTGAGTTTCTCAAGCAGTATCTTTTCCAATCTGGCAATAAAATGTTTTTTCAAGCAGGAAAATATCACTTGGTCTGAGATGTACTTGTCTAAAATCAACTTAATAAACTAAAATATTGGTTTAACTTAAAAGAGGAAAGCATTAAATAAATACGTGAGATATTTGCTTAACCAGAAAGGCATTTGCCAATGTGACATTGGCAAGGCTGATATACATTATTCATCAGGTTGAATTTGCCAAGTTGACAGAAAGTGAATACACGTATTCATACAAAAAATAACTCAACTTTGATCAAGAATTACACTAATAATTCATAATTTTATCAAATAGTGATTTGAAAGTCATTAATGTTAGACTAGATAATTTGGAATATCAAATGTTTCTTACCTCTTTTTGAAAGGCCATTAGAACTTCCATGGCTGACAAACTTCCATTGCATAAAGCCTGCCTCAATTCTTGAATTGATTTCTTCACTATGAGATCAGATTCTGTGATCTGTTACAGTTAAAAATAAGTTGAAATTATGATGCCCCCAATAAACAAGAACATTTTATAAATATGAAATGATCATGGAGTTATGTAATGAATGGCAAAATGTTGTTAATAGATTGCAAAGTGAAAAATATGAATGTTGACAAAAAGAGAAAACTTCTTGAAATTTTATTTCATTACATCAAAATACTGGAAACTATTTGTAAGTTATATCATTTTGAAACAAAACTCTGAAATTAGTCTATCAAAAACATCCTGTTCATTGCTTTTCCTTATAAGTAAATAAAAATATCTAACATAGTTATCTGAAAGAAATATTGTTCATTTTGATGCTTTAAAACTGTAATTAAGTTCTCCTTTTACTTCATTTGCAATATACATAATTCAAAGCACCCATTTTTACAACTGAACAAAAAGCTACTCCTGAGTAGAAACCCAATACTTTCTTTTAAAAGCTATCTTGTCACATTTTTCATGAGAAAACTGCAACCTTCAAGGGCTAAATTGATTTTAAAATGTAGTATTTCAGATCTAATCAAAATTAAAAAGAGAAAAAGTCAAAGCTCACAATATTTTACCTCGGCTACATTTTCTGCCACTTCATTTATGTTGGCCTTCGCTTTTTGTTGTCGGTCTTGTCTTTTTTTATTTGAAAGATGGCGATACCAAAAATACAGCACCACTTTGCCTAAAACTCCAGCTCCAGCAAGAGAGATAATAACAGATCCTGTCCTAGGGTGCCCTCTCAGAAAGCGGACAGTATCAGCTGCCACATTTTGATATGCTACAAGCATCATTCTGGCAAAGAATTAAAATCAGTGCTGTAGGTATAATATCTCACTTTTTTAACCTTTGACCATATTGTTTCTGTCTTTGTTATCTTTTTTGTTTATAATTAAAATCATTTTGGGAGGAGGGGGTGTAATAAAATCACTGATTTGTAACATGAAATGAGGTGGCCATGGTGGATCAGCCAAAAGTTTGAATTTTAATTTTACAGATTGAGTCTTTGATATAACATAAAAGTGGATTCCATGCCTTTTTATAGCATTCCTATACTCACAGCTACTTCACTTTGAACATTAATTTTTAAATAATGACCAGCAAATAACTAATTTCTATCTTAAAAAGTCTTTAACTCAAAACTATCATGAACAACTTGTTCCCGAAATGCTATGATGCACATGTGATAAAATGTCATGAACATATTTGATGTTTATATTCTTGTTTAGAGCTAAGCCTATTTTGCATTGCACTAAAAATAAATCTTAACTTACAATTCGTATTATTGTCTTTCCATTGAAAGACATGGAAGGTTGCTTTAGAAATCATGTTGCTCAAAGATCCTTTTCATCAATATTCTAAGTAGGGAAGGAACGAATGCTTTATGTCCAGTATCAATTGATATCAAATCTGAACAGGACACCTTCCACACTTCTTTTGCAACCAAAGAGATACATGATTTTCGTTGGCTTTTTTTCCCACCCGATACATTGCGTCTTTGGGGTCGCAAGTATGCATGAGGCAGTGGAGAAACAATTTTCCTTTTGATAATTCCAAGAGGCGGTGCCATTGCCAGTTACAGTGACTTGCCTCCATCAGATCTACCTTTCGAACTTAAAGTTCAGTAGGCCTTAATTGGCAGTCAGAATTTCTTCAAAATACTTCTCTTCATCATGATCATCTTGAAACCAAAATTTACTCCCTGTACCAGTGATTTCTAAACCCACAAACCTTTACTGATAACAAGATAAGATGCATGGTGAAACTTGCTTGATTTCATTGCCCTACTAGTCACCAGCATCAAATACTTGCCAAGCTGTTGTGTACAGGGATTGTAAAAATTTGTTTTGCAAACTCAAAGCCAGTATGCACTACAACTGTAATACTGTTATGTCAAACACATCACCTAAGTCTGTCTATCAGGTAGCCTGGATCTGTTTGCTTAGAATAAAGTTGACTTATTACTAAAGGTCAGAAAACTAAAAAAAACATACTTGTAACTAAAATAGTATTAAGCTAAACCAGTGGAACAATTTGTTCAGATTAAATTTCCCTCATATAAATATATTCATATTCATTCTAATTTCTGTAAATTGTTTTGTTTTCATTTTATTTTCTATGCCTTTACTTTCTCTGTACAACTTGAAGCTTGACCAAAACAGAAAATTTATAATTTGAAATCTGAGTAGCAGGCTGTGAGCAAAGTTAAGGTTAAGCAGCCATGATTTGCATTAACCTGGACAAACAAAAATTTACCAATCAAAACTCAATTTATGAATTTATGGAATGATTAACAGTTCACATCCCATTCTTGCTCTCGCTACAAGAGAAGCAGTATTTTCTTCACTTGAAGTGTAGCTTTAGGATAATTCATGTACTCTTGAAGGTTAGTTTCAAAAGAAGGACTAAATTGCAGGCAGTCCAAATGAAAACAAACATCACTATAATCTTTTGAAACTTGTAAATTGTTTATTACTGCTACTAAGCTAAAATTATATTTTTCAACTTCATCATTTGCTCTATTGCCCTACAATGATATTTATTGTCTGTCAATGGCACTTGTTAATTCAGATATATGCACATTAAAGATTAGACAAAAAAAAATGGCAGCAGGCCTACCAGTGCAATTGATGTTCAAGAGTACCTAAGGCGAAGAGTAAAAAAAAGTCAATTATACAGATAGGACAATTTAAATAGAGGGAAAGAGAGAGAGAATATCATCATGAAAACATTTAAATAGGCAAAAAATAGTGAAAATATATACAAAAGAATCATGAGTAAAATATTAAAATCATCCAGCGAGCACTGTCCAGGTGAATGAACACTAATTTGTATTCTTAAAGTATATCTTTGTCTTTAGATTGAGTAAATCTTGGCAGAGGAAATATGCGTCAGATACATAAAGATGGTGCAGATTGTGTTTACACTGAGCCAGATAAAGATGACCACTCCTTAGTGCCAAAAGATCGAGAGACATAAAGAGTACTCTTTCTTGCCCCTTTCTGGTTGCCAGGGGAAAATATAAATTCTAAGTGTTTGTGTTTGTTATCAATAAAATTTAATTTCATGTATGTCCACAAGATATTTGGTTTTCTCTTACTTAAAACATTTTCTGTTGTTAGTTTTTCATATTTTGTGTCCCTGTTATGTACAGAAAAATAAGTAAGTGCTATGCTTAGTAGGTACTGCCTTTGCTCAAATTTGGCATTAAACTGGAAGAATTACATATGCAAAGGGCTTTATATCTTTCTCACTTAATTCAATGTTTTAGTAACACTTTTTAATAAAGTCAAACATTTCATCTTCTGTAAATAAAGGTGTCTCAGATAGTTGGCCCTTGTCATAGCTGAATTTTTGCATCACACCACATTTGTTTTACTTAATAATATTACTTATCAGTTATTCATTAAGAAAAAAAGTATAAGCATGGCTCAACTCAAACAATCAAAATAGCAATGAAGGCTATGTGGGTCACTGTGTCATGAATAAAAGATTTCTGACTTCCCTTTGTAAATTGACTGCCAGTCAAAAGCAGTACAGAGAACTGCTTCAATTTTTTTTTTTATGAAAGTATAGGTGTTGAAATTCCTGATGATAAATTATCATGTGATTGTACATCATTTTATTTTATTTTCAAAACGTAACACAAGTGCACTCATGATCTGAGCCGTACACATAACTAAAAAAAAAGTTTTAGCTATTAAAATTTAATTTTCATTTCATTAATTTATGAAAAAAAATTTGATTGAAAGTGTAGGGTGATATCTATCTATATATATATAAATTCTCTCTTAATTTCAAAATTCTTTTTTCTCTTTTTACTATCTCTGATCATTGATTTTATTGCTTCCCTATGTGACTCATCTTAGGCATGGATGTCAATGGTATGTTTTTCATCAAGAGTAAAGCTTACAAAAAGGGAATATCATCCAACTAATATCCACAAAATTAAAATCTATACGTCTTCTACAGAATCTTTGTGGAGAGCATTGTTGAAAGAATAAACTTTTTAGAATCAAACACAGCTGCCGATCATATTATTATCTGCTGGAAACCAAAAGCTGTGAGTTTGCAACCTCACACACAGGAGTCACTTTGCTACTGATGCATGAAAATGTTTTCTAATGATGATACTGTAAAAACTTTTTCCTGATCCGTCAATGTTGTCTGGTGTCTGCTCGAAAAAAAATCACATCACTGCACTTCTCTTTGAAACAGCAGAGGTGAAAGACAATATTGATAAGATGAGAACACAGCCCATTTTCAATTACCAATGAATGAAGACCTAAGCCCTTAAGCAAACTGGACAAATGTCCTAACAAATGAAAGAAAAATCCTGATTGCTGTGCGGACAATAGTTTTTATAAAATTCTACAAGAACCATTTCAAAATTAACAAAATAAACAACACAAATTGCAATTCAATGAAAACATGTAAATTTTTATTTTACACCTTTTCGTATGAAACAACAAAGTAAAGGCGATCAAAAATAGTAGGGTTTATCTTGATCACACAGTTATTAAGGTTCCTACCCTTTCTCCTTCAAAAAAATTATTTTTCTATGAAATCCAAGACAACTTCTTGCTACACATTAGATACAAGGATAGGTAGACAAAGTGGCAAAGTGACATTATCACTACCTGCGCTCCAATCTATTATATAGATCTAAATAGAATGGGTCTTATTGTAGGCTTAGTTAAAGTACAAAGGGTTTATCAGGGGCTGTTAGCCTTGATTTTTGAGTGCGGACTGAATAAATAATAATCTTTTATACTAGCAACATACTTGCAGAGATGAGTCTTTGCTGTAGTGTTAGATTAGTGCTAGATCGAAACTGCACTCTTGACCTTCGACCTGGTGTTCAAAAGGAAGCTGCAAAATTATTTTCTCACACTGGGAGAAAATCATTGTGTCACTTCTTAAAAAAAAAGAAAAAAAAACGCTATTTCTCGCTCATTCGAAAAACAGCCCAGATGAGACAGAAAAGGCAATTGAAAATAGACACAATTTTATTTGATTCTTATTTATAAAGACATATTACTATTATTAGTATTTAATATGGTGCTAATGACTTTTACGACTTTTAAATCACAATTAATTATGACTGTATGACGTCGGCTCATTTTGGACTCGGTGCAAGACAAAAAAAATTTGTGTTCACAAAAAAAAATTTGCTGGTGGTGAGTGTAATGTGGGTCTTAACTGTGGTACTTCAGCAGCCATTTTCATCTGGCCTCAACAAAGCAGCATAATGGTTTTGCGTTTCAAATGAAAATTTATCTAAAATATTCAGGTTGTCACAAATAATGTTACATCTCACTATCTCATATCTGGTCTCTCTCTCTCTCTCTCTCTCTCTCTCTCTCTCTCTCTCTCTCTCTCTCTCTCTCTCTCTCTCTCTCTCTCTCTCTCTCTCTCTCTCTCTCTCTCTCTCTCTCTCTCTCTCTCTCTCTCTCTCTCTCTCTCTCTCTCTCTATCTATCTTTCTCCCCCTCTATTCCACGTCTCCTGTTATATATTTTCCTATCTATTAACTTTTACCTGTTTCATTATTTCTTGTTTCAACCTCTCCTTCCGTGCTAGTTCTCCTTCAACGATCGCTCGCCCTCTAACTCCTCCACGCGACTTTTTCTTTTTGTAAACTCCTCAAACCTTTTTCACCGCATCAATCTCTTCGTAAACGTTTACAGATGTTTCTTCGCTGACTTTTTCTGTACCTATATAAATATATATGCTCTTTCCCTCTCAGTCTCCTCTCTCTCTCTCTTTCTCTCTCTCTCTCTCTCTCTCTCTCTCTCTCTCTCTCTCTCTCTCTCTCTCTCACCAGTAATGCAGAGGCCTTGGTATGTTTTTTTTGTTTTTTTTTTTTTTCATTTATATATTTGCGCTTTTTAAATGTTATACTTTAAGTAATACGGTCGGGTTGTAGAAATTTGGAATTTTTAATGCAATAGGTGTGGAGACTATTAGTGGTCATCTTACCTGCAATAATCATCTTGATGCCTACGTCCGCCTGTCAATGGAGGTATGACGAAAACAATTATTTTAAGCTCTCATCGCTTTCCTTTACTTGCTTTTTTTCTGGTTCGCTTTGTTTTTATTGAACCATTGACTCTGGAGCAATAAGGCACATCGCTCTGAGATTGTTTCGAACCGGGATGAACATGATATATAATTATTCTTTTTCTTCCGATGAAAATCAACTTATTTTCACCTATGCTGGTTTCTTTTGCAATGCCAGCAGTTAATTGATCCCATTTAGTGCCCCTCTTAATTGACATTAATCCCCCAAAAAGTAGACAACAGTTACTATTGAAATTCTTAAAAAGGTGCCTGTAACCAAAACTCCCCAATACTCCATAATACCTAAATATAAAAGCATTTGGGATGTTTCGGCAGTTCTGAATTACATTAAATCCATGGGTGATAATGTCGATTTGCCTTTTGCGTAGACTCAGTCTCAAGCTGACCATGCTTATTGCCCTCACAACTGGGCAACGGGTGCAAACCATCGCATCACTTAAATTAACTTCTTTGTTTTTTACCAGGGAAGGGGCATCTTTTTTGCTAGACGACCTGTTAAAAACAACATCACCACGAGTAAAAAAGGACAAATAAATTTGTCGTCATACCCAGAGCGGATGTTGGGCGTAGTTCAGTGCCTCGGAGATTACTTAAAACGAACAGAAGACTGTCGTCAGTCTGATAAGCTCTTGGTGAGTATAATCCCTTCATATTTAGGCGGTTAGTTCTGAGGCTAGTAGTAGAATGATGGCTAAAACAGGTACTCTCAGAGGCAGGGATTGATACGGCCAAATACTACACACACAGTACCCGGGCTGCTGCGGCCACAAAAGCTGAGGTTAAATTAAATATTTCTGAGGTTTCGCAGGAAAGGCTTACGGGCCCTAAGCTAGGCCACGACGGTATATTTTTTAGACTGACCGACATCATTTGCATAAACTCCTCCCACCTAGCGGTGCGTAGCATAATAGCTTTTAAAAACCACATGTTTGTTACGCTATGACTCATGCTTACGGCACGTAACTATGTCTGTGAAACATGGCTATTGCCTAGTGACGTGTTCAAATCGGCTTGTGTTGTTCACATCGGAAGCCGCAAGCGAGCGTTGCTCCTGGTCAGTCTGGTCAGCTGTTAAAACCAGAGAAATCTGCTGCTGCCGGTAAAACTGTCTCGGATCATGTGATTATTATGTAATGTAACTGTGTGAGCATGCAGTGGAAACACACTCCCCACAGCGCGCTTGCACATGGTCCAGGCTAGTACTCAGTACCGGTAGTATTAGAACATCGCTGGCAGTCATCATGTAACCCTTACATAACAGTTGCGTTCTCGGTGAGAGGGCTAGCATGTTTGCGAAAAGCTACGTACCACTAGGTGGGAGGAGTTTATGCAAATGATGTCGGTCAGTCTAAAAATATAACGTCGTATTCTAGCTTATCAACCGTTAGCCTTTCCTGCGAAACGTCAGAATTGCCAATATTTTAGCTTCGGTAGTGTGGAAGTCTTCGCAGACTCTTGAACGTTTTTACTGCAAACCCAAAGAGTTGGGAATAACATAATGACGCGACTCAGGCATCGGACTCAGCTTGTTTTGGTGCAGCGGTTATGAGTGTGATGATCATGGATAAACCTTGACTTTGATAGTAGTTGCTGTGAATGCTGATGATACATTGATTTGAAAGATTAGATCATTGAATCTGAATTCCTAGTACATTGATTTCATTTGATTCTGATTCATAGATCTGATAGATTAGGCTCATCAAATCCAAATACAGAGGGTATCAACATAACACTCATTTCTGTACTTTACCTACTGCTGCCTCACACACAGAACAATCTTGTGCCATAACTAGAATCATGATAGCGGTAGGAGACCTCTCTATGTTTTCAAAGCCGTGTGCAAAGTCATGCTTTTTCTATTACTGGACCAGTTTGTCCTGTGGCTACACAAAATCTTCGCTTACATCAATATATCTTGTGATTTTATTTTGCTACAGCAGAATTCTGCAAATTCCCGTACAACGTCTTGATGTTTCCAAACCATTGCATTCTGGACTAATATGTCCTGTGAACTGCACATTTATGTACCCCTTCACTTACATCGATGAATCTTTTAATTTGCAGTGGCTTTAGCAGAATTCTGCGAGTTCCAATGAAACATAACGCACACTTTTGCAACTCACCATTTATATATCAAATAATCGTCTTATTTTACACTGACTACAGCATATCCCAGCAAATGCCAATGCCATGTCATGTTTTATCACTCAAACTTTTTAAATGTAGTTTTGCATTTATGTCACCTCTCCTTTGTACCTAGATATTTTCTCTCTCTCTCTCTCTCTCTCTCTCTCTATATATATATATATATATATATATATATATATATATATATATATATATATACTAGGATAATATATTGGCACATGACAGGCTTCTATGACGTTTTACTCATAGTGTTTCTATTGATTGATTTATGTGTTTGTATGCATATCTGTAGCGGAAAGGCGTCGATATCAGGCCGTAATTTAGGTAAAACTTTCAGAGCTAATCGACTTTTGAGTTTTGTGAGGCTGGGAAAAGTATTGTCTCAAATCTCAGTTGAGTTTTTAACCACTCAAGTTGTAAATTTTATATGGACCAGGAAAAATGCTGACAGAGTATCTGTTTTAAGCTCGTTGTCATATAAAGTTTGTTGGAATCGAATTCAATAATTGTCGCTGACGACTATAGAAACGACAAAAAAGTACAAAAAAGTACTAATTTGCTCAGTCGGGATTTCTGTCTCCTCTCTGGTGGGAGCACAGCTCCTTTCGTTGAAATTGATGCTTTGCATGGCACTTGCCTCCTCAAAGAACCGACGTTACACTTTTATACATTTCCTAGATTATACATTTTCAAACTTCATTTGTACAAGAAGGGTTTCATTCATTTATTGGCAACCAACATGGCTGCCACTTGTGGTGATCTCATAACAGAACCTGACAACGATCTCGAGGATGAGGTGAATTGTAAAACAAAATATATAATCACCATCTAATCTAGCACTAAATTATCGATAGAGGCCCAGATCTAAGCCCATAGATTCTAGTATAGATCAAAGACTACCTACACCCAGCATAAATTCCAAAGCAGCTTATAAGTATAAGCTATATTCTAAGATAATATGTGTATTCAAGACCAATTCAATATAATATTGAGATATTACCTTTAATCTAGGTCTAGTTCTTGTAGCCTATACCTAGAATTATACTGGCAAAATAGTAAAGCTTGTCATGGCTGAGAAAAGTAACATCTAGAGTAGGTAGGCTATTATTGTACTTTTTTTTTGCGGATATTGGCCCAACTCGCCTTCAGCTTTAAAATTGAACATTTCTTTGTGAATTTGATATGCTGAACACGATTATGAGGGTTTTATTCATCAAAAATTAACACTTTTCAAGATATAAGCATTTTTGTAAGTTCTAAAATCCCATTAAACTACAAATTTCGATTTTGTCGGGAAACATGAAACTGTGAAGCCAGACATGAGTTGGGCGGTTATCTTCAATTTTACCCAAGATCTAGATCTAAATCTCTCCTACTCTCCACTTGTAAGCAAGACTTCATGTATCAAAATTTCTTTCAACCAGGGATTAAAATTTTCTGATAACTTTGACAAGTTGAATGTTCAAAATTTATGTCCCTGTGCAGGACGGAAATTTTATTTGCAAGTTTCACTTTGAGCATGTTTATTACTTTTTACAATTTTAAAGACTTAAAAGAAAGCTTAAATCAGTGAAAAGATAATTTTTACAAATACAATGTTGAGTATGAAGAGATCAAAAGTTTCCAACATTCAAATGTCCAGGTCTAGGCCATTTCAGCTTGCTGTGCATACATAAGCTATTTTAACTGACCTTCTTATGAAAGTCAAATCATGTTCCACTGATCAAAAGTGAAATATTAAAGAAACAAACTTGTCAAACCCTCAGGCTCATTTGGAGTGTCAAATATGCAGTGCATCCCCCAATATTCTTGCTGCACCTGCAGCTGCCTTCCTTATTTTACCTGTAATTTGTTAAGTGAACACACAGAAACAATCATGTTTCCAAAATAAAAAAGTAAAGTTAATGGATAGCCAGAAGGCTTCACCTTTGAGACACCTGGTACTTAACCTGTGCATGCAGACATAGCATTTAACAGTAAGACATTTTAGCTACCAATAAAAATTTCCTCTTTTGACTCAAGCTAGGTTTATAGAAAGAAGTGCCTTTGCCTATGACTATGAGGCTGTATTAATACCTGTGGATACTATTCTACACAATAGGATATTCAGTCACAGTTGATTAAAATGAAGGTCTTTTTCTTTTTCAGATTAATCTTTCCAAATTCATTCATTTGTTTTGATCAAATAAAGAGATGTATAAAATGAGCGAAAATCCAAACCAGGATGAATTTTAAGGCTGTGTGTTGGTAGACTTAGACCACTGAACATAGTGAATCACTCTTTTTTTTTAGATATCTTTTTCAGTTTTTAATGACTTCATGTCATTATTTATGATAAGGTATGAGTGTTAAATATTGACAGAAACTGTGGTTTTCTTCCAGTTTGTATTGCTGTCATGGGGCAACAGTTATATCATAGCAACATCTACAGATTAAATCTTCATATGTATATTTTATGTTCCTTCAAGCTTAAAGTGTGGGTTAGTGTTGCTACAGAACCAGAAGTTGCTTCTTTAAAACACTTTTGAATGCTTTTCCCTTTTGTTTTTTCTTCATCACTCATAAAAGAATGAAATTTATGCCTCATTCTTTCTTCAGAATTTTGAAGATGCAGTGGAATCAGTTACATCACCAGGGTAAGATGACTTATTGGGGATGTTCATTGATTTTTAATGAGAAAAAGGCTATGAAGAAATGAAATGTGCAAAATATTTTATTGCTATGGAGACAAAAAGAATTTGCCTTTTTTATTAAAGAAAAATGGCTTTTTTTCAACCTCCGTCTCTCCTCCCCCCTTTTTCTTTTATTATTGCATACTTTTAATCCGAATCAGGCAAAAATTTTCTTTTCTACACCTTTGAACAACCAAATTAAACCCAGTCATGTTCTTCTTTATCTTCCTCTTAGTTATTATTATTATTATTATTATTATTATTATTATTATTATTATTATTATTATTATTATTATTATTATTATTATTATTATCATCATTATTATTATCATTATTATTATTATTATTATTATTATTATTATTATTATTATTATTATTATTATTATTATTATTACTATTATTATACACTTCTCACCCAAGAAGAGGAATGAAAATTGATGAACATGATCATGACCTTCTTCATAATAATTTACACTATAGAAAAATATATTAAACATCAGCACATACAACACATCCATATACATCATTAAGATCTCCAAATGCCCGAGACAATTGTTATCACATTTAACTACCTATAGGGAAAGAAAACTTTATCTTCTCAGAACCTGTGGTGTCCTGACAACATATTTTTACCCGAAGGACTTTTAGACTCTTAGATATAAAGCACTTTTTAAATTTAGTCAATCCTTCAATATCTCCTGATAAAGTTAAACATTGAACATTAATGGGTCCATATCTTTTTTTTGATGCAGTGAACGAGTGAGTTGATGCCCACCCCAAAACCAAAAAGAAACTTAATGCAACCAAAGATTCATTTATGATACAATGGAAATAAAAATATCATCCTAAAAACATGCAGATATACGGTAAAAGGAGATATAGGAGTTGAATATGATGTAGATGAAATTAAATGGAGAAATAATGCAGATTATGAACATAATGCAATAAACTCTTGAGCCACCTGAAGATAGAAATCCACCATAAAGATCTGTATCACAAGGTCTCAAACCTCTGAATATGAATCCCTGACTCTTAGTACCACATTGCCATACTTAGCAACACCCTACTTTTTGGTAATGGGTAGTTTGCAGAGGAAGGGCATGGTTGAAAATTAAAAGCATCAACAAGCTTCAAGCATATGGGAAAGAAGAGTCCTAAAATTACAGATCTTAACAATACTTTAATTTCAGAAAAAGAACTATTTTTTTGCTTATATATCTCAGATCAATGAACTTCTTTTTTAAATCTACTATTCACAGATTGCCTACTCCAGGCTCTTCAGTCATGGACCTGGATACTGGTATTCTTGAAGCAGACCTTGCTCTGAATATGTTCTTTAACAACAGATTTACAGAAGCCAAAGACAGAATGCAGCCATGGTCAGTAAAAGATAAGGCTTTAAAAAAATACAGCACAATCTTTGTCAGTTACAGTTTTCAAAATAAGAGGAAGAAGGAGAATGCTGGTTTTTTTTTTAAAGATGATCTCTCTTGGATTGTAATGTCTAAAAAGAAAATTTTAAATTTGTACTTAAGTTTGTTTCTGAAACTTTAGAATCAATAATTTAAGAATTGGTAGCTTTATATAATCAATGAGGTGGTTAAAGTGCTGTGAATGAATAATTTCTTTTTAAACAGATCATGTGCATCATTTTTATTTCACTATTAATCTGTCCCTCGTCCCCTTTGATGCAGTGAACGAGTGAGTTGATGCCCACCCCAAAACCAAAAAGAAACTTAATGCAACCAAAGATTCATTTATGATACAATGAAAATAAAAATATCATCCTAAAAACATGCAGATATACGGTAAAAGGAGATATAGGAAAAAAAACACATAATCTTATTTTTCTTGCTAACTTAATTTCAATGGATGGAAATTTCTTTTGTTCCAGGACTGATCAAAGCATGTATCATGCACTTGGATATGGAACAGTACTCTACATTCAAGCTGTTATGACTTTTGATATGGTAAAAACATGTTGCTTGATTGCTCTTTTGGATTATAAGATCATGCTGCAATATTGAAACTGGCAATATTTAAGAGATACTATCTGCTCCATTATGTTGTCTTGAAGAAACTATGGTTTGAACCATATTGCCAAATTACTTTCTCATCTGTCCAGGATCTAAACCTATGAATGAATGGATAATTGTATGTCACTTTCTTATAATTGTGAGAACACATCTTTGGAGGTAATGACTCTCTTGTAATTCTGAATTTCGAGATTTAAATTTTGTGTTAACTTGGTAAACAAATCCTTTTTATGATGTTGTAAAATGGAATCTCATTTTAAAGAAATGAAATTAAAAAACCTATTTGAACATTTTTATTTCATATCTTCCTCTCTTTTTTTAAATCTAGTTTTTCATTTACAGAAGCATATGCCCAGAAGTTCATGAGCTTCTCAAAGGGCACATTTGTTTTTAATAGAATACTGTTTTTGTCAAAATCTGAGACATTAGAGCACGCAAAACAGAATGCATCACACTTGACAAAACTTGTATGCCTTGAATTATTTTTGCACCAAATTAGTGATGTCTGATGTAAGCAATCATCGAGCTGAGTTTAAAATTTTTAACGTCATTAATCTAAGGTTAAAAAGTGACTAGTGAGTATTCATTTCATCAAAATATTATTATGCATGCCTTAAAACCTGATCAGGCTAAACTATATAACAGGGTTTGTGAAGGCATTTAACCTTGTGGTAAAAATAAATATATTCAGTCAATTAATCAACAGTTTCAAAACAATTTTTTCTCTTATTTGTGTAGGTACTATATGAATTTAAATGTTCCATGTTTCAAACTTAAATGTCAATCTTGGATGATCTCAACATACAGGCTGACATAGAGAATGCCATTGATGCTATAAAGAAGTCCCTGATAATGTGCAATAGAGTGAGGAAAAAAACATCCATCATTAGTTCAATAACAAAAATGAACTCCAAAGTAAATTATGATGAATTTACAGAAGGTTTGTGCGTTACATTGTGATGTTTAATGTCAATTTAAAATCTGCTACTGTTGGAAAAATATGCCTCATGAACAATAAGTACTTTAAGACAATTTAATTTTTGCTTTTTGAAACCAGAAGTGTTACATAAAAATTATAATAGGTATCTATTTTGACAGGCAAAAAAGCATCTTTTTTCAGTTTTTGAGAAGCATCTTCATGTAGTAATAATTGCTGTAAATTTTCTTTTTTTTTTAACCTTTACTACCAAAAGCTTTCCTATTTTATTATTACTTAAATGTCTTGCTGGTTTACACAACAATTTTTTTTGAAAGGATTATGTAAAAGTTACATTTATGAGTATGATATGCATTTTCTTGCTATGTTCAGATTTTAATATGATACACTTTTAACTGGTTTTCTGTTTTTTCCTATTTGATTCCACTCCTACATGTCCAAACTCTGTGTTATGTTTTTTTTTTCTTTTTCACATGAACATGTTATCTTGTTTATGAAGAATGCACATAATTGTAAGCAAAAGGATGGAGAACCGAAATTATATTTTATGATTGAGTTTCACCCTTTTTTATCCAGAGGAGATTCACGCTGAACTGTGCTATGCTGAATGCCTCTTAATCCGCGCATTCTTAACATTCATCCAAGATGAAAATCTTATCAGTTTTGTAAAAGGTGGCCTGAAAATAAGAGAATGCTATAAGATTTACAAGTAAGTTGGTTATCTTGCCTTTTTCTTTGCTTGGCCCAAAAAGTTCAAAAGGCTTTTGAAGGAAAAAAACAAAAAAACAAACAAGATCTCACTTAAACCATGGGTCATGAGAAAGAACCATTATATTTTAAATTAATATAAAAGCTTACTGCTAGGATTAGAAGTCCAAATTAAGCTGGAGTCATCCCATAGGTTTTTATTTTGATAAATATTAAAAAATTTTGAAGAATAAAAAAAACTGCATAGGTCTATATTATTCTTTCAAGTGCCCTGGATGGTTTTAAAAGTTATACTAAGGCTTCCCAACTTATATAAAAAAAGTGTTCTCTGTAATCTTGGGTCCTAAAAGTCTTAAACTTGTTTTTTAGATTATAAAAAGAATCTTGAAATGTTTTTCTCACAGAAAAAAGGTTCATGAAATAAATTTTTTTTTGTACTCCCTCAGTCCATTGGCTTCATGTTTAAAAAATCTTTTTGCAGAGAATGTCATAAGATATTACGAAACAGAAAAGTCAAGACTGATAAACATACGGTTCATTTTGAAAGTGGAGTACGCATGGGAATTGGTGCTTTTAATTTGGTAAGTTACTTAAATGCTCCTTTATCTCTGTCTTTCTTAAACTCACTGTAAATCAGCCAAGGTTTAAAAGAACTATATTAAGATTAAAAAAAAAAAGCTTGAGATCGTTTTTTGGACATCAGATGCATTATAGAACTTAAAAGATGAAACATGTTGGGATAGGTTAATACTTCCGTGCTTTGAAATTTTTTACTCTGTCCTTTGTTTATATGATGAATATTTCATTTTTTTTTCTTTCCAGATGATTTCATTGTTACCAAGTAGAATTATGAAACTTCTAGAATTTGTTGGATTTTCTGGGAACAAGGTAAATGACCTGCTCTGCTATGTAAAAGACAAAACCTAATGTTGAATTTTTTCATGAGAGTGGAGGATAATAGAAACTGATTGTAATGATGGATAACAAATTTTCCTTCAAAGGCTGTGAACAAATGTCAACAGGGTTTGATAGAGCAGAGATGTAAAACCTGAATTCATGTGTTAAAGCATACAGTACAATTGAGATGTATGCAACTGTTTCCACACTTAAATGTATAAATATTTAAAACAATAAATTTTTCTAGCTTCTCATTTGAAACATGCATGGAGTTAAAAATCTCTGAGGGGGTTTTATGTATTTTAAATCTTTTCAAATAGAATGTGTTCAGGAAAAGAGGAGAATCTTGTTGAAAATACTATCCGAACTTGATCAAATTTGTAATATTTAACTCCTTAGTTTTGATTGTGAGGCATTCATCCCTTTTCTGCCCCTATGCCATTTTACATAGCCTTTTCCCCCAAACTTTTAGCATATTTTTTAAGCTTAAGCATGCAAAGTGGGGACAAGCGGAATTCGTTTCAAATGTTAAAAGACCTGTTATGTTACAGTCAACTTACCTTAAGAATGATCATTACCAAGATCACGGTTTACTGAGGATACAGGCATACAAGTTAGTTTTATGGCATAGGCAAATGATGATCGTAATATAATACTTGTAGTTGTTAAAAGACCTGTTATGTTACAGTCAAATTACCTTAAGAATCATCATTACCAAGATCACGGTTTACTGAGGATACAGGCATACAAGTTAGTTTTATGGCATAGGCAAATGATGATCGTAATATAATACTTGTAGTTGACGATTCATTTTCAGATAATTCCCCTTTTAAGGGTCTTATAGCGTAATTAATGTCCTACAATTCATGCTTATCTGTTATTTTCCCAACAGTAGATCCTAGTACCAATCATATAGGACCAGTGTCCTCACTGAATGAAGAATAATAGTCTCTTCTGGTAGGATCCCCAGGCTTAACTTTTTAAGTGAATATTGAATCACTCACAGATGGGATTTGTCTCTCTTCAGAAATTTGGACTGAGTGAACTCAAGATCAGTTGTGATTTACATGCTGGACTGAGAGGCAAAATCAGTACAATTATCCTTGTAGCGTATCATTCACTGGTGACATATGTGTTAGGTAAGCTGACAAAGAAGACAGTATAATTCGCTATTTAGATTAAGAAGTGAATAATAGCAAGTCAAATCTTGAAAAACTTCAGCTTATTTCTAGCTGTTTGTCTGATAGCAGTTGCCAAAAAACTTTATGATAACAAAGAAATTTATAGATGAAAGATAAAGGAGGGGTCACACAATTTAAGATTAAGCATCTTGGGTATCAAAGAAAAATGTTGCAGCCAGTAACTATCATCATCATTTTACCATTTTGTATGGCCATGGACATCATAATAAAGTTTGTCAGACAAACTAAAAATTTAAATACAAGGAAAAGAATATTAGTATAAGATCCTATGCTCATTGTGCACAATTATGGATGCCGCTGTTTCTTTGTTGGTAATAATATTTTAAATCAAAAACAATTTTTAACAAAGCCAAAATCATGCTGATTGAGACACCAAAATGATTCAATGTAACTTATTATCATGAATACATCATGCTGCTGAATGATATTGATGTTATAAGAACAGGAAAAACAAATAATAAAAAAAAAATTAAAATACAGCACATTTATGTAGATGTCTCTTCAGTTCTGTAGGCTGTTCACACTACTGAAATGTTCTTGGATAGCAATTGCTTTTTTTTTTTCTTGACTGATATTTATCATTTTGCCTTTGTCTACTCAAAGTCTCATTATAGGTTGTTTTTATTTTTTATTGGAAGAATGTCATCATTATTTTTGTATCAGTCTCACAATATCAATCAATTATATTAAGACCTTATCTCTTGTTTGGTCAGCAAATATCATGTTTATTTCTGGATGCACCCTCTCCTCCATTCATATTTTTAAGAAAAATCAAATTCTAGGAAACAAGAAATAAATAATCACTAAGATCTAATTCACTCTTATCAGTGGATAAGTCAGATCTAGACATGTGGCTAAAATTCCAAAGACATCTTTTAAAGGATGGTTTTAAACTTGATTTTTTAATAATCCTCTTATTTCTATGGGATACATATAAATAAAATTTCCACCTTCTCACTGTTTCTGAGCATAAAATTTAAAAACAATGCAATATATCTAAATATTTTGTTTCTTATCTATAAGCTAGTTAATGTTAAAATATGCAGGGATAGATTTAAAGTATGTTGAAATTATTTCAAAACTAATTGCAAGTGTGCATCCTAATTATAATAAGATGGTTGAAAGTACGAAGTAAAAGATTAAGAAGTAAACTAGATTTTGGCCCACAATAGTTCATTATTTAATTAAGATTGCCTTGCAAATTTTATTTGAGCTTTAAATCCAATTTAAATTAGCAAATTAATTAGTTTGAATGGGAGGAATTACGTTAAAGAAGGCACAGGTTAGTCTTTAAAAGAAGCTTTCCTTTTGTCACTTCTCAGCAGAATTGAATTTACTGAATTTCTCTTTTTTACTGATATAAATTCATCAATTCTATTGACAGCCAGACTTTGTGATTAGCCAAGTCAAAGCTTGTAACTTTTATTAAACCTTCAATTTTCAACATCTGTATTATATTACCTCGTAAGCCTTGTGTAAAATAGTTTTATGAGATTAATTTACTAATATTATTCAGAATGAGAAAGAGCATACCTAATGCAAAAAAAAAAAAAATTCAATCTGTTTAACTTCTGCATATGTTAAATAAAGTAATCAGACTTCATATTTTCATGAACTTGGAATTATGTGATTATTTGATCATTTATTGTTTATTGATTTGTCTCATATGTTGTGCTCTATCTGGATTTGAATGACTTCATAATATGACTAAATTTGTAAACAATCTTGAAAGGTTTGGCTGATGGAGACATTGATTTGGCTACAGAGGTCCTACAGCCATGTCTTGTCACTCACCCAAAGGTATACTGCATTCCTTTTGTATGCTAAACAGACTGCATTTTGTTATTGTCTCTTAGGAACATTTTTTTTCCACTGTACAAATAGTTTTACTCTATGGGTGAAAAATGTAGTGTTTAAGAGTATTGTTCTTGTGGAAAAAGGAATTTTAGAACAGTCATAAAACAGACTGCATTTTGTTACTGTCTCTTAGGAGCATTTTTTTTCACTGTGCAAACAGTTTTATTCTGAGAGTAAAAATGTAGTCTTTAAGAGAGCTGTTCTTATAGGAAAAGGAATTCTTGAACAGTCATAAAATTCTCTAATGAAAAAAAAACGAACGAAAAAATTTTGGTCTGACACCTAATGTGATGAACATGTGTTTAATTTGGTAGGATTTGAATAAGCCGAAATGAGAATTTTTAAATTTTTTTTTATATAAGTGGTCTGAATTTTTTCGTATAAAAGATTTTGCAATATTCTTGCTCTCTTTTCATGCAAAACTTTTTATCACAGGGTGCCCTGTTTTTATTTTTTGCTGGTCGCTTGGAAGAAGTCAAAGGTCATATTGATGAGGTATTTATGTTTCTTTATTTGTTTTTGTATTTAAGTTCAAATGTAAATCAAATAAAAACAATGAAATACTTATCAGTTTTAGTCTGTTCATATGAAACATATTTTAATGTGGCGAATGAGCTGCATCAAAGGGTCCTTTTATCCTGTGTTGTTGCATCTGTTTGAATTGAATTGAATTGGTGGAAATTCTCCATTAGGCTGGCCAAAAAAGTTGAATGCTGTTCAAAATATAATTTTTAGTTGCTGAGATACTTTTGTTATCAGTGAAGGAAATTCAGGATGAGCATTTGCCCACCAATATGTGCATGCAGAGGCTAATTTTAAGTGTTGCTTCCTCATCATATTTTTGTCTCAAAACGAGTCTTTTGGTAAATCTTAATACCTTTTTTGATCAACAGTAGTTAATAATAATGTCTATAAATACTGAGTCTTGGATCAATATCTGATTTACCCCAAACTGTTAGCTTTCTAATGCATAGTCTTACATCATCAAAAGTTAAAAACTGATTGCAAGAAAGAGTGGGATAAGAGTTATTTCCATTTTATTTCAGGCAATCAACAAATTTGAGGACTCTATTGAATCTCAAAGTGAGTGGCGACAGTTCCATCATCTTTGCTACTGGGAGCTCATGTGGTGCCATTGGTAAGTTAGCAGCCAAGAAATTTTTAAGTGAGAAGCGGTCATCCAGTTTTACTCCGCTTTCATCTCCTATTATTACCCTTAAAACTATAGTTTTCTTGCTTATAATGCAACCCAATCTCACTATTTTTATTATTTTATACAAATTAATCTCGGGCTCATGAAGAAAGGCACAGTTGTATAACACGCATCAAATAATTTTTTAAAAAATCCTTATGATATTGTTACATCTTAATAAAATCTGCTCTTTGTAATCTGTCTCATTGTCTAAACTATTTAGCTTTAAGCCACTTTTTTTTTCTTTTAGCTTCAAGAGTGATTGGCTCATAGCTATGAAATATGCAGAGCGTTTGTGCAAAGAATCAAGATGGAGCAAGGCCACTTATACATACCAAAAAGCATCATTTCTGTCAATGTGCCCAGAACAAACAGATGATACCCGCAAGCATATTGACTATCTCTTTGCGTAAGTCAATGTATTCAGTGTCTTGATGTCATTTCCAAATTTGAAAATAACTTTTCAAAATCGAAATAATTCTTATTTCCATAATTTAAAGAAAAATAAAAAATGTAATTTATAGTCTTTGGTTTAAGTCTACTGGACAGAGATAACTGATCAAAATAGTACACGTATATTCCTCTCATTATTTTTAATGTTATTTGGTGATTTCCTAGCTAGCAAATGGATTATGCTTAAATCAGTAGAGTGTCTGTTTCTTAATTATGTTAACAGCTTTGACTATTTTACATTTAAAGCAAAAAAGTCTTATAACAGTCATAACTTTCTATATATTACATGTGTATTTTATGTTGATCATTAACAAAGACTTATAAATTTTTATTTAATAGGCTGGCAAATAAGATTTGGCTTTTTGAGCCATAATTGTTTTTCAAATAGTTTTCTATTTTTTTAGTGAACATAATTTTAGAAATGGGCGGCTGAGATTTCCTATCATTTAAATCTTCATCTTTGAGATGGCTTGTAATATAACATTTTATATCTTTGAAACAACAATATTTACCCAAATTTATTTTCAATTTCTTACAACGATATTTTAGTGAGGTGCCTCGGCTAAAACAGAGGATTGCAGGCAAATCCATCCCTTTTGAGAAGTTTGCAGTGGCAAAATCTCAGCGCTACTTCAGTCAAGGCAACTACCTTATCTTGCCAGCTCTTGTGAGTGTTTTTAACATTTGCAAAATACCTCCACTCCATCTCTGAGAGAAGAAAAATCATCTCATGGGATTGTGCTTTAATCTTGGAGCAGACTATCTGATCAATGCCTAGAGTAGATTGAGCT
Organism: Elysia crispata; assembly: GCA_033675545.1. Lineage (NCBI taxonomy): Eukaryota > Metazoa > Mollusca > Gastropoda > Plakobranchidae > Elysia > Elysia crispata. Next base: position 376,563 of record JAWDGP010000828.1, on the reverse strand, counting down.
TATAACAATACAGTGCTTACTGAAAAGCATGATTCATGGATATTATTGATTGCTCAGATTCTGGATATTATTTATTGCATAGATCACCATGCATAATATTATCTGTTCAAATTTATTGTATTTGAATGGTGCTTTTCAAAGACTGCACTTTTCTTTTTTTTTTCTACCCTCATTTTTGCACTATTAGATTTAATATTCAGTAATAATCACAACTCATTCAAATTTCGCTATGCTGATGGTATTGCAGGAGCTCATTTATGTGTGGAATGGATTCAACATTCTTGGAAAGAATAGGGAACTTTTGGAGAGAATGCTAGTGGACATTGAGGCAACTCTGACAGAGATAGCAAGCAAATCTAGCTCAGGTAGATTCCTTTTCCTGCTCCAACAGATACCATTCCTTTTTTTTTTTCCTCACGTCTAAAACAAAGTTTGAAAGACTGATTTCTTGAAATAGTTATGGTTTAATAACAATATGTCAACCTAGGGGCTCATTTCGAAAGATTTGGCCTAAAAATAAAGCATTAAACATAAAAAAGACTTTGAATGTTATTTTGTCCATAGATAAATTCAAGGAAGATCTAAATGAATCTTGACTGAGTGTATGATGAATAAAACATTTTTTTAAAATCTCTGAAAACCAAAATTATTACTCTGTCAGAAGTAGACCCCATACTGCTTCAAATTTAAGAGAATTAAGATCTAAGAACAAGATTTGTATACGGTTGATTTTTACGAGAAGTAGATTTTGAGAAATATACTGGAAGAAATTTTAAATTCATAGTTATATCTTGTGCAAATAACTTGAAGAGATCTGGTGAGAACAAAGAGATGACAATGCATTCACATTTGAACATCCTGAATTCATATACAGTTTCATGTATGTATGTGGAACATGGTATGTCTCACAGACTTGCATAAGAAAGATGTAAGTTTTCATCAGCAATTGTAATATATGTAAAAACTGCCTAAGGTGCAAAAAATAAAGATGTTCTTTTTTTAAATGACATTACATAGGTAGGTATAGTTTTTCATTTTCACTTTAAGGTATCAATGCAAAAGCCATTTATTTCTTAGGTTGTACCCGTTTGAACTCTTAAAATAACTCAAACTTATTCTCGCTTCACTTCATTTAATCACTTCATTCGGAAAAAAAAACAAAACAAAAAACAATTTATTTATCTAAAGCTCTAAAGCCTTGTATGATATATGAGCCAAGCTCTGTCTCTCAGACTTTTGTTTAATTTTTATACAAAACAGGGAAGCGTTAGAGTTTTTCATAACACTGGGAATAGCAATGATCAGTATTGCCAAGAAAGAAGAATACAGGGTTATATTACTGCAGCACAGTTGTTGCCTTTAGATTTTAAAGGCTCTGAAATTGCAAGAAAAAACCCATAAAAGTATGTTCCTTTTTGATTAATAATCTTTGCTTCTCTAGTTGCCTTTCAATTTGCTAAGTGCAGCTGAAGATTTTTTTTTCTGTGGAGCATATATCAGACTGCAGCTCACAAAAGGTCCTACATATTACATTTTGCATATAACTTGCATAGAGTAGTAAGAATTTTTTTTTTTAAACCTGGCTCTGTTAATAAAAAGTTAAAAATATATGTAAAAGCCACTTTTAAAACAATTGATAACTATTAGAAGGTGTGAAGTGCAACCAACACAGATATTCGAGTAGACTTGGGAGCCTTATGACATTTCTGTGGTGTTTTTTTCCCCCATAAGTACATGCCAAGATGACAACAACATGCTTTAATATCTTAACACACTGTGTGACAAAGCTTATCGTATCAGAATTTCTTTTTAGCATGCATTTCATCAATTTTTTTATTCTAATTTCAGGTGAATCAAAGAGTGGAAAGTTTTACTATGACAACTACTGCTTGGCACTCTTACTTAAAGGTGTTTGCCTGCGGCACAGAGATCAAAGTTTTCAGGCGGAGCAATGTTTCCAGGAAGTGGTTGAAAGGTGACATTATCATCACAAATTTTTACCTTTATGTTTTTTTTACCTGTCCTTTATGTTAAAGCTCTTCTCTTATACAAAGGAATGCCCTGTATAAGTACTAAGTTTTCTGCTTATGTTCAATAACAATAACAAAGACATCACCACCATTAAATACATGTTTTATGTTTTTAAAAAGCACCTAAGATCCTGACACTGACTTCTGAATTAAGCACATTTAAAAACTCAGTAGGAAGTTTAAAATAGTTTTTTTTTATTTAATTTTCCAGGGAAAATAACAAACATCATTTATTGTAAATCAATTTGGTTTTCTCTATTAATACCAATATTTTATCTTTTGGTAATACTTTTCCTCAATAGTTAGTTGCGACACTGTTTTTTTCTTTTTCATCCTCACGATGCATTGGTATGTTTCTTCATTTAGCACATCTACCTTGAAATTTCGCAGGAAATTCAAAGACCTGTGCTTGATTGCAACATATTCATCTTTAACCATTTTAAAATTAGATTGCGCTAACCATATAGTTTAAATAGCACTCATATTATTTGTAATATAGAATTATTCCTTTTTTTTCAATTTTATTTTCAGTGAAAAGCGTCTAAACTGTGACCATTATCTTATCCCATACTCACTGGTGGAGCTAGCAATTCTGTATCTTTACCAAGAGCGCTACTCAGATGTTAAGAAACTTTTGGACAAAGCTAAGTAGGTTGAATTATGAAATCTTTACTACATACATTCAATTGCCAATTTGCAGAAAGTTTATTGAAAAGCATACTATTGATTCTTTTTCATTTCAACTCTGTTACAGTAAAAAAAATTGACAGAAAGCTCTATTTAAAATCTGTACAATTCTCATTGGTGTTTTGACTCTGCACTTTAAGCTCTAAAGCTTAGGTGCGTGGCTGTGCCAGAGCATAACATTGCTATTTTTCTTTTTACTTCATGAACAGGAAGCAATACAGCCATTATTTTCTTGAAAGCCGGCTTCATTTTAGAATTCATGCCATCCGCCTGCAGCTGAATACAGCTTTACTCAGCAGCAGTGACAGTGGTAGTGTTGCAGAAACTCCCTCTCTGGAAGGTGATGATGAAGATGTTGATGGAACTTCTGCACAGCAGTTCATTAGAGGAAATGTGAATAATGAGGTTGAGCCACAGGAGAAATTGTAGACTGTTTTCTTTATCTTTGTCCATTTTATTTTTTTAAAATATCTATAGCATATCAAATGCTCAGTTGCTATGTTGCATCCAAAAAAGTATCTTTACCATTTGATTTTTTTTTTCAATTTGTTGAGATTTTATGGTACTTGCTTTTTGTTTTTTTGTTTTTTTTTTTAACAAAGAATAATTTGAGCAAGGTATTTCTATCGATATGCTACTATGCACAGCTCATCTTTGTGAAGGCAATTTGTAGCTTTCATATAATATACTCTTGATTTGTGCCAAAGTTTATTGAGATAAGTCTTTAAGCTATTTATTTGTAACGGTCTAGCAGCATGATTTTGGCTCATATTCATTACCGGTTACTTGGAATACAATTTAGAGCAATATAAACAGTCCTTTTTTCTTTTATTTTATGAAAGTCTAAAATTTTTGTAATACATCATGAACAAGCATTCCATAATTTTCAAAAAGCATTTTTGAGCTTTCTGCAAAGAAATTTTGTGTCTTTGATTATCTATATTTATTTTATTTTAACTTTTGTTCCTTCCAATTTTTCAAAGAAAAAAATATTGGGAGAGATCATGCCGCTTTACCCTCATTGCTGGGTCTGACAATCACTCACTTCCACAATTAATGACTTAAATGTGGATATTCTCTATCTTTTATCTTTTTTATTCCTTAAATCTAAGTGGCTTATGAATGTACCATAACATGCATTCACACTTTTATCCTATATTTTTATCTTCTAGCAATTCCTGCAGTTTTGCAAAACTGCTTAGTGGAAATGCTTTAGTATTTTTTCTAATACTATTGTTGGAGGTTTTACCTACTTGAAGGTATGGGGTGGAAGTATATTTCTCCACTGTTGACTTGTCACTTTCTTAACTATCATCTTTATGGTTTTGAAAGTTTCAATTCTTCAAAAGAAAACTCATACATGAAAATAACCCTAGGTGTAGTTTGATACCAACCGTGAATATTTTTCAATTAAGAGATTCATCCTTTCCCACTTGAGTGAAGTCTATCAAGTTTTATCACAATTATCTTAAATTTGTTCTTGAAATTTTGAGGTGAACAGATAGAAACTTAAAACTTAACCAAACCCATGACTATTTCCATGATTGTGAGCATCATGATCACCACAATTAACTTGTCATCATTATCATCGTCATCATCATTACTTGTTACCTTTGATATATAAGTAGAGATCTGAACAGCTCATGGACATTTTTCTCTCTAGTTTTCCCATCTTGTGAGACGTTTGATATTATTCTATTAAAACTTGTCATTCAACCCGTTTCTGTTCAAGGCAAAAAGCTGAACAAAATATGTGTGATTTCAAAGATTGAGATTTTCAATTTTCATGGACACATCATTATATGGATTCTGTAGACGAATTCACAATGTAAGGTTATATTATTTTAATGTAAGAATTTAAAAATCAAGGAAAAGAAGTTGTAATTAATTTTTCATTATTCAAAAATTTTTCTGCATTAAATCTGAAGCAAATTTCATTGAATTGATCAATAAATTACCATCAAGAGAACTTCTTTAGATCTTTTTTCCCCATTTTCTATCAATTATTTATCTCTGTTTTTCATGCATCTGTGACATGTGTAATTTTAATAATTTAAAATTGTTTGTCAGTTTTTAGATTTTGGATCTCTTTTGCCTCTTACTTATCCCCACCCCAAATCACTAACAATGCACTTCTTAAGTCAGGATTGAACACATCAATGGTTTACTACAATAGGTATCCTATTTCTTAAATGGATAAGTCAGGTGTGGATCATAAGCAATGGTCAAAAGACAATTATGTAATCACTTACCTAAACCTCTTTTTAAATAAGTGAAATGAAAATGAGGCATATTAACTGATGTTAAAAGTTGCAGGTTTAATATTTGATAAAATTCAACCCATCCATACATTTTTGCTTCAAAAAGGTATATATATATATAAATTTTTTTAACGTTTTAAAACTCTGTAGCCAAGACAGACATTATAGCAATTTTCAAAAAAGTTCAGTTTCTAGGAGAAACGCTTTTAAGCCTTTTATTTAAGTATTAGAAGCGTGTAAAACTTTATAATTATTTTATCCAAAAGCCGCGGTAAACTGTTTTATTGATTAGTATAAGGAATATTTTATTTGCTTTATGTCTTTTTGGATGTTGAATCCTTTGACTTTTGTTAATTTTTTTCTTCAGCCTTTTAAGAAAAATGGATATCTTTTTTAATTGACATCAGGTCTTTACACAGGTTTTGTGTTTTTTTTTTGTTCTTTTTGTCAGTATTTATCACATTGATATTCTTGATTCCCTTGTTGTCAATGATTTTTGGATACATTTTTTATCAATAGAGTGCATTCATGTATTGGATAGTGCGGATCATTAATTTGATTTCTGTAGCAGAATGCTCCTTACTTTTGTAGTAAAACTTGCTTGAATCTAAGCATTGTTGACCAAACCAGACTGACGTTGATATAATTTGCTCATATTTCTTCTTAAGATAAATTATCTTCCGTTGTATTTATCAAATATTCTTCTGACTAGAACAAGATTCATCCTAAATTCTTGAATAAGTCTTGGAACTTTTGTACTTATTTATTGTTTTAAGTGTAGACTCAAAAAATAATGTAAGGATTTAATGTCCGATAAATGAAGTTGATGTCTGTTTACATTAAGCACCCTACATTGCACAAAATGGTGCTGCATAGTGTGAGCATTAGGCAACTCTGTGCTGTATGTTAATACTAATTAACTTTAAATTTATATCACTGTAGCTGTTGACTTTAGCGATGAGCAATTGCTTAATAAAAAACAAGTATTATTTTCTCTTTTTTATCTGTAACCTTAAGTATGTTTTACTGGGAGCATCTGTAGGTTTGGGGTTAGATTGTCCATCCTGATATTGTAACATTCTTCACATTATTGACCTCCAAACTTTGGTTGCCGAGTTTTGTGCCTCAACTCTCCTGGTCTGTCCTGCCAGGCGGAGCTTCTTAGAAATGCAGAAAGAACCAGAGATAATCTTGTTTTGGAAGAGTTGTACAAATCATTAAATGAATGAACAAGTAACAAGAACAAAATGTGTAAAACAGTATTTAATTTCTTTGAGAAAGGTCCCCTGAAGAAATATTTAAAGCTTAGCAATAATCATTTTTTATATTAGTTGACATCTCTCTTTCTTATTTGGAGAGTTCACATGTTAATTTTAAGTTTATCTTTTCTGCTCCAATTCATTCAGGTTTTCATAAAAATTCTACTATCAAATTAAAGGTTAAAAAATTTTTTTTCTGAGATTACCATAAGATAACCAAAAATTTACTCCTTCACTTTACCAAAGTACTAAGCAAAATTGCCATTCCTTTTTTTATTATGTACTGTTCGACATTATCCACTTTTCTTTGACTGAAAGAAAAAAGAAAAAAAAATTGCTTTTACATGCATTTCACAATGTGTTTGCTCTCAGTGATTGTCCTTATATGTTATTTTGCTCATTAGAAACAGGTTTTATGTAACATAAATGATTTTAAAGAGTAAAACATTATTTGTATTTGATATTTGCTTTATTTATTTTTATATATTGTTAATTAAGATTTATCACATAATCATATCAAAAGTTCTTTTCAAAGTATATTTATTTATTTATTGAGATTTTGGTGTAATTTATAGCCAAAAAATTGTAACACTGTTGCTCCAGATCATTTCTTGCTTATTAAAGTTCCTCTTATTCCACATCTCTGTAGAAGTTGGGGAATACTTTTGGAAGTTATTTATAGAGCCAAACTTACAACATTTTAAGTCTAACAAAGACATTCTAAAAGGAAAAAAGTTCAATGCAGTTAAGTAAGATATTTTTGAGAATTTTCCAAGTTTATACCGTATGATTCTCAAGATTTTTTGCATAGTAGTGGAATATAACAAATTTTAAACTATTTTATGTTATTCACACTAAAGTCCACAATTTCTGTGATTCAATTTGTTTTATTCATTAAGCATTTATTAACAGCAATAACTTTTATCAAATCTGTATTTTTGTGACTTAAAAATGTCATGATTATGAGATTTGCCTTTTTTTAGAATTCATTTGTAAACAAAAGAAATGAATAATTTGCACACCCAAATTGTTTCAAGATTCATTTGAACTTGCATATGACTTTTCCTGTCTTATTTTTAGCCTTTTAGCATCATTTGCATTCCCTTAAAGAATGCTATGAAATTAAAGATTTTTTTTTTTGCATGGACTTAGATGTCTAGAAATGAGCGCAAAATTTATTCCAAAGTTTCCTTTCTTGTTGTCTTTTGTGCCAGTTGTAACCCCATTTCATCCTATGATCTGTTGAAAAATCATAAAGCTCTACATCGAGGTCTGAGGCTTACAGTGTGTTATATATAATTGAAAAATGAAAATTTATAAATTAATATTATCTTCAAAACAGATATTGATGTTGATGTTATGCTTTTGTTTTCCTACTTATCGAACAAAATGTAATTTTCATTGAAAAGAAGGGATCAATAAATTTTAGGCTCATCATTCTTAAAATTTTCAATGCTAGTGAATCTCCTATTTTATTCATAGGAGGGGCAAATAGTTTGATATCAACCTGTGTCTTCTTTTCAATGTATTTGATAGTTTGATATCAACCTGTCTCTTCTTATCAAAGTGTTTGATAGATAAATATCAACCTGTCTCTTCTTTTTAAGTATTTGATTGTTGAATATCAACTTGTTTCTTCTTTTCAAGGTATTTGATAGTTTGATATCAACCTGTCTCTTCTTTTTAAGGTATTTGATAGTTTGATATCAACCTGTCTCTTCTTTTCAAGGTATTTGATAGTTTGATATCAACCTGTCTCTTCTTTTTAAGGTATTTGATAGTTTGATATCAACCTGTCTCTTTTTTTTCAATTTGATATATTGAAAACATTTCTCAACATCTTTTCTTTGCTCAGTTTTGTTCAAATCACCTATTCGTTAAAAATCTTAATTTTTTTTTAATCACTTGAAGTGATTTCCTTGCTAGCGATCCTATTTATTGTCTGACTGGTTTACATCATATCCTCGTCTCATCAAAAGTTTAAAATCATCACTACCTCTTACAGTATAAAGTATAAAATATTCATGGTTTTACTGTTTTCTCATTTTTTTATTCATTAAGTAATGGGAGTGGTTGTTGCCTTAAAAAAAATTAAAAATAAGTATTTACATGTACATGTTAGATTTAAGTTTCTAAAAGCCTTGATGTATAAGATTTGGAAAAGGCCTTATGCATCTAAATGAGATACTCAGTACAATGAAGTGAGCGACTTAGGTGGTGTGTTTCCAGGTGTACAATTAGTAACAAAGTTCTTTTATGCACTATTGATTTGCTGCATGTCTTTTTTCATTGAAAGGCTGCTGTAAAAATCCAATTATTCAAGAGAAAATCTGATCATTTCAGTGGCTGGACAAATGTATTTATCATCAAATTTCATTTAGAATATTTTTAGAAACGTTTCTAATTGATTGGAACCTGCCCCTAAAAGTTCTAATTTGAAGAGCATCTTTTCATAGTTTCATTATATCTGTGATACATAGGCAAGAGCATTGTCCTAGGAATTAGTGACGCCCTTGTACTTCTATTATCATTTTAGTCTTGTAGAAGCACCTACTTTTATTTCATATGCATACACTAGACTTTAGTAGGAGATTTTTAAAGTCCAACAAGTTTATTAGGTTGTGATTCAACATGTTATATTTTGTCCAAAAGCAGGATCATTGTCAGTGGCAGAGACGATGAAAAGAAATTTTATGACTTCCTATACGAGTTGCATTGCTTGGTGTGATTTCTTTTTTTTTTCATAATTGTAACAGAAGGAGTTAAAATGATATTTTGTTATACGCTTGTGTTGCTTTTTTTGTGTAAATTTTGTTTTATAAATGCTTATTCAGCATTCAGTCCTGTACAGTCACAGTTCTAGCTCTGATTTGCACTTCTATGCTTTGAAAAATTTAGCTCCTTTAGCAAAATTGAAATAGGGATAAAAATTTTCCATTTATGAGTATTTGCACAGATTTTTTCCTCCTCGGAGATTTTTATTTTCCTTTATTGAATTACTGGTATAAAGCAAGATATTTTAATTTATTTTTAGAATGATAATGCTCTTCAGACTTAATTTAGATCCATGCAGTGTCTCTGGTTGTTGAAATTTTTTGTTTAGAAAATAAAAAGACAAGATGTGCATTTTTCATCATCAAAAAAGGTGAACATTTCATCTTAAGGGTTTTCTTAATAAGAAATTTTAAGTGACTAATTAAAGAATCACAAGTTGTTCACTAGATCTTAATACTCAGATTTCAACTTAAATGAATGGCCTTCTTAGGTTTGGATATTTATTATATGTCCAGTGCTGAAAAGATTTAGTGCAGGCTCAGGCAGTCCTATCTTATGATGCTACCTGTGCTTATCAGGGGCTTCCTTTACAATGATATATATTCAAAAAAAGTTACACATTTCATTTGCTTAGCTCAAAAACCAGACATATGAAAGAATGTTCTCTAATGTGCAATACATGTATATTTGCTTCTGGTCATATGGTTATCACAGTATTTGTATGTTCTGTTCTCTGTTTTTAGTGAATGAATGTATGAAATAGTCCTGTCATTTTTAAAACTATTTATTAAAGCACTTGTTTCAAATACAGAGCAGAAAGAATATCTAAATTGGTATTTGACATTTTGTTACTTTAGATTTTTTTGCCGCATATGTGGAAAGTGTAAACATTGAAAAGATTTCATTATTTTTCTAAGATTTTTTGTTTATTTTGGTTTCTATCAAACAGTACTATTTCTTCGTGGGATGGAACATTAGCATCAATAGATACGCGATTTACGTCTTTCAGTACAAACTTACTGATTAACCTGTAGCGTCATGTTTTTTAAGCATTCAATTTGTTAATCTACTGGACTGTATATGAAAATTGAAGTATCTTTTAGGAAACAACCAAAATCTTGATGAATTTTGTTGACATGGTGGTGACATTATTTGACTGAGAAAATAAAGCAGAAATAAAAGTGATTGCACAGCTTCGACTGCTGAGAGTCTTTTAAAAAATATTTTTAAATACCACCTAGGTTTGTAATTCCTTAAAAATTCAGAGAGAGAGAGAGAGAGAGAGAGAGGGAGGGAGGGAGGGAGGGAGAGAGAGAGAGAGAGAGAGAGAGAGAGAGAGAGAGAGAGAGAGAGAGAGAGAGAGAGAGAGAGAGAGAGAGAGAGAGAGAGAGTGCTTTTAATATTTTAGTACTCGTCTTAAATATTTAAAATGGATTGAACAATCAACAGTCTTTGTTATCTTGTCGTTAATTAAGTTAGTTTATTTCCATAATTTAGGCTTTATCAAAATTAAGATATTGAATAATAAACAGACTTGTAAATTTGCCATGTTTAGATTTCAAGAAGATGGTGCAGTCACTTGCCATTAATTAACAGTGTCAAAGATCTAAAGCCTAATTGTAATGTTTGGTGCTGGTATAAGATGGATCCTGATGAAAGAATTGAAAATAGAAAACTGTGTGGCGGTAATGCAAAAAGATAACTTTATTGGATAATTTTAGGCCAGGGGAAAAATTGGACTAAGCCTTGGTGTTCAATCAACTTCAGCCACCTTGCATCAACGTGGTCAATATCACTCCATTAGTTATTTCGGAGAGTGCTCTTAAATCATAGAACATTCTCTTATACCATGTCCCTCTACAGCACAGCTCGGCCAAATCATGTGGTTCAGAAACGACTCAGTGGAGAAAACTATTTACATGGCACTAACAAGGCATTGCAATACACATCCACCGTCCTCGAAGTAGCATAATGAAAATAATTATCTTTGGAGCAATGCTGAAGAAGTAGAATACTCTTCAAAGATATTAATGAAAAGATCACAAACCAACGAACGCCAAGGTAAAAAAAACAGCTAAGACAACTTGGACAAAAGAAAATTCAGTCTTTTCAAAGTTCTTCAGCCAGGACACCTTCCCCTCTTCAAAGGGGAAAAGGGATTTGCTCGTACTAAAGATAAAAGTTGCCGACGAAAGAGCCTTTTCACGCCTCAGTTTTCGGGGGTTTACTATAGAAAAGAACGGGAAGAAAGCCAAACACTTTCAGGAAAACAAAGAATAGGAAAGTTAGAAAAATTGCTAATGTTTCAGCAGCGAACGCACCGATTGAGAAAGAACAAAAAATTTAATTTTCTGTTACCTAAAACACAAGTTTTAAAAATTATCTCTGATAAAGACAACCGTCGGACATTTTTCAATGAGTGTACGTAATGGACACTGATTAAATATCGATCTTAAACAGAAAACCTGGACTTTTCACATAAACATGATTTTAAATATCTCACATTTAAATTTGGGCCATTATGGTTAGAAAATCACAGTCATATCTATATCTGATACAATTAATGTGGTGTGGAAGATACAGATAAAACGGAAAATGAATAATTCTCTTGGGGTTGATTCATGAATAACAGGAGGCAATAAATCTGTTGTATATCTGCCACATTGTATTCCTATTTGATGTTCTTTGTGAGGAAGGAACGAGACAGTATTTTAAAGCAAGGAGCAACAAATTAGCAAAGAAATAGACAAATTAACAAAAGACTACTCTTTGAAGGCATTGATAAAATGTAACTACTGACGTGACGATAGTGCTAACATAAGATGTGTTTCTTTATCTTTGTCTTTTTGAAATCTCTGTATTTCATGCCAAAATCTGCGACAAATACTCAAGTGTTGGACTTGGCTGAAAGAAAGTTTTGACTATCATTAATATGTTATCAAATATACACACAACCATTATGCACGAGCGTTCATTGTCTGATAACCCTGATTTTATGGGTTAAGAATGTTTATAACCTCGCAAGTTTTGTGTTACACTGATAACTTCCATCGTTTTCTTATTATCAGTTGCAGATACAGAGCTGAAACTTAGATTCTTTGATGTTGTGAAGTGTACCAGGTTTTTACTTAGATTAGGTAAAATGGCTACTTATCCAATGAGCAGGTAAAACAAGCACCCAGAGAATCACCTTCTACGCACCTTCAGGATGAGGCAATAATAATGGCCGGAAGAAATCTTGTGAATGTAACTAGAAATTCTGTAATGATTTTGTTTGTTTTGCATATAACAGTAACTGTATTTACAAAAGAGTATTCAACAGCTGACAGAGAGAAAAAAAAAACAAACCAAAAACGCCGTAGTGATTCTTGCAAATTAAGTTTACTTATGAAATTGCACAGACAAGCTGAGAGAAATATTAAGGATTATATTTATGTACAATAAAGGTGATGGGACATAACTTTGAGATAGGTGGGTGTGAGTGGAGCATTTTTTAAGTTCCATTAAGAGTGAGCAAGATCAAAATTCAAACTCGTTAATTTGATGATACTCTTGAAGCAATTATATTTTACAGTCATAAAAAAATTTGGCAGGTAGCAGATTCGTTAAAAATGAGGGGGGGGGGGGGGTTTCATAGTGTTGGCATTCATAACCAAATGTGTGTTATTGAAATAATAAAACTCTTCAACGTTTGTGGCAAATTATGCAAACACTGAGATTTGTAGTCGTCACCTATGACCAGATGCAGTTCGATCCTTCATAGATAGGAGTTGTGAGGCTGATGTACTCTCCGTCCCGAAGTATGATGCCTTCTTCACAAAAGAAATGTCTGAAAATTGAACCAGGAATGGTATATCAAAAAGTACGGACTAATTTTTCTTTTTTATTTCTTATTATTCATAAAACCAATTTTCTTCACATATTTTAAATGTTATGTAGAATTTACCAAGTTGATAGTAACTTAGTTTTTGAGATTCTCCCTGCCTCTAACAAAAGGTAACTCATTTGTAATTTTCTATGTTTTAAGCAGGAAAGGAGGAAAAAATCCACCTTGGTGTGCCATAAACATAAATTTTGTTAAGATGCAAATACCTTTGATCATAAAGACAAACCTAGATATTGAGTGTCGTAGAACAAGAGAGCCTGAATTAAAATGTACAGCCACGAAAATTTCAAAATTGTTTATTTATGGTTTTGCTAAAAATCTGATGGCGCATTTTTCTCATATATTCTTCCAGCTTCAAAATAACTAATAAGAAAACAACAGTCGGCCTCCTTCTTCCCTCACACTTACACACACATATACACGTATTTTATAGCACCCATTTGCTAAACTGCTGTTAGTAGTTGCAAGATTCATGTTTTTCCCAAGAGATCAATGCCTCAGTGCAGTTCTGTAATAAGATACCTTCAAAATAAAGTAAAAAATCTTTTTTTACATAATACGCTTATAAACAAACGCTAATAATCCGAAGAAACGGAATTAACTTTACATGAGGCAATATTACAGGGATGCTCCATAAAAAGCATATATTGCCATGTAAACCTTTATCGAGATTATACAGTTGCATTAAGGGTTAAGGATCCAATTTTATTTCTGCGTTATTCACACTAGTGTACGCATCATTGTCTCAAAATATTTACAAATTAGCAGTAACAAAATTAAAAAAAAAAAAACAATCTCAAGAAGATTAGCTGTGCAAGATGAGGCTTCAAGCAATCTTCCGTTTCCCTTAATATCTTTGTTATAAATTAATTAGAGATCTAATCGCACCTGGGTAGGTTACAATTTGGTCAGAACCCATCTATGTTACGTCGATCAGAATGGTCGTGATTGAGACCCATCGTGACTTATATTTAAAAGAGTGCGGGTACCATTTGCATTCTCAAGTACGTGTGGTAATCTCTTTCTCATTGAAGCAAATATTCTCTATATATATTTTAAACTTACGTATTGAACTCCATGATACTGTCGACTTTAATTTGACTCAGAGTTACTTGGTACGATGTCCAGGAGAATAAACCGTAGATGTAGTGGGCTCTTACTCTCACCTCTATCGGGTTACCAATGTCAACAGGAGAGAGGATCATGGCAGTCATGACGTTGCCAGGCAAGATGTCTCCACTGAAGGAAAAAAATAGATAAAAAAATTAATACTGTTTCTATTTCTTAAAGGATAAAAAATTAGAACGATCAACTTGTCCCCTCTATCGAACTTTCTATACGATTGAGTGATCAATTACGTATCTCACAAATTAATGAAATCAAATTCTCGCCTATGGGTGATCTCTAGGTTTGAGACCCATAACGCATACAGAGAGAAACTGTTGAGATTGATATAGAACGAGACACAGCGAGGTGCGAGAAGAGAAAGAGAAAGAGATAGAATAAAAAATAAATAAAAGTCAAAGATCAAGAGGCTGGGAGATATTTTATAAACAGAGTAAACTGCGGAAAGAGAAAGAGAAAAGAGAGAGAGAGAGAGAGAGAGAGAGAGAGAGAGAGAGAGAGAGAGAGAGAGAGAGAGAGAGAGAGAGAGAGAGAGAGGCTGTGATGGGAATGAAAGATATAAAAAATTCCGATCTTTTGTTATCGCAAAATTCTTTAAAACTGGACAGCTTCATAGAGAAAAATGGCGCATTTCTTATAACGTAATTTTTCCTAATCGCAACCTTCAAATTGGCAGCTTACCTTAACCCTTCTCCGCGATCACTTTTTTCTTCCTATTATTATTAAAGAAAAACATAGAAACCTTCAATAGCACTATTCTTTTTTGATTGAAATGACTATTCATTTGTTTTTTAAGTGAGATGCAATTAAACTTGCCAACAACGCTCCCTTCAGACTCACAGATAAACATGTGACCAGCCCGTGCTTGCTTGATTACCAATGACCATCAACTCAAGATGGCCATAAGCGTAGGACATCGAAGAATCAGACACGCTCAGAGTCACAAAATACTGGAAGCCTAAGAAATTGCGATAGGCAACAATTTTAGAATAAAATGAAGCAAAAAATAAACATTTTCACACAATTTATGAAAACTATGCATTCAAATTACTTTTAACGATAAATAATTATATATGTAATACTTTTGTAAGGTTAACACTTGATGTAAAAATGTAATATTTACAAAGGAGTTTACGCTGGAGGTTTAGAAAGAAAAGTAACTTGTCAGAGAGGCACACAGCCAAAGACGAACAGATTTAGGTCTAAATATTGCAAAATATTGCAACATCAAAGAACAAACCTAAGAAAAAAGGAAGCGGATATTTCCAATAAGATTGCTGAATTGAAACATAAAATTTTTAAAGTCTGATCGCTGAGGGATTTCATTATTATATGTTATCTAAGAATGATAAGCACAAGATTGCCATGCCTCTGCAATACAGCTTTAGCACATCTACTACACGCTTTCCTTGAAGATTCTGATCAACTGACATAGATTTAATTATATTTTAATGCCGCTCCATATTAGCTTATGTCTCATTGGTGATTGTCTATTTCTGTTGTTTGTTTGAAACCATTTCTGGTGTGGCCTTATGGATATTCGACTTCTTATCTGAAATATTTCTGAGTTTTGTACGGGGACTGGCTTTAAATGTGAATTATTATTAAATTTTTAGTCGTGCTGATGGTTGGCATGTCTGTTGACCACCAGAAAATTTTCAAAATAAATATATAGTACCCAGCTTTTTAAAAAGAAAAAAAAAAACAACCGGGTACCATATATCTTCATCAGTATTCATGTATTTATGATATCGGTAAGGTATTTATATACCTTTTTAAAGTGCCCTGCATGCAATAGCACACTATATTGTGACTTTTGAAAGTTTGTATACTAGTTATCTTCATCGCAAAGAATATCTGTAATGTTATTATCATTAATAACGTCTTCCAGTGTATAAACCAATGATTCAATAAATCACTGTTAGAAAATCGTGCATAGCATGCCCCCTTAAGCACCGCTGAATACTAAATAAATGGCAACAATGGCCCTGTCAATCTCGCACCATGCAATACATAACATGAGGCATCTTCTAACAACAGTTGGGCGAATAGTGAGCCGGAAAAGCATTGTCGACTGTTCCCAAAATCAACAGACACTTATTCCAAATTGAAATTAGAGATTTAAGAATATGTTCAGTGCAGCAACAGTTAGCAGAAACATGTTTCCAAGTGTTTTCCCTTAGAGAAATAGAGATAGATGTAGAGAGAAAGGAGAGAGAGAGAGAGAGAGAGAGAGAGAGAGAGAGAGAGAGAGAGAGAGAGAGAGAGAGAGAGAGAGAGAGAGAGAGAGAGAGAGAGAGATCTAAATGGAAGGGTAAAAATACCCACTTGGAGAATAACTTGGTAATTACAAAGGATTCAAAAGAACGCGTGTTTGTCAGTAAATTAATAGTATAATACAGAGGCCAAAAAATATTTAAAAAATAAAGGAACAGGCACACAATTTAATGATCACGGAAGGAAAAAAAAAGAAACAATATAACTATTAATGTAACGTTTAAACGCTTCGCCTTTAGTTCGGTCTCGTCAGAAATGTCATTAAAGGCGTAGCGTTTATACGTTAAATCAATAGCTGTGTTGTTTTTTTTGCTTTTTTTTTTTTTTTTTTGGTCCCGTAATTATATGCCTGTTTCTTTTTAACCAGTGAAAGAGAGAGAGGATGTGTGTGTGTGTGTGGGGGGGAGGGGCAAATAGATAGAGCTTGACAGAGACATAAAGCAAAACTTACATTCTTTTCAACCTACGGGGTTAGAAATGTGTATGTGTTAACATCAAAATATTATACGGACCACAAAACCCCGGGCTGCTTGTGGTATTGAGATAGTGCACTCCACGTGCCTGAGAAGACGGCGCCTCAATCCCCATGATGGGGCACAGGTTGGGCAGACAGTTGAGACATTCTCCGCGCATGAATTTCTCGAAACTTTCGCAGTGTACCGCCCGGAAGTAACACTGATGGCGTTCGTGACTAGAGCTGTGTATGATGGACGCTAGGAACAGTTCTGTAGAGCGCTCATGGCTGCAGCTTATTCTTGACTCCGTGACTAAAAAGGAGAAAACAGAATCAGGAACTATTTGGCTCCATTGTATCAAAAATTCACTGACTAAAGAAGAAAATTACAGTGAAACACGACAGTTAGTCAACACATGACTGCTCGATATTTCTCATTTCCTAAACA
Source organism: Elysia crispata (assembly GCA_033675545.1). Lineage (NCBI taxonomy): Eukaryota > Metazoa > Mollusca > Gastropoda > Plakobranchidae > Elysia > Elysia crispata. Next base: position 359,361 of record JAWDGP010000828.1, on the reverse strand, counting down.
AAGAAGAGTAATAGAATGAATTACAGGATACATGATAAGGAAATACCTGACTGCAGCATAGTTATCTTTAATAGAAGAGAAATAGAGCGAATAAGAGGATAATTATGACTAAAATATCTTTGAAGTAAGGGACGAAAGGTGATTACGAGGTGCTTGAGATCAACGTAGCCTTGATCATATATAGAAAAAAGGAGACAGCAGAACAGAAGAAGATATGTGGCCAGACATGCTCATTTCAAAACCCACCAACTCAGCTCTGAAATATAAGAGTACAAATATTAAAAAAAAGTTCTACAACAAATTATTACTAAGTAACAATAGATAAGATGAGATAAGGTACACTTTTTTTCCCTTTGCGAATTCGTTTTGGGGATTCAGTTGTTAACATAAAAGTGCACAATTATTGTTCAATGTTTTCCAATTAATGTGTCTGATTTTTTTTTGTTTTTGGATAGAATTCATGACTTCTAATTGGGTTGTATAATTTTTTCTAGGTGTGTCTGTTTAATGATAAGATCACTTGATTGTTCTTCATCAATTCCATAACATATTTAAATGTTCACATAAAATTTATGCTTACGTTTGTAAAAGATTGTTTGCTATTGAAATAGCGTTTAACTATACGTTTTATAGAATTATTAGAATTTGAATGACATGTGAAAAGAACCATGCATGGGCGTTACACCTTTGATTATTGACTGGGTTCACTGACTGCATTGATTGCATTGTGAAAAGCTGCGTGATCTGAAAAATGCACTGAAGGCTTTCTCATAAAACTGTTCAGGATATGAAATACGATCTTGCAAAGAAAAGGAACTTGCTGCGGAGAATTGCTTAATCGTTTTGTTTTGGCCACGTTTGGCCCGTTGTGTCCTTATGAAACATAGTATGTGTTTTTACATAATAACATTGATTCAATTTAGGATCCTTTTATGTATAGATTGTTGGTATTGATTTGTGCCCGAGACAAAGTTGTAAAGCTTACATTACAAAAAAATTGTGTCAAAGGCGTCGCGGCACTCGTTCTCCTTAAACAATGTAACCAATGTATTTTACGGTGAGGAAATAAAGAACTTATTGAGAGCTATGGAATCTAGTTTGAAGAATTTCCCGCCTAGGGGGCCAACTGCTGCAGCTTGTTAGAACTTTTTTGCATGACATGCAGTTATAGTTTTTGTTTGCCGTCATGCAAAGATCATAAAATTCCTTAATTTTTAGGCTCTTTCTTTAAAATATAAAGCCAATAATTATTATAAAAGAATACGTTAAATCCACTTGTTCTGTTAAGCCTCCCGAGTAAATTCATGTAAAAGTCCAATAAAAAATGTCACACCAACATGTCTCCTGATCTCATTCTCTCTTTAGATTTTTTTATTCGTGTTTTATAGTATAGTCTATAGCAGGCAATGGCACCAGTCCTACTAGTGAAACCAAAATGAAAATAATTCTCTTTTTCCTAGAAATTAAAAGGCTTCTGTATCTAGTGGAAACTTCAATAGCAAATAATGTCCCTACTATCGATTAACTATTCCTGTATCCCAACGCGACAATCAGATTTATAAACTTGTTCACAAAGAAAGCTAGTGTCCATTTATAACAAGATAGATCTACGATCAAACATTGAAAGGCCTGCATTAACTTTTGCGAATTGGGAATGACTTGTGCAAAATCACGTTTCAGTTGCATTATGTCTGTAGTTGCATTCAGGTTGTTCCTCCTACCCCAAGCTTTTTGAAAAAAAAAAAGCAGAATAATTGAGTGTCAAAATCATAATTATGCTCTTTTCTCCTCCTCATTCAGAGCTCCGAGTGATTACTGGCTAAGTTTTTGGTAAAAGTAGTGTCTACGTTGAGCGATGTCTATACAAGGTAAATTGGTCAAAATGTAATTCAACTTGTTTCGCATCAAAGCTGATGGAAATCACATTTGCATATCATGGTTAGAGTTGTTGTAAATATGTTGGAGGAGTATAATGGTATAAAAATATGGTTTAATAATGTCTTTAAATGCCATTTTGTCAAATGACAAGGGTCTGCCAGCACAGGGTTAATAAAAAAAAAAAAACCGAAAAAAAAAAGTGTTTTTCTCAAAACATAATGTATAGATATGGAGGACAAGATGAAAAACCGAACTAAAGAAAGGTACGAAATTGAACTTTACCGGTGATACCATCACCAAAGAAGTCTTCAACAAGACCCATATACGTGCTCTCGTCCTGACAGCCTGGCTGATGGCGACCGGCGTTAGGATAGAAGTCGATGTCTCCTATAGGCTCAATGATGCCATATCCTGGAGGGAAAGAGCAATGGGGAGTAATGGTGACCATCTTTAAAACAACAATTTAGCAAAATACCTAAAATTGTTCTCTTTTTTTTAACATTTGGCAACACCATTGGTAAGAAATCGAACTGACCATTAGTACGACCATAAAAAAAATACTGGTGTTAGTGATTATTATTTGGGGCAAAGGTAGTAGCTATAGTACGGTGTTGATAAAAGTTCCAAAAATGATACATGTAGAGAAAGTGTCCAGCACAAAAGATATTCAATATTCAATGCTTTCGATAATAGGCTCGGAGGCGAAGAATTAGGTGAAGTTGACTCTTCTATAATTAAAATCAACAAATATCAGCTACATAGAGCTTGATCATTAACTAATACAGCAAAACAGTGTTGTGCTCTTACCACCTATGGTACCGTAAGGGATAGCGTCTGTGTGAATGACATCGACAAACACAGCATCTGATTGATCCAGCCGAACTTCTGTGGAGAAGTTGTGGTAACCGGGCTGTGCGGGGTCCAAAGCTGAAGTAGATCAGAGCAGAATTAAAATTGATTAGCTTAATGCAGTTGTGACTCAGGGGCTAAAACAATCATAGTATAACTTTCCCCCTTTGTCTAATTATCTGACTATTAACACTAGCTATATATCTATCTATCTATGTCTATATATCTGAATGCCCAATAATTTTGCTCGTTCTTTTAACAAACACTCACCACTAATCCTGCCTAGGCCTGGAGTCATGGCACCAACGTAACCAGCGATATGAGCCCCCAAGCTATGACCAATGATGTGAACCTTTGCCACGTCAACACCCCTGCCTTGCACCATGGTGTCCACTAAGGCAGCAAGCTGTGCCCCGACCAGCCGGGTATTGGCTACAGCTTGACTGTAAGGGAACGTCGCTCCATTCTCCCAAGCAACCACTATGACGTTCATCGGAGCCTGATTGACGAACAGACGAGCATTTAATTTCTGTTATCTATAAATTTGTTTACTTTAACTTAAAATTAAGCTGAATATTTTTCCTAAGTAATCTATCCCCCTACTTGACTATCTATTTATCCATCCATCGATCTATCTATCTATCTATCTATCTATCTATCTATCTATCTATCTATCTATCTATCTATCAGTCTATCTATCTATCTATCTATCTATCTATTTGTCTATTTATCTATCTATCTATCTATCTAATTATTTATACATCTATAAGTTTCATTTATCTATCAGTCTGTCCATTTACCTATTTACTTATTAATTCATTATCTATCTGTTCACCTCAATTTCTTCTATCTTTTTTTCAATTTGATATCTTCATCGATCGCTCTATAGCTACTGATTGATCTATATATTATCCGTCAATTGTCCTATCATATATTTTATGCCATGAGAATAACTTATATTTGTCTGTTAAAATCATGAAAATAAATATCTTGACCTTGTCCAAGAGAGCTTTTGTCATGTTAAGCACATACTCTGTGCTACCCGTCTGTAGGAAGCCGTGGATGATGATCTTTGTTGGTCGGCTGCCGTTGAAGTTGGAGTTGATCACACTCGACCTTTTATTTTATTTTTTTTTTTTGGGAAGAAGGATGATAATACACTTGCAACTTTACAAAAGACAAAGATGTTGCAATAAAAGTTTACTCATTTTGATATTCTTCATTATTTTATGCACATAATTGAAAAATCTAAGGCACCCGATGAATACAAACGGACATATCCCATTTTTTATCTCAGAAAGCCAGATATGATTTCAATAAACCCTCTATGAGTAGGATGTTATTTGCCAGCCACTTGATGGTAATTCTAACATTTTGACACTGCCACTTAACAAGAGAAAGTTGACTATAAGTCGTTCTGATTGACAAAGTTTCATTGTGTGGATGGCGTATGCAGTTATTATACAGTAATGCTAAAATACTATAGGCTGTTGCCAGTAATTCATCTAAAGACATTTTGACACTAAATACCTGTTGCGGGAAATGTAAGGCACGTTTTCAAATTATCGTGATATTCAGATGTCTGGATTCCATGATAGTGTTTTCACTTGACATCATTGCGAAACAATACTACAAACTTTCTAGAAGCAATTGAGTCAATAATTAATTTCTATGACTTATTGCAATTGGAGCAGATGAATCAATTGCACTAATGGATCTCAGTCATCACTTTCCCATTTAACACGTTAACTATGTGCAGCATTTTTACGTTTGAGCTCTAATATTCTGCAATGGTTGCACTCGACCTCGTCTATAGTATCACGTGTGTAGCTCAGTCAGCTCAACAATAAAAAAACACGTGAGTTTTCAACTTTCTTTGAATTTACCAACAAGTTTTCAAAAGGTATCAGTTCAAAAAATTTATAAACCCTTTATATATCACGTTATTTAAAACTTTAAATAGAATTCCCATTGATAATTGCTCAGTCAATTGCAGCTACGATGAAAGTCGGCACTCAAGCGAATAAGCTGCACATAAATTATAATTGCTTCGCTTCAAAGATCGAAATGAAATTAATTAGGAACGGAGCGTGATCTTTGCGACTTTAACTTCGAGCTCGACTGATTTTTGCTTTGTCCTTGTTATGGCTAAATATGGCGACTTTCGCTTATTTTATTAAAGCTTAAAAAGCACCAAATTATGGGAGCAGAATAGCCCAGGATCATCTGTTTTTTTTTTTTGGTTACTAAAATTAATACGTTGCAGGGGTTTCTTACTGAATAGCCATCTCATTACTTGTACTCTTTGATAGACATTATACTATATAGATCTTTTATAAACAAAGAGCAATCCAGCATAATCTTGGAGTGATTTTGACATGTCTCCATGACAAGAGTGACGTCAGATAACGGCAGAAGAGTTTTATTTTCTTTGGACGCGCCTCTCGTGCTTTTTTCCGTCACATCACGTTTACCTGTAAGGTAGATTTAGCACGATCTTCATTATACGCGCTATTGCACTGCCCACATGCATAATAAAGCAGTCGATCGAAAGTGTAGAAATGGAAAGAACTTAAACATTTGGAACGGAAGACACTTTCACAAGCGCACCATCTCTGAGGGAAAGAAAACTATGTTTAGAGGTTTTCTTGATCTCACTTAAAGACATGCGTTAAGCTTCTTATATTGTCTAAAATCATTACGCCCCCTCCCCCCCCCCTCCCCCAATCCTGAATATTAACAAAATGATCTTATAAAATATTGTTTGCTTAATAAAATAAAATAAATACAAGTTTTGAACAATCAGATTAAAAGCTTTAGAACTTTTGTATTCTATCCGCGAGGTATTCAAAATACGGCTCATATGTGGTCTTGCTAGGCTCGGATTTTGTATGTCCACCATGTAATGGCTCTAATTCAGGCTTTACCAAGTTGACTTTTTGGGCAAAAATGTTTTATAAACTTTGTTATCCCACTCATGAAGTGCCTTACTTAAGAAAGTAAATCCTTAAATCAGTTTATACCTCTATCAGCTACTTGTCTGAAAATCTCATAAACAAGTCGAGAAAAGTCCAAATTCAACCTTTCTTTAGATTTTTAAACTTTCATGTCTGATATTTTTACAAAAGGTCAGTTTAATTTATTTAAAATTTGTTACTTTTATCATCACTATCTGGAGGGGTTACACTGAAAGAAATATTTTCTATAAAAGGTTTTAGGCTAGAAGTAATTGAAATAGATAATACTAAAAAATGTAATTGTTTATAAATAAATGATTGTCTAAAAGAACATAAAAAGTAAGGTCTCTCAATTTATTGTGTGTGTGTTTACTTCTAACACATTCTAAACTTAATTGAATGCACCAAAATTTAAGGTTGTCAGATCAATATCAGATGAGTTATGGTTTTTGAAAAATCGCTCCATTGATAGCATTACCGTGGTCATTTTAGAACCTTACTTTATATACAATTGTGTCAATCTTAACATTATTCTTTTTATTTTTTTTTATACCTTTCTGTTTGATAATAAATAAAATGGGTTTGACTTTAAAGCAAAGATTTTTAGTCTTAAAGGGATAATGGAAAGTGCTGCCTTTCATTAGGTCTTCCTACTCTCCACACACAGTTAATGTTGTTGAATCAGCCTCTGTGAAATTCTGAAAAATCTAATTACACTTGTCGTTATGCTAAGTTCCACATTTACCTATCGTCCAGCTCAATACAAGCAATCTTAGAATTAATATCCTTCGTGAATTTTCCATAACTGAATAACCATTGTTTAGACCAAGCTCTAATCTAGATCTACTCCTAGCCATTAAAAGATGGAGTTTAAATTGCTCTTACAACACTACACAAGCCGTTTATCGAAATTGGATCGGTTTTTTTTTTTCGCAACAAAGATCAAATATTTCTCTCATATAAATCCATAAGAATCGCATGAAATGTTCTACTTTCTTACAATTATTTTTAAACAGATTTTATCGAAACCGTTACGGCAGTTTTCAGTTTTCATCTGCTCTGTAAAGCTCTCTATAAGTTCACTATTCCATTGTATTAAATATAGAACAACATGTTAGAAGAACTCCAACCTAGCTTCTGAGGGCGATGGGTTATTTAATTAACTATTATCACACAT